>CM055121.1:120147432-120312005 GCA_029206835.1 Rana muscosa
TATCCCATTCAGGGCCGATTACCCTTTAATCAATCGCCTGCTATACATGCCGGGTGCCAGGACTATCAGGCGCTCAGCAATGTAAGTGTAACCCTTTTTTATTTTGTGGAATCAATAAATGTTTTAAACGGCATTGCGCAATGAGGCTCTTTCTCTCTTGATTCCCATTCATCCCTATGAGCAACATCTCTATCAACAAGACGTCATCCTAAGGATCTGAGTTCGGGGTATCCCCACATGCCTAATAGACCATACTAGGGTGATAGTTGGTCCACACATTGCGGTGAGTGTACATCTATGTGGGGCACCCAGTTTGAGCACCAGTCCATAGGAGTCTTTATTGGGCACGAGCACCATATGGGACCATCATATGTTATCATATATGTTGCATATACGTATATTTGTCTACCAGTTTGTTATATATCCTAGTAGTTGATTTCTAGCGCAATTTTCTTTCTTTCAACCTATATTGCTCTGTTGGCACATAGCAAGTTTATTTTGCAGCTGATATCAGGTACTTTGGGTACTCATTCATATCCAAAGGCGCTTTTTAGTTTATATATTCAGTTGAGCTAAGCTGCAGTATATTAAGTCAGTGTACTGTATACTGGGCACAGTGTGCAGCTAAAGCTGACTGCAGACAATTCCTTGTGTACCTATTCCAATACATCAAATACAGTATGTCTTGAAGGCCAACAAGGAGAGGCAGCCACTCACAGGCCAATAAAAGAGGGCAAGCAGGCTCTGTGTCTAGAGGCAACAGTGCTGGTCGTGGACACGGTGCATCCTCATCAGCACGTGGCCGCGGGGCACGCTTGTACTTTTTTTCGACAGCTGGCTGTGTTGAGCCGCAACATGCTGAAGAGTTGGTAGAGTGGATGACAAAGCCATCCTCATCCTCCTCATCCTCTCTCACCCAGTACTTTGTCTGCCAAAGCAGCTGCCAAAGCGGCCTCTTCCATTGGCTCAATGGCATTAGTCACTCCTTCCCTAGCCCCACCATGTCCTGAGGAGTCCCCCGAACTGTTTGACCACAGTGTTGGGTACATGCTGCAGGAGGATGCGCAGCGTTTTGAAGGCTCCGATGATGGTACCCAACTTGAGGAAGGCAGTAACGTGAGCCCAGAGAGAGGGGGTGCCCAAGAAGGACAGCAAACTGGCAGTCATGTTCTCCCAGCTGCAGCATACTGCCAGGTTTTCTCCAGTGACAAGGAGGGAGGGGATGATGAGGTCACTGACTCTACATGGGTGCCTGATAGGAGAGAGGAGGAGGAGGCACATCTCCAAAAAGGCAGGGTGCCCTCCAGGGGCCAGCTTAAGGGCAGCACACCGACTGCATCACACCGCAGAGCTCCGCATGTGCAGGGCGCTGCTGTCTCTGTGCGTTATTCCAAAAGTTCTTTGGTGTGGGCCTTTTTTCAGACGTGTGCAGCAGATCGCACCATTGCTTTTTGCAACATATGTCTGAAGCGTATCTCGCGTGGCCAAAACATCAGCCGATTGGGCACCACATGCTTGACCAGACATACAGTATGTCGACCTGCCATGCAGTCCGTTGGCAAGCATACATAAAAGACCCACACCAAAGAACAAAGCGGACCTCTCCTTGCTCCTTATCAGCTGGGATCTCCAACCCCACTATACCTTCAGTCCTCTCAGAAACCTGCACTGAGAGGAATGAAGGTGTAGAATTAGGTATGTCACTGCCAAGTACTTGCGGGCAATCTGCTATCGGTACACCGACGTCCGATTGCACCAGGCAAATTTCCCTGCCCCAGCTGCTGCATCGCTGAAAGAAATTCGCTCCCAGACATCCACATGCCCAGCGGTTGAATGCTAGCTTGGCTAAATTGCTAGCACTTCAACTGCTGCCTTTTCAGTTGGTAGACTCTGCCCCCTTATGTGAGTTTGTGGAATGTGCGGTACCTCAGTGGCAGGTTCCCAAACGCCACTTTTTTTCACGCAAGGCGATTCCAGCTCTCTTCCGGCATGTGGAAGGCAATGTCTTGGCCTCACTGGACAGGGCGGTCAGCGGTAAGGTGCATATTACCGCTGACTCATGGTCCAGCGGGCATGGACAGGTACATTACCTATCTTTCATGGCCCACTGGGTGACTCTGCTGGCAGCTGGGAAGGATGCAGGACAGGGTGCAGTAGTGTTTGAGGTTGTTCCGCCACCACGCCTCCAAAATGCTACTAGTGGTTATTCTGACACACCTCTATCCTCCACCCCCTCCTCTTCTTCTTCCTCCATGGCCTCTTCCTGTGCTGATTTGTCCTCGGAACCAGCGGTGCTCCATAGGCATTCAAGGGGCTACGCAAGTACGCAGGCAAAAAGATGCAATGCGGTACTTGAGCTGGTGTGCTTGGGGGACAGGAGCCACACTGGGGCAAAGATTCTGTCAGTTCTGCAGGGGCAGGCTCAGAGGTGGTTGACGCCACGCCAGCTTAAGCCAGGAATGGTGGTTTGCGACAATGGCACCAACCTCCTCTCCACCCTCCGACAGGGACAGTTAACCTATGTGCCCTGTTTGGCTCACTTACTTAACTTGGTGGTGCAGCGGTTCTTGGGCAGGTACCCCAGCTTACAGGATGTCCTGAGGCAGGCCAGGAAAGTCTGTGTGCATTTCTGCCGGTCATATAATGCCAGTGCTCGGCTGGCTGACCTCCAAAAGGTAATACAACCTGCCCAAGAACCGCCTAATATGTGACATGCCCACCAGGTGGAATTCAACGTTGGCCATGCTGCAGCGGCTGCACATGCAGCAGAGGGCCATCAATGAGTATCTGTGCGACTATAGCACCAGGACAGGGTTTTTTGCCACGCCAGTGGGTCATGATCAGGGATGCATGCACTGTCCTGTCACCATTTGAGGAGGCCACGAGGATAGTGAGAAGTGACAGTGCATGCATCAGTGACACTGTCCCTCTTGTCCACCTGTTGGAGCACACGCTGCGTGGTATAATGGACAGGGCACTTGAGGCAGAACAGAGGGAGGAAGAGGAGGACTTCCTTACCTCTCAAGGCCCCCTTCATCAGACAGTGTTCCTGCTGGCCCCGCCGATCACACAGGAAGAGGAGGAGGAGGAGGAGGAGGAGGATTGTGTCAGCATGGAGGTGGAGCCTAGCACTTAGCATCAGCAGCAGTGTTCAAGGGATCATTTACAGTCCCAAGAAACCCATGGACTTGTACGTGGCTGGGAGGAGGTGGCTGCAGGTCATGTCGTCCTTAGTGACCCAGAGGACTCCGGACAGAATGCCTCAGCAAACCTACGCTGCATGGCCTCCCTGATCCTGCAAAGCCTGCAAAAGGATCCTCATATTCGTGGTATCAAGGAGAGGGATCATTACTGGCTGACAACCCTCCTTGATCCAAGTTACAAGGGTAAGGTTGCGATCCTTATCCAGCCGTCGCAGAGGGAGCAGAAGATGAAACATCTTCGGGAGGCCTTGCAGAAAGGTTTGTGCAACGCTTTTCCAGAGCCTGGGAGGTTACAAATTCCTGGTCCTGGACAACGTGTTGCTGAGGCTTCGGTCAGTCACAGAAGGAGCGGTGGAGAAGGTGGCCGCCTGACCGATGCGTTCAGACTATTTTTTAGTCCGCAGCCCCAAGGTATGATCGGTTCCAGCAACCATCGCCAGCGTCTGATTTACATGGTGCAGGAATACCTAGGGGCAAGATCAGACTTGGACACCTTTCCCACCAAAAATCCTCTGGGTTACTGGGTCTTGAGGATGGATCACTGGCCAGAGCTTGCACAGTATGCAATTGAGCTACTGGCCTGCCCTGCATCCAGCGTTCTTTCGGAACTCAAATTCAGTGCTGCTGGAGGCTTTGTAACCAATCACAGGGTGCGCCTGTCCACCGACTCGGTCGACCGGCTGACCTTCATAAAAATGAATCAGTCTTGGATCACCAGCTACCAAGCACCTGATGCTGATGTAACCAAATATTTTTTTTTTTAATGTGAGATCCCTTCAAGACTGCCTATGCTGATGCTGAGTGCCTATCCTGTTATGCTGTGTGACTATCCTCATCCCCCTCAATGTTCATGCTGATAGCTTGTAATAACATTTTTGGTTCTGGGCACCGCCACCAGTGGCTAAGGCCCAATTTTTCTGCCCCTGTTTAACAGGGGCATGTAATTACAATTATTGCTGCAATAATTTGCAGCAGGGCTCATTCATGCGCTCCAACTAGAGTTTCTGTGAGGGGTTGCAGTGTTGTGGCACCAGCACCTGTGCCTAAGGCCCAATTTTTCTGCCCCTGTTCAACAGGGGCATGTAATTACAATTCTTTATCTAATATTTCACAGCAGGGCCCGTTCATGCGCCCACCAAGAGTAACTGTGAGGCCTTACAGTGTTGTGCCAACACCAACACCTAAGGCCCAAATTTCTCTTGGTTCGGTAGATGTAACATAATAAAAATGTCAATATTGCCTAAATTTTCCTATCTCTTTCAAACTCTACCCATTCATATACCGCCAGAATTCTTTAAACAGACTAATAAGATGATAACTGAATTCATTTGGGCCTATAAAAGGCCCAGAATTCAACGCCGTCTAATGACTATGCCTAAACAATATGGGGGGGTAGCGGTACCAGATATGCAGAAATATTATCAGCTCATATGGCGCGACTAGTAGACTGGTGTAGGCATGCAAGCTTTAAAATATGGCCAAAGATCGAGCAATCACAGTGTGAGGTCCCATTGCGTCGTTCGGTTTGGTGCTTTGGAGACCTGAGTTCAGCTCTCAAAAAGCACCCAACCTTGGGCCCTACCCTGCCTATTTGCTCGTGAATATGCTCTACCACTTTATTGTCATCTGTCAACTCCCCCCTGTACCCTATTGTAGGGAATCCTCGTTTCCCTCCGGGACTACAGCAGGGACCTTTCAGGAAACTCTCAGACTCGCAGTGTTTTCAGGCCTCGCATTTTATACAAACAGCGACCGGGACATGGCCCTCATTACCTGAACTAACCTCATCCAATGACCGTTTCGGTCTTGACTTCTGGAGTGGAGCTCAGTTGTGACATTTCCTTAACACTCTTCCACCTCGGGACAGATTTCAACGAACATTGACACCCTTAGAACAAATATGTGAGGGGACGGGGCATTGCTCTCACTTAATCTCGCAAATATATGCACTACTGGTTGCCCCCCAAGAGGACTATGTCCCTCCATATATAAGGAAGTGGAAAATGACATTAGACAGGACGTTCATCCAGGCACAACATAGGCAGATAGTACATCTTGCGTTGAAATCTTCAATATCCACAAGAATCCAAGAAACAAATTTAAAAATAATGACAAGATGGTACCGTACACCTCACTACTTAATAAATTCTCCCCGGAGATCCCGGACAAATGTTGGAGGTGTCAGAAGGAAAGAGGGACTCTACTCCACGTTTTTTGGTCCTGCCCAAAACTGGAGTACTTCTGTAAGGAAGATACGGCAGATAGCACAGAAATTTACTGAGTATAACCTCCCAGAAGATCCAGCCTTATTTTTGTTACATGTCTCAAACATACCAGGGAAAACATATAGTAAATAAATTTTGCGCCATCTTATCAACGCTGATAGATCATGTATCGTACGGCAGTGGAGCGATACGAGCCCTCCTACAATTCTTACATGGGCCACACGAATTGAAGAAGTTAATAGGATGGAGGATTTGTTATTATCGGCTCAAAATCGAAAGGAGATATATTTAGAAACTTGGGGCCAATGGAATACATTTAAATTCTCAGAGGAAGGGAGTTTCCTCTTTGCTCCTGAAAGTATTTGAAAAAGAGAGGGGGGCCTTAGGGGTGCCCTCACTTCCCTGGATGATGGTATAGTAAACTTACCTTTACCTCGTTGCGTTTCCCCTTTAATTCCGACTCCCCCTCCCCTATCAGTGTCTTTTTTTTTTCTTTTTTTTTTCTCTCCTTTTTCTCTTTCTATCATTTTTCTCTTTTTTTTCCCCCTTAGGGGGCTTTTTACTTTCTGCTTCTTCCTCTTCAGCTATGTAGAGCTTTTTCTTTTCAGTAAAGTATGTTGTCAGGGCATACAAGAGAAGCAGGTCTAACGGAAGACAGAATGGGGACTATCCCAAATAACTAGTTATTATTTTTTCTGTGGATGTATTTAAGATAGGAGTAATGCTGATAATTGGATTTTGAATGGATTTGTTGGAGCTCATATGATTGATGGATTAATGAAATTGTTTATTTCTCTGTATGTATGACAATTAAAATAAAGAAACAAATTTCTGCAGAGTATATAGGGCAGGCCCCTATTTTCAAACATCAGACTTTCAAACGACTCCTACTTACAAACGGAGGGAGACAACAGGAAGTGAGAGGAAATCTACCCCTAGGAAGGGAAATTCTCCCCTGTAAGAGTTAATATGTGAAAAACGTGTCTCCTCTCCACTTATGCTTCATCACCAATTTTTGTTTCACTAAAAACCCCAAATTTTCTAAATCCAATTGTCATTGGGACAGAAAGTGAGGTGAAATCTTCTGAACAGGTGAACAGACAGCAAAACAAATGTTACAGGGGTAATAACCTGGAGCTACACTTTAAAAATGTACCAGTTCAAAATTACAAACAGATTCTACTTAAGAACAAACCTACAGTCCCTGTCTTGTTTGCACCGCCTGTTTACTGCTGTTCAGAGTATATAGGGCCTGGGGGTCCCACGCCTTTCCTTTTTTTTTATTTGGGTACGGTGTTCCCCTTAATATCCACCGTATATTAAGGGGCTGGTAATGGGCTGGAGGGTGGGTACCCATTCCGTTTTTCTCAATGATTTTCATCCATATTGCTGGGACCAGACATTACATTAAAGCCGCAAGCAGTTTTAAATGACTTTTATTCCCTTTAGAAATGTAATTTTGTTCAGGGACAGTTCTAAACACGGGAAACACGCGCCACTTTACAGGCATACTATAGACACCCCCCAGGCAAGAAGATTAAAGGAATAGTTCACTTTAATTTTTTCACTTTAAGCATCATTAACCACTTAAGCCCCAGACCATTTTGTAGCTAAAGGACCAGAGGTGTTTTCAGAATTTTGCACTGCGCTGCTTTAACTGGAAATTGTGCGGACATGCAATGTTGTACCCAAACAAAATTTGCGTCCTTTTCTTCCCACACATAGAGCTTTCTTTTAATGGTATTTGATTGCCTCTGCGATTTTTATTTTTTGCGATATAAACGGAAAAAGACCAAACATTTTGAAAAAAAATGATATTTTCTACTTTTTGTTATAAGAAAAATCGAATAAACTCAATTTTAGTCATACATTTAGGCCAAAATGTATTCAGCCACATGTCTTTAGTAAAAAAAATGTCAATAAGCGTATATTTATTGGTTTGCGCAAAAGTTATAGCGTCTACAAACTAGGGTACATTTTCTGGAATTTACACAGCTTTAAATTTATGACTGCCTATCTCATTTCTTGAGGTGCTAAAATGGCAGGGCAGTACAAAGCCCCCCAAATGACCCCATTTTGGAAAGTAGACACCCCAAGGAAATTGCTGAGAGGCATGTTGAGCCCATTGAATTTTTTTTTTTTGTCCCAAGTGATTGAATAATGACAAACAAAATAAAAATTACAAAAAGTTGTCACTAAATGATATATTGCTCACACATGCCATGGTTATATGTGGAATTGCACCCCAAAATACATTCTGCTGCTTCTCCTGAGTGAGCACGGGGATACCACATGTGTGGGACTTTTTAGGAGCCTAGCCACGTATGGGACCCCGGAAACCAAGCACCGCCTTCAGGATTTCTAAGGGCGCAAATTTTTGATTTCACTCCTCACTACCTATCACAGTTTTGAAGGCCATAAAATGCCAAAATAGCACAAACCCCCCCAAATGACCCTATTTTGGAAAGTAGACACCCCAAGCTATTTACTGAGAGGCATGTTCAGTCCATGGAATATTTTATATTTTGCCACAAGTTGCGGGAATATGACAAACTTTTTTTTTTTTTTGCACAAAGTTGTCACTAAATTATATATTGCTCACACATGCCATGGGCATATGTGAAATTACACCCCAAAATACATTCTGCTGCTTCTCCTGAGTACGGGGATACCACATGTGTGCGACTTTTTGGGAGCCTAGCCGCATACGGGACCCCAAAAACCAAGCACCGCCTTTAAGATTTCTAAGGGCATAAATTTTTGATTTTACTCCTCACTACCTATCAATACCTATCACAGTTTCGAAGGCTATAAAATGCCAAGATGGCACAAAACCCCCCCAAATGACCCCATTTTGGAAAGTAGACACCCCAAGCTATTTGCTGAGAGGCATGTTGAGCCCATTGAATATTTTTTTTTGTCCCAAATGATTGAATAATGACAAAAAGAAAAAAAAAAAAAGGTACAAAAAGTTGTCACTAAATGATATATTGCTCACACATGCCATGGTTATATGTGGAAATGCACCCCAAAATACATTCTGCTGCTTCTCCTGAGTACGAGGATACCACATGTATGGGACTTTTTGAGAGCCTAGCCGCGTACGGGGCCCCAAAAACCAAGCACCGCCTTCAGGATTTCTAAGGCGTAAATTTTTGATTTTACTCCTCACTACCTATCACTACCTATCACAGTTTCGAAGGCCATAAAATGCCAAAATAGCACAAAACCCCCCAAATGACCCCATTTTGGAAAGTAGACACCCCAAGCTATTTACTGAGAGGCATGTTGGGTCCATGGAATATTTTATATTTTGCCACAAGTTGCGGGAATATGACAAACTTTTTTTTTTTTGCACAAAGTTGTCACTAAATGATATATTGCTCACACATGCCATGGGCATATGTGAAATTACACCCCAACATACATTCTGCTGCTTCTCCTGAGTATGGGGATACCACATGTGTGGGACTTTTTGGGAGCCTAGCTGCGTACGGGACCCCAAAAACCAAGCACCGCCTTCAAGGTTTCTAAGGGCATAAATTTTTGATTTCACTCCTCACTACCTATCACTACCTATCACAGTTTTGAAGGCCATAAAATGCCAAGATAGCACAAAACCCCCACAAATGACCCCATTTTGGAAAGTAGACACCCCAAGCTATTTGCTGAGAGGCATGGTGAGTATTTTACAGCTCTCATTTGTTTTTGAAAATGAAGAAAGACATTTTTTTTTTCTTTTTTCAATTTTCAAAACTTTGTGACAAAAAGCAAGATCTGCAAAATACTCAACATACCTCTCAGCAAATAGCTTGGGGTGTCTACTTTCCAAAATGGGGTCATTTGGGGGGGTTTTGTGCCATCTGGGCATTCCATGGCCTCCGAAACTGTGATAGGCAGTGAGGAGTGAAATCAAAAATTTACACCTATAGAAATCCTGAAGGCGGTGCTTGGTTTTCGGGGTCCTGTACGCGGCTAGGCTCCCAAAATGTCTCACACATGTGGTATCCCCGTACTCAGGAGAAGCAACAGAATGTATTTTGGGGTGCAATTCCACATATAACCATGGCATGTTTGAGCAATATATCATTTAGTGACAACTTTTTGTACATTTTTTTTTATTTTTTATTTTTGTCATTATTCAATCACTTGGGACAAAAAAAAAAAAAATATTCAATGGGCTCAAGATGCCTCTCAGCAAATAGCTTGAGGTGTCTACTTTCCAAAATGGGGTCATTTGGGGGGGGTTTTGAACTGTCCTGGCATTTTATGCACAACATTAGGAAGCTTATGTCACACATCATCCACTCTTCTAACCACTTGAAGACAAAGCCCTTTCTGACACTTTTTGTTTACATGAAAAAAAAAATTTTTTTGCAAGAAAATTATGTTGAACCCCCAAACATTATATATTTTTTTAAAGCAAAGGCCCTACAGATTAAAATAGTGGGTGTTGCATTTTTTTTTCCATGCGCAGCGATTTTTCAAACGCATTATTTGGGGAAAAAACACACTTTTTTTATTTTTAATGCACTAAAACACACTATATTGCCCAAATGTTTGATGAAATAAAAAATATGATCTTAGGCCGAGTACATGGATACCAAACACGACATGCTTTAAAATTGCGCACAAACGCGCAGCGGCGACAAACTACATTCATTTTTAAAAGCATTTAAAAGCCTTTACAGGTTACCACGTTAGATTTACAGAGGAGGTCTACTGCTAAAATTACTGCCCTCGATCTGACCTGCGGTGATACCTCGCATGGTGCATATGCTGTTTACATATGACGCTAGACCGACGCTTGCGTTCGCCTTTGCGCAAGAGCAGGGGGGGACAGCGGTGCTTTTTTTTTTTTATTATTATTTATTTTGCTTTTTTATTTTATTTTTAAACTGTTCCTTCCATATATATATATATATATATTTTTTACCATTTTTATTGTTATCTCAGGGAATGTAAATATCCCCTATGATAGCAATAGGTAGTGACAGGTACTCTTTTTTTGGGGGGTAAGACCCTAGATCTTTCCTCTGCCCTCAAAGCATCTGACCACACCAAGATCGGTGTGATAAAATGCTCTCCCAATTTCCCAATGGCGCTGTTTATATCCGGGGGGGGGGGAATTCCCTCCCACTGCTTGTAAAAGAAGTCTAGAGGCTAATTATCTGCTAGAATTGCTTTTACATGAAAGCCGGCCACTGGCTGAAAAGAATGATACCAAGATGATACCTAAACCTGCAGGCATCATTCTGGTATAAACATTTTTTTTTTTTTATAAATTCTTTTTATTAGATTTTCTTACAGTACAGTACAACATTAAAACACATACTCGAGTAGGCAACATACCCTCTCGACCGCGGCCATGCAAGGCCCACTCTACCAGAACTAACATAGTTCATCTATAACTATAACCCCCTTTCCCCCCCCCCATCCCGACCAAGGCCGCCGTTATATATATAACACATAAGACATTCTTGCATCAATCCTAACATCACAGTCCGTCCTCCTATTATTATATCCACTATCCTCCTAAAGAGCCTATATTCACCAGGAAAACCATGTGGAACACATGTCAGCTATACAGTAGTAAATTTATAATCATGCTATCTTTGACCGACCGTCAATTCCATTGATCAGATCAGCCTACTGTTGCAGAAGAGTCCAGCCATGCCTGCCAGACCTTGTCAAACTTTTTCCCACATCCACGTGCCCTGTACGTAGCCTTATATAGATGTATAACTGAGTTAACCAGACCTTTCCAGAATGAGAGTGTGGGGGCACTAGCGTTCTTCCACTTTAATAAAATAGCCTTTCTGCCATAAAACATCCCAATAATTAGCAATGTGCGGTGTGCCAATGATGGAACCACCCCCTCCACCAAACCCAGGAGGCAAACCCTGGGCGCCAGGGGGACCGGAGCTCCAAGCACCTCCGACATGCACTCCACCACCCCAGACCAAAAGGTCTGAATCCGTGGGCACGTCCAGAAAACATGTTCCGAATCTGCCGGGGAGTATGTGCACCTCCAACATTGACCACTGGTGGTAGGATATATACGAGAAAGCCTAGCAGGAGTGAAATATATACGGTGCAGAAATTTGAACTGTATTAGACGATCTCTAGCAGAAACCAAATGCCTAAATGGGCGATCCCACATATCCTCCCAATCCTCCCCCTGTATCTCTGGAATTTCCCTTTCCCACCTCTCTCTACACCTAGTTACCCCCAACGGTATTTTTTTAAATAGGGATTTGTAAACAGTGGACAGAGGTTTGGCTAGGTCTTTGTCTTTCAAAAGGGTCTCCAGTGGGGATGGAAGGGACTCGACTCTTTGGCCACTGAACTGCGCCTGAAAAGCGTGGCGCAGCTGCAGATAGCGAAAGAAGAAGGAATTTGGCAAATCATGCCTTGCTTTTAATTGATCAAAAGAAATAAGCTCACCTTCCCTAGTAATATCCTCTAACACTTTAATCCCCCCACAAGCCCAAATCATTGGATCCGGGAGGGAGCAAAAATCTGATAAGTTTGGGTTCAACCAGAGAGGGGCCGAAGGCGAAACTCCCAGATAGGAAGGTGACATCAGAGCAGTAGTGACCTCCCAGGCCCTAATGGTGGCCTTCATAGAGACTGTTAAAGGGAGACTGGACCTGGGACGCCTAAATAAGGCCAATCGTAAGCTCTCATATGATCCCAAATGAGCCGCTTCCAGGACCGTGGCCGAATCGCCGTCATCAGCCAGCAGCCAGCGCCTAGCAAACACCATCTGGCCAGCCAGATAATACTTTTGCCAGTCCGGAAGCGCCAACCCCCCCTGCCCCAGGGGCTCCTGCAGGACCGAAATACTAATACGAGGGGATTGTGGAGACCAAAGAAAAGCCCCCACTATACTATTCAATGTTTTAAAGAAATCTTTGGGAATCCACACTGGAGAGTGACGCAGGAAGTATAGGAGTACTGGTAGGAATTTCATTTTGAGAAGACTTATTCTCCCTATCAGGGAGAGAGGCAGTTTCCGCCAGACCTGAGTTTTTTGTCTGAGGCCAGACACCAGCGGGAGAAGGTTCAAAGCCATATAATCTCCAATATGGGCAGTTATTCTGACACCCAGGTAGGTAATAGTAGAGACCCACTGCAACGGTAAGTCGTTATCTCTAAGCATCTGTGCTTCAGGGCCCAGCGGCAAAATAGATGACTTGCTCCAGTTCACCCGCAACCCCGAAAAGGAGGCAAATAAATCTAAGATCTGCAAAACAGCCCTGAGGGAGGGCCCAGGGTCCCTAAGGAATAGGAGCAAGTCATCAGCATATAGTGCTACACATTCTGTAATTGAGCCAACTCGGATACCCCCCACCCCACTGGAGCGCCTAAGTGCTCTAGCAATTGGTTCCATCATTAATGCAAAAAGAAAGGGGGAGAGTGGACACCCCTGCCTAGTACCCCTACCTAACGGAAAAAATTCAGAGATTGTTGTACCGAGCCGAATCGCTGTTCGAGGATTAGTATACAATAGAGTGATCCATCGACGGAAACCGGGTCCAAAGCCCATTCCCTCCAACACCGCATGCATGTAGCACCAGTCAACCGAGTCAAATGCTTTCTCTATATCTATCGAGACAATTACCTTGGCCAGGGAGTCAGTGGTACCTAGCTGAATATGCGTGAACAACCTCCTCAAGTTAGTGTCCGTCGACATGCCGGGTATGAAGCCCGTCTGGTCAATGTCCACCAGGGACGAAATTACCCTGGCCAACCTTGACGCCAGCACTTTAGCAAGGATCTTCAGATCTACATTTAGCAACGCAATCGGTCGATATGATGAGCATTGTAGTGGGTCCCTCCCCGGCTTCAAGAGGAGCACCATGTAGGCCTCCATCATTGACGCCGGCAAGGCCCCCCGCTCCCAGCAGTGACGAAAGAGCACATTTAGTCTTGTGGCCAATCGGGACCTAAACGCTCTGTAGAAATCCGCCGGAAATCCATCCGGACCCGGCGCCTTCTGTGGGGGAAAAGCGAGCATAGCTGCTTCAATTTCCAATACAGAAATAGGTTCATCTAACATAATAGCATCAGTATCTGACAATCTCGGTATGGAGAGGCTCAGCAACAACTCATTCAGTTCCGAGGGATCGTAAGAAGGGATAGGCGAGTACAGGGACGAGTAAAATTGAACAAATTCCCTTAATATGTCTGTGGGATCCGTAATCAAGGTTCCCCCTTTATTCCGTATCATCGGTATACTAACTGGTATTTTTTGGTCAGTGGCAAGGTTAGCTAACAACTTGCCATTTTTGTCACCCTCAGCGAACACCGTTTCTGCCCTCTGACGCACCTCAGTGTGCGCCAGATCCGTGAAATGTAATGCTACTAAGCGTCTAGCTTCCAGTAAGGATACATAATTGGCCTCTGAGGGAGAGTCTGCATTTACTTTAGCACTCTCTCGCTCATGAGCCATGAGAAGCTCACTCTCCTGGATATGATCCTTCCTGACTGACTTTATTGCGGAAATACACTCCCCTCTTGCCACTGCTTTGAAAGCATCCCATATCACCGAGGGATCAGCCGATCCCTCGTTTGCCTCCCAGTAGGCGTCTGTGGATTGTTGAATCTGAGCCAGCACTTGATCCTCTAACAACCAACCTGGTGACAATCTCCACCCCCCTACCCTTTTCTTCACATGAAAGGCCATAGTGACCATAAGTGGGTTATGATCCGAAGTTCCCCCAGGTAAGTAGTTCACCTCAGATACATACTGCAGAATGGAAGCATTGCCAAACGCCAAATCAATCCTAGCGGAAGATTTGTGAGTGTAAGACAGATGCGAGTAGGATACCGTATCCGGATGCTTCCACCTCCACAGTTCAGTCAGACCCGCCATCGACATCCAGGAGCAGAGATCCGCCGTGGCCGGTCTCCCAGCATTGGAGGAGTCCAGCACCGGGTCTAAGATGGCATTATAATCCCCCATGAAAAGTATCGGCAGATGGAGATACGGGGCCAATGTTACCAACAAATCACATAGTAAATTAACCTTGAAAGGAGGGGGCAAATATACATTCACCAGTAGGATTTTATGAGAGAATATTTCCAAGAGGACTGCCACATATCGACCTCCCGAGTCAGTAAACACTTGATGTATTGTGCATGGAATTGCCTTACTAATTAGCAAGGAAACCCCTCTAGAGTATGTGGAATAGGTAGCGTGAACCGCCCTTTGAATCCAGGGCTTGCGTAACGACAAAATCGTACTGCCCTCCAAGTGAGTTTCCTGTAAGAGGACAACATGTGGTTTGACCCGTTTGAGGTATTGGAAAACTGCAGCCCTCTTAAATTTATTATTTAGACCCCTGACATTCCAGGAAAGTATTTTCTGGTATAAACATTTAAAGTCCAGCAACATACCAGTACAATGCTGGTCCTTGTTGGACATGTATTGTAATCTTTTTTTTCATGCAGCCTGTTGGCTGAACGAAAAAAAGAGATTGATCGGTGGGTATGCCCACCATTAGAATACCTCCCTTCATCCACCCACTTCTAATGATGGGCATACATGCACCATTTATATATGCCGAAGCATGGGGGCATCCTCCCGCAAAAAAGTTATGCCGGGTACACACGGTCGGACTTTTCCACGGGCAAACCTCCGTCACGAATTTCGACCGTATGTACGCGGCATAAAAGGTTATGCTGCGTACACACGGTCAGACTTTTCCACGGGCAAGCCTCCGTCGGAATTTCAACCGTATGTACGCGGCATTAGGTGCAAAATCGCTCCTCCGCCCCTGCTGCCCCCATGCTTCGGCATATATGCTCTTTTTTTTAACTGTGGTGGTGAAATCACCTCCTACAGCGTTGGAGTCACGGCTTTATGTATCGTGGGAGCAAACGCTGTTGCTGTCAAGATAAATAGATCCGCGCTGCAACTGAATGGCGTACCTGCTAAGCAAATGATGGTTAACATTAAAACAAAGTAACATTACAGTACAACAGTAAGACCTTACCATACCATACCTGCAAAGCAAATACCAAAACAAAACCTAGTAAAACATAAAACATTTTTTTAACGCAACCTGTGCCTAAAATATATATATGCCGAAGCATGGGGGCATCCTCCGGCAAAAAAGTTATGCCGCGTTCACACGGTCGGACTTTTCCACGGGCAAGCCTCCGTCGGAATTTCGACCGTATGTACGCGGCATTAGGAGCAAAATCGCTCCTCCGCCCCTGCTGCCCCCATGCTTCGGCATATATGCTCTTTTTTTTTAACTGTGGTGGTGAAATCACCTCCTACAGCACTGGAGTCACGGCTTTATGTATCGTGGGAGCAAACGCTGTTGCTGTCAAGATAAATAATTCCGCGCTGCAGTTGAATGGCGCACCTGAAAACAATATACATATGCCGAAGCATGGGGGCATCCTCCGGCAAAAAAGTTATGCCGCGTTCACACGGTCGGACTTTTCCACGGGCAAGCCTCCGTCGGAATTTCGACCGTATGTACGCGGCATTAGGAGCAAAATCGCTCCTCCGCCCCTGCTGCCCCCATGCTTCGGCATATATGCTCTTTTTTTTTAACTGTGGTGGTGAAATCACCTCCTACAGCACTGGAGTCACGGCTTTATGTATCGTGGGAGCAAACGCTGTTGCTGTCAAGATAAATAATTCCGCGCTGCAGTTGAATGGCGCACCTGAAAACAAAAAATTACATACCTGAAAAGCAAGCATGATAAAACATTGCAGAATAGAATACAGTAAAATAGAGCAGAACAATAGAGAGAAAATAGAGAGAGAGAGAGAGAGAACAATAAAACAACAACTATTTTTGTTTTTTTTATTTTATATATTTTTTGTGTTTTTGTTTTTTACATTTTTTTTTACACTTTTTTTGTAACTTTAACAACTGTAATGGTTCGGGTCTCTCAAAATGTGATGGCATCTTGGGAGACCCTGTGTAAGTGTGTCCTAGTCTGTGAAATGCTGTACCCTACGCTAAAACATCACTTTTGAGTGGAAGCGTTCAAAACATTTACCAATGCAAAGACCAGGAATGTCAGGACAGAGTGGACACATCTTTTTCGGGGGGCTCGTTGGGTAGGGGTACTCTCGAGGACATACGGATAATGCCTCTCATGCAGCTTACTGCATTTGGTTGGGGATGGTGAGGTGCAGAACCGCCTGGATACAGGAGTTCTGTGACTATCTCATTCTGGAATTTTAGAAGAGATAACGTCCCGCCTGAAGCTCTGTATAGCACATGAGCGTTCAGCAAAGCCAATTGGAATAAGGATAGAGACACTTTTTTGTACCAGCGTCTCGCCTTACGGTCAATTAGATACGGCGCCAACAACTGGTCGTTGAGGTCCACCCCTCCCAGATTTTTGCTATATTTGTGGACACAGAGGGGTTTCTCCACAACACCAGTCGCCGTAGGAATTTGGACTGTCGTGTCTGCATGAAGGGAGGTAAGAAGGAAAACATTCTTATTGTCCCTTATTGTCCCTCCACTTCATAGCGAGCAAGTTATTACACTTCACGCAGGCTCTCTCCCCCAGCCTAAGATGGGCATCTACAAGCCGCTGGGGAAAGCCCCGGCGATTAGGTCGCACGGTGCCACATGCTCCAATCTGATGATCAAACAAGTGACTAAACAGTGGCACGCTCGTGTAATAATTGTTCACATACAAGTGGTACCCCTTTCCGAATAAGGGTGACACCAATTTCCACACTATCTTGCCAGCGCTCCCTATGTAATCCGGGCAGTTGACCGGCTCAACCTGACTATCTTTTCCCTCATAAACCGTAAAGCTCCATACATAGCCTGTTGCCCTGTCACAGAACTTATCGAGCTTGACCCCGTATCTGGCACGCTTGCTGGCAAGGTACTGCTTGAAAGCCAAGCGGCCAGAAAATTTAATCAGGGACTCATCAACGCAGACAACTTGATCGGGAATAAACAAGGCTGCAAAACGTTCGTTGAAGTGGTTTATGAGGGCCTGAATTTTGTAGAGCCGGTCGTATTCAGGGTCTCCACGTGGAAGACAAAGTTCATTGTCGTTGAAGTGCATGAACCGCAAAATCTGCTCGTATCGTGTCCTGGGTAGTGATGAGCCGAACACCCCCGGGTTCGGTTCGCACCAGAACCCGCGAACGGACCGAAAGTTCGCACGAACTTTAGAACCCTATTAAATACAATGGATGCGAACGTTCGAAATCTAAAGTGCTAATTATAACGACTATTATGCATGTTATTGTCCTAAAAAGGGTTTGGGAACCCGGGTTCTGCACCAGGGGACATGTATCAATGCAAAAAGAAGTTTTAAAAACGGCCGTTTTTCTGGAGCAGACATTTTAATGATACATAAAGTGAAAAAAAAAATGTCAAATATTACTTTAAATATCGTACCTGGGGGGTGTCTAAAGTATGCCTGTGAAGTGCCACGTGTTTCCCGTGTTTAGAACTGTCCCTGCACAAAATTTCATTTCTAAAGGAAAAAAAGCCATTTAAAACTGCTTGCGGCTTTAATGTAATGTCTGGTCCCGGTAATATGGATGAAAATCTTTAAGAAAAATGACATAGCTACCCCATCACCCCCCCCCCTTACCCCAGCCCATTACCAGCCCCTTTGGGTCTGGTATGGATATTAAGGGGAACCCCGCACACAAAATAAAAAAGGCCCTATATACTCTGAACAGCCGTATACAGGCGGTGCATACAAGACAGGGACTGTAGGTTTGTTCGTATGTAGAATCTGTTTGTAATTTTGAACAGGTACATTGTTTAAGTGTAGCTCCAGCCAAAAAATATATTTTTAAGCTTTTTGGAAAACATAGGGAAGGGTTATCACCCCTGTAACATTTGTTTTGCTGTCTGTGCAGTGTGCACCTGTTCAGAACAGTTCACCTCACTTTCCGTCCTAATGACAAATGTTTTTTGAAAATTTGGGGTTTTTATTGAAACAAGAATTGGTGATAAAGAATCAGTGTAGAGGAGACACTTTTTTTCCCATATTAACTCTTACAGGAGAGAATTTGCCTTCCTAGGGGTAGATTTCCTCTCACTTCCTGTTGTATCCTTCCGTTTGCAAGGAGGAGTCGTTTGTAAGTTGGATGTTTGAAAGTAGGGGCCTGCCGTATATACTCTGCTGAAATTTGCCCCTTACATGTTGGTGTTGCCACAACACTGTGAGCCCTCACAGTTACTCTTGGTGGGCGCATGAATGGGCCCTGCTGTGAATTATTAGATCAAGAATTGTAATTGCATGCCCCTGTTGAACAGGGGCTGAAAAATTGGGCTTTTGGTGGTGGTGGTGGTGTTGACACAACACTGTAAGGCCTCACAGTTAGTCTTGGTGGGCGCAGGAATGGGCCCTGCTGTGAATTATTAGATCAAGAATTGTAATTACATGCCCCTGTTAAACAGGGGCAGAAAAATTGAGCCTTAGGCACTGGTGCCACAACACTGCAACCCCTCACAGATACTGTACTTGGAGCACAGCAATGAGCCCTGTTGCAAAGTATTGCATCAAAATTTTTAATTACACACCCCTGTTAAACAGGGGCTGAAAAATTGGGCCTTAGCCACTGGTGCTGGTGCCACGACACTGCAACCACTCCCAGATACTCTACTTGGAGTGCAGGAATGAGCCCTGCTGCAAAGCATTGCATAAAAAATTGTAATAACACACCCCTGTTAAACAGGGGCTGAAAAATTGGGCCTTAGCCACTGGTGGCGGCACCCAGAAACAAAAATGTTCTTCCAAGCTATCATCGTCAATCGGATCATTGAGGAGGAGGAGGATAGTCAGTCAACATAACAGGACAAACTCTCAGCATCAGCATCAGTCTTGAAGGGATGTGACATTTGAAAATAAATTAGTCTGTTATATCAGCTTCAGGTGTTTGGTAGCTGGTGGGGATCCAAGACTGGTTCATCTTTATGAAGGTCAGTCGATCAACAGAGTCGGTGGACAGGCGCACCCTGTGATCCGTGACAAATCCTCCAGCAGCACTGAATGTGCGTTCTGAAAGAACGCTGGATGCAGGACAGGCCAGTAGCTCAATTGCATACTGTGCAAGCTCTGGCCAGTGATCCATCCTCAAGACCCAGTAAGCCAGAGGATTTTCGGTGGGGAAGGTGTCCAAGTCTGACCTTGCCCCTAGGTATTCCTGCACCATGTATATCAGACGCTGGCGATGGTTGCTGGAACCGATCATACCTTGGGGCTGCGGACTAAAGAATTGTCTGAACGCTTCGGTCAGACGGCCACCTTCCCCACCGCTCCTTCTTTGACTGACCGAAGCCTCAGCAACTCGTTGTCCAAGACCAGGCGTTTGTATCCTCCCAGTCTCTGGGAACGCGTTGCACAGACCTTTCTGCAAGGCCTCCCGGAGTTGTCTCATCCTCTGCTCCCTCTGCGACGGTAAGATAAGGTCCGCAACCTTACCCTTGTACCGTGGATCAAGGAGAGTGGCCAGCCAGTAATGGTCCCTCTCCTTGATCCGAAGAATACGAGGATCCTTCCGCAGACTTTGCAGGATCAGGGAGGCCATGCAGCGTAGGTTAGCTGAGGCATTCAGTCTGGAGTCCTCTGGGTCACTAAGGACGACATGATCCGCAGCCACCTCCTCCCAGCCACGTACAAGTCCACTGGTTTCTTGGGACTGTAAATCATCCCTAAAAGACTGCTGCTGATGATGCTGAGTGCCAGGCTCCACCTCCATGCTGACACAATCCTCCTCCTCCTCCTCCTCCTCCTCTTCTTCCTGTGCGATGGGTGGGACAGAAGGAACACTGTCTGGGTAAAGGGGGCCTTGAGAGGCAAGTAAGTCCTCCTCTTCCTGCCTCTGTTCTGCCTCAAGTGCCCTGTCCATTATTCCACGCAGCATATGTTCCAACAAGTGGACAAGAGGTACAGTGTCACTGATGCATGCACTGTCACTGCTCACCATCCTCGTGGCCTCCTAAAATGGTGCCAGGACAGTGCATGCATCCCTGATCATGCCCCACTGGCGTGGTGAAAAAAAACCGAGCTCCCCTGACCCTGTCCTGGTGCCGTAGTCGCACAGGTACTCATTGATGGCCCTCTGCTGCGTGTGCAGCCGCTGCAGCATGGCCAACGTTGAGTTCCACCTGGTGGGCATGTCACATATAAGGCGGTTCTTGGGCAGGTTCAACTCCTTTTGCAGCTCAGCCAGGCGAGCACTGGCATTATAATATCTGCGGAAATGCACACAGACTTTCCTGGCCTGCCTCAGGACATCCTGTAAGCCCGGGTACCTGCCCAAGAACCGCTGCACCACCAGGTTAAGGACCTGAGCCACACAGGGCACATGGGTCAGTTGTCCCTGTCGGAGAGCGGAGAGGAGGTTGGTGCCATTGTCGCAAACTACCATTCCTGGCTTAAGCTGGCGTGGCGTCAACCACCTCTCGGCCTGCCCCTGCAGAGCAGACAGAACCACTGCCCCAGTGTGGCTCCTGTCCCCCAAACACACCAGCGCAAGCACGGCATGGCATCTTTTTGCCTGCGTATTTGCGTAGCCCCTTGAACGCCTACGGAGCACCGCTGGTTCCGAGGACAAAGCACAGGAAGAGGCCACGGAGGAAGAAGAAGAGGAGGGGTGGAGGACAGAGGTGTGTCACAACCAGCAGTAGCATTTTGGAGGCGTGGCGGTGGAACAACCTCCAACACTACTGCACCTTGTCCTGCATCCTTCCCAGCTGCCAAAAGAGTGACCCAATGGGCCGTGAAAGAAAGGTAACGTCCCTGTCCATGCCTGCTGGACCATGAGTCAGCAGTAATATGCACCTTACCGCTGACCGCCCTGTCCAGCGAGGCCAAGACATTGCCTTCCACATGCCGGTAGAGAGCCGGAATCGCCTTCCGTGAGAAAAAGTGGCGTTTGGGAACCTGCCACTGAGGAACCGCACATTGCACAAACTCACGGAAGGGGGCCGAGTCTACCAACTGAAAAGGCAGCAGTTGAAGCGCTAGCAATTTAGCCAAGCTAGCATTCAACCGCTGGGCATGTGGATGGCTGGGAGTGAACTTCTTTTGACGGTCCAGCAGCTGGGGCAGGGAAATTTGCCTGCTAGAATCGGACGTCGGTGTACTGCTAGCAGAGTGGCCGCAAGTACTTGGCTGTGACACACCTAATTCTACACCTTCATTCCTCTCAGTGCAGGTTTCAGAGAGGACTGAAGGTATAGTGGGGTTGGAGATCCCAGCTGATGTGGTGCAAGGAGAGGTACGCTTTGTTCTTTGGTGTGGGTCTTTAAGGTAGGCTTGCCAACGAGCTGCATGGCAGGTCAACATATGTCTGGTCAAGCATGTGGTGCCCAAGCGGCTGATGTTTTGGCCACGCGATATACGCTTGAGACATATGTTGCAAACAGCAGCTGTGCGATCTGATGCACTCGCCTCAAAAAAGGCCCACACCAAAGAACTTTTTGAATAACGGGCATAGGCAGCGCCCTGCACAGGCGGAGCTCTGCGGTGTGATTCCGTCGGTGTGCTGCCCTTACGCTGGCCACCCAAGGGCATCCTGCCTCGTTGGAGATGTGCCTCCTCCTCATCCTCCTCCTCCTCCTCTCTCCTATTAGGCACCCACGTGGAGTCAGTGACCTCATCATCCCCTCCCTCCTCATCACTGGAGCCAATCTGGCAGTATGCTGCAGCTGCTGGAACATGACTGCCAGATTGGTGTCCTTCTTGAGCATCCCCTCTCTCTGCTCTCACGCTACTGCCTTCCTCTAGCTGGGTATCATCATCAGACCCTTCAAAACAATGGGCATCCTCCTGGAGCATGTACCCAACACTGTGCTCAAACAGTTCGGGGGACTCCTCAGGAGGAGGACATGGTGGGTCTAGGGAAGGAGTGACTGATGATGACATTGATACCAGGGAAGAGGACCCTTTGGCAGCTGCTTTGCCAGTACCCTGAGCCTGGGTGAGAGAGGATGAGGAGGATAAGAAGGGCTTGGTCATCCACTCTACCAAGTCTTCAGCATGATGTGGCTCAACATGTCCAGCTGCCGAAAAGAAGGACAAGCGTGTCCCATGGCCATGTGCTGATGACAATGCACCGCGTCCACGACCAACACTGTTGCCCCCAGACACAGAGCCTGCTTGCCCTCTTTTATTGGCTCCTGACTGTCTGCCTCTCCTTGTTTGCCTTCCAGACATTCTAATGGCCTGCAGGGAGATGGGAAAACCAGCAATAAGGGGTAGCTTCAGGTGTATACTGTGCAGGAGGCTTAGCAACAATGACACTGACACTGTCCCCTGCCTATCCTTCTCTCTCCCTGCACACAAGGTTTAGCAAAGAATAGGACACTGAAACTGTCGACTGCCTATCCTTGTCTGTCCCTACACACAAGGTTTAGCAATATGGTTAAGCACACTAGGTTTAGCAAATAATATGACACTGACACTCTCCCTGCCTATCCTTGTCTGTCCCTACAAACAAGGTTTAGCAAAGAAAATGACACTGACACTCTGCCTACCTATCCTTGTCTGTCCCTACACACAAGGTTTAGCAATATGGTTAAGCACACTAGGTTTAGCAAAGAATATGACACTGACACTCTCCCTGCCTATCCTTGTCTGTCCCTACAAACAAGGTTTAGCAAAGAATATGACACTGACACTCTGCCTACCTATCCTTGTCTGTCCCTACACACAAGGTTTAGCAATATGGTTCAGCACACAAGGTTTAGCAAAGAATATGACACTGACACTCTCCCTGCCGATCCTTGTCTGTCCCTACACATAAGGTTTAGCAATATGGTTAAGCACACTAGGTTTAGCAAAGAATATGACACTGACACTCTCCCTGCCTATCCTTGTCTGTCCCTACAAACAAGGTTTAGCAAAGAATATGACACTGACACTCTGCCTACCTATCCTTGTCTGTCCCTACACACAAGGTTTAGCAATATGGTTAAGCACACTAGGTTTAGCAAAGAATATGACACTGACACTCTCCCTGCCTATCCTTGTCTGTCCCTACAAACAAGGTTTAGCAAAGAATATGACACTGACACTCTCCCTGCCGATCCTTGTCTGTCCCTACACACAAGGTTTAGCAAAGAATATGACACTGACACTCTCCCTGCCTATCCTTGTCTGTCCCTACAAACAAGGTTTAGCAAAGAATATGACACTGACACTCTGCCTACCTATCCTTTTCTGTCCCTACACACAAGGTTTAGCAATATGGTTCAGCACACAAGGTTTAGCAAAGAATATGACACTGACACTCTCCCTGCCGATCCTTGTCTGTCCCTACACACAAGGTTTAGCAATATGGTTAAGCACACTAGGTTTAGAAAAGAATATGACACTGACACTCTCCCTGCCGATCCTTGTCTGTCCCTACACACAAGGTTTAGCAATATGGTTAAGCACACTAGGTTTAGCAAAGAATATGACACTGACACTCTCCCTGCATATCCTTGTCTGTCCCTACAAACAAGGTTTAGCAAAGAATATGACACTGACACTCTGCCTACCTATCCTTGTCTGTCCCTACACACAAGGTTTAGCAATATGGTTCAGCACACAAGGTTTAGCAAAGAATATGACACTGACACTCTCCCTGCCAATCCTTGTCTGTCCCTACACACAAGGTTTAGCAATATGGTTAAGCACACTAGGTTTAGCAAAGAATATGACACTGACACTCTCCCTGCCTATCCTTGTCTGTCCCTACAAACAAGGTTTAGCAAAGAATATGACACTGACACTCTGCCTACCTATCCTTGTCTGTCCCTACACACAAGGTTTAGCAATATGGTTCAGCACACAAGGTTTAGCAAAGAATATGACACTGACACTCTCCCTGCCGATCCTTGTCTGTCCCTACACACAAGGTTTAGCAATATGGTTAAGCACACTAGGTTTAGCAAAGAATATGACGCTGACACTCTCCCTGCCTATCCTTGTCTGTTCCTACAAACAAGGTTTAGCAAAGAATATGACACTGACACTCTGCCTACCTATCCTTGTCTGTCCCTACACACAAGGTTTAGCAATATGGTTCAGCACACAAGGTTTAGCAAAGAATATGACACTGACACTCTCCCTGCCTATCCTTGTCTGTCCCTACAAACAAGGTTTAGCAAAGAATATGACACTGACACTCTGCCTACCTATCCTTGTCTGTCCCTACACACAAGGTTTAGCAATATGGTTAAGCACACTAGGTTTAGCAAAGAATATGACACTGACACTCTCCCTGCCTATCCTTGTCTGTCCCTACAAACAAGGTTTAGCAAAGAATATGACACTGACACTCTCCCTGCCGATCCTTGTCTGTCCCTACACACAAGGTTTAGCAAAGAATATGACACTGACACTCTCCCTACCTATCCTTCTCTGTCCCTACACACAAGTTTGAGGTACAAATAGCACTGACACTGTCCCTGCCTATGTAACTCTTTCCCTGCGCCGGAACACACTACACGAGGCCGCCGCGCTGGCGGCCTTTTATAGTGTGGGGCGTGTACTAAACCCCCTCAGCAATAATTGGCCACAGGCATCCTGCCTGTGGCCAATCATTGCTCTCCTTGCTGCCGGCGCTGTGATTGGCCAAGCATGCAGGGTCACAGTGCATGCTTGGCCAATCACAGCGCCGGGATTACACTGCGATAGCGCAGTGTATTGTGGGCCGTTCGCGTCACTCGAATTTGGCGCGAACGGCCCAAATCGTTCGTTGTTCGCCGAACGCGCGAACAGCCGATGTTCGAGTCGAACCTATGTTTGACTCGAACACCGAGCTCATCCCTAGTCCTGGGCATAGAGGCAGAGAACACGGGCATGTTGTCAATTGGGTGTGTGGACCAATAAACACGCAATGACGGGAATTTATGTGTGCCCATGTTGAGGTAAAGGCCCAGAAAGGTTTTAAATTTCGGAAACCGTAATTGGTTTCCAATCTTTGGCAATGGAAGGCAACTGGGGGTTAGCGGCGATGAATTGACCAGCATATAAATTACTCTGGTCCACAATAGATCTATATAGATCTTCCGTGAAAAACAGCGAATAAAAATCAATTGGCTTAAAATCAGCTATTTCCACCTGAATACCGGGTTGGGCAGTGAATGGGGGAAGTACGGGTTATGCAGAAGTGGTGGGGACCCAATCAGGATAGGCGAATTCTGCAGGAAGGGCACTATGGGCACGACAGGCCTGCCTTTGTCTTCTTCTTGGTGGCAGCGGGACACTACTTGTGCTTGCCACCTCGCCAGCTTGAACTGCACTTATGGGACTCGCCACATCACCACGTGATACTGCAGTGCTGGATGTACGCCCAGGCTGTACTAGGCCGCTGGTGCTTGCCAATTCACAAGAAGGAATAGCGGCGCTAGTACTACTCTGCTCCATGATACGAGAGCCCTGCGGTTCTTGCTCCTCAACAACAGCAGAAGATCGTGGATCGGGTACGCCTGACCTTAGCAGGGACCTCACCTTCGTCGTCAGAGCTATCTGACATGGAGCCGCTGACTTCTCTGTCTTCTACGGGAAGATATTCTGAGCCTGAATCTGACAGATCCGTGACCTCCTCTTCACTATCTGTCATGCTCAGAATCTCGTAGGCCTCTTTACTAGTGTACCTTCGATTTGCCATTTTGGGCTCTAAATTTAGGGGTACACTAGTAAGATTCACAGGTAAAAAAGCACCTGACTGTCAGCAAATGTATCAAACGCTTCAAAAAAAACTGTTAGCGATCGCAGGGATTAGGACTGTCTCTACGAACGCTGCAGTTATGTGTTTTGTGTTTGGTAAGTGACAGTGATCGATCGATACTGCACTTGGGTGGGCTGGGCTGGGCGGAGGGGCTAAACGCAGGTGCTAGCAGGTATCTGGGCTGATCCCGCTAACACTGCGTTTTTGGGAACCCTAAACCGCTGGGGACGCTAGTATAGATCTGATCAGATCAGATATTGATCTGTTCAGATACTATACCACTAAGGGAGGTGTATGCTTTGCGCGTGGGTGTTAGCGTTACTGGCACTAACCTAACGCTGCCTGGGGCGACGGCGACCCTCTCTGGTGCTAAAACCTAATTGATATCACCCGCCGGGCGATCAGGGGGTTAAACCTTTATTGGTTTATATACGGCGGGTGCCCTGATGCTATAAAAAGCAAACTAACCAACCAGCGTCACCCGTAACCTTTATATGGTGATCACTGGTGAAAGGGTTAACTAGGGACAATCAGGGGGTTAAAACCTTTATTAGGTTAAATATGGGGGTACCTGACGCTATATAAAAACCTGATGGGTAACCTAAATACCTAACTGGCTAACCAGTGACGCTTATACGGTGATCACTGGTGAAAGGGTTAACTCTAGGGGCAATCAGGGGGTTAAAATGATATATGGGGGTACCTGACGCTATAAAAACCTGCGGCGAACCTAAAAATAAATAACTGGCTATCTAGGGCACCAGCGACACGAATACAGCGATCGGAAAAACGATCGCTTAGTGACGCGGGAGTTAGGGGGTGAAAGGGTTACCTGGGGGTGATCAAGGGGTTAAACCTTTATTAGGGGGGTCTAGGGGGCTACGCTGGACCTAAAGGGGCCTAAACCTAACTGCTCTGCAACTTTTTACTGTCACAGATGACACTAAATGCAGTGATCAGTAAAATAAATGATCACTGCAATCAGTGACACTGTGCCTGCGGGCTGGGGGGTGACCTGGGGGGTGATCTGGGGGTGACTGGGGGGTAAAATGTGTGCCTATGTGTGCCTACTAGGGATGAGCCGAACACCCCTGGGTTCGATTCGCACAAGAACCCGCGAACGGACCGAAAGTTCGCACGAACGTTAGAACCCTATTAAATACAATGGATGCGAACGTTCGAAATCTAAAGTGCTAATTATAACGACTAATATGCATGTTATTGTCCTAAAAAGGGTTTGGTAACCCGGGTTCTGCACCAGGGGACATGTATCAATGCAAAAAGAAGTTTTAAAAATGGACGTTTTTTGGGAGCAGTAATTTTAATGATGCATAAAGTGAAAAAAAAAATATATATTCCTTTAAATATCGTACCTGGGGGGTGTCTAAAGTATGCCTGTGAAGTGCCACATGTTTCCCGTGTTTAGAACTGTCCCTGCACAAAATGACATTTCTAAAGGAAAAAAAAGCCATTTAAAACTGCTTGGGGCTTTAATGTAATGTCTGGTCCCGGTAATATGGATGAAAATCTTTGAGAAAAATGGCATAGCTACCCCATCACCCCCCCCTACCCCAGCCCATTACCAGCCCCTTTGGATCTTGTATGGATATTAAGGGGAACCCCGCACACAAAATAAAAAATGCCCTATATACTCTGAACAGCCGTATACAGGCGGTGCATACAAGACAGGGACTGTAGGTTTGTTCTTATGTAGAATCTGTTTGTAATTTTGAACAGGTACATTGTTTAAGTGTAGCTCCAGCCAAAAAATCTATTTTTAAGCTTTTTGGAAAACATAGGGAAGGGTTATCACCCCTGTAACATTTGTTTTGCTGTCTGTGTCCCTGTTCAGAACATTTCACCTCACTTTCCGTCCCAATGACAAATGTTTTTGAAAAGTGGGGTTTTTATTGAAACAAGGATTGGTGATAAAGCATCAGTAGAGAGGAGACACCTTTTTCCCATATTAACTCTTACAGGAGAGAATTTCCCTTCCTAGGGGTAGATTTCCTCTCACTTCCTGTTGTCTCCTTTCGTTTGCAAGTAGGAGTCGTTTGTAAGTTGGATGTTTGAAAGTAGGGGCCTGCCGTATATACTCTGCTGAAATTTGCCCCTTACATGTTGGTGTTGCCACAACACTGTAAGCCCTCACAGTTACTCTTGGTGGGCGCATGAATGGGCCCTGCTGTGAATTATTAGATCAAGAATTGTAATTGCATGCCCCTGTTGAACAGGGGCTGAAAAATTGGGCCTTTGGTAGTGGTGGTGGTGGTGTTGACACAACACTGTAAGGCCTCACAGTTACTCTTGGTGGGCGCAGGAATGGGCCCTGCTGTGAATTATTAGATCAAGAATTGTAATTACATGCCCCTGTTAAACAGGGGCAGAAAAATTGGGCCTTAGGTGCTGGTGCCACAACACTCCAACCCCTCACAGATACTGTACTTGGAGCACAGCAATGAGCCCTGTTGCAAAGTATTGCATCAAAAATTGTAATAACACGCCCCTGTTAAACAGGGGCTGAAAAATTGGGCCTTAGGCACTGGTGCTGGTCCCACGAAACTGCAACCTCTCCCAGATACTCTAGTTGGAGTGCAGGAATGAGCCCTGCTGCAAAGCATTGCATAAAAATTTGTAATTACATGCCCCTGTTAAACAGGGGCTGAAAAATTGGACCTTAGCCACTGGTGGCGGCACCCAGAAACAAAAATGTTCTTCCAAGCTATCATCATCAATCGGGTCATTGAGGAGGAGGAGGATAGTCAGTCAACATAACAGGACAGTCACTCAGCATCAGCATCAGTCTTGAAGGGATGTGACATTTGAAAATAAATTAGTCTGTTATATCAGCTTCAGGTGTTTGGTAGCTGGTGGTGATCCAAGACTGGTTCATCTTTATGAAGGTCAGTCGATCAACCGAGTCGGTGGACAGGCGCACCCTGTGATCCGTGACAAATCCTCCAGCAGCACTGAATGTGCGTTCTGAAAGAACGCTGGATGCAGGACAGGCCAGTAGCTCAATTGCATACTGTGCAAGCTCTGGCCAGTGATCCATCCTCAAGACCCAGTAAGCCAGAGGATTTTCGGTGGGGAAGGTGTCCAAGTCTGACCTTGCCCCTAGGTATTCCTGCAACATGTATATCAGACGCTGGCGATGGTTGCTGGAACCGATCATACCTTGGGGCTGCGGACTAAAGAATTGTCTGAACGCATCGGTCAGGCGGCCACCTTCCCCACCGCTCCTTCTTTGACTGACAGAAGCCTCAGCAACTCGTTGTCCAGGACCAGGAGTTTGTAACCTCCCAGTCTCTGGGAACGCGTTACACAGACCTTTCTGCAAGGCCTCCCGGAGTTGTCTTATCCTCTGCTCCCTCTGCGACGGTAAGATAAGGTCCGCAACCTTACCCTTGTACCGTGGATCAAGGAGAGTGGCCAGCCAGTAATGGTCTCTCTCCTTGATCCGAAGAATACGAGGATCCTTCCGCAGACTTTGCAGGATCGGGGAGGCCATGCAGCGTAGGTTAGCTGAGGCATTCGGTCCGGAGTCCTCGGGGTCACTAAGGACGACATGATCCGCAGCCACATCCTCCCAGCCACGTACAAGTCCACGGGTTTCTTGGGACTGTAAATCATCCCTAAAAGACTGCTGCTGATGATGCTGAGTGCCAGGCTCCACCTCCATGCTGACACAATCCTCCTCCTCCTCCTCCTCCTGTGCGATGGGTGGGACAGAAGGAACACTGTCTGGGTAAAGGGGGCCTTGAGAGGCAAGGAAGTCCTCCTCTTCCTGCATCTGTTCTGCCTCAAGTGCCCTGTCCATTATTCCACGCAGCGTATGTTCCAACAGGTGGACAAGAGGTACAGTGTCACTGATGCATGCACTGTCACTGCTCACCATCCTTGTGGCCTCCTCAAATGGTGCCAGGACAGTGCATGCATCCCTGATCATGCACCACTGGAGTGGTGAAAATAAAAGAGCTCCCCTGACCCTGTCCTGATGCCGTAGTCGCACAGGTACTCATTGATGGCCCTCTGATGCGTGTGCAGCCGCTGCAGCATGACCAACGTTGAGTTCCACCTGGTGGACATGTCACATATAAGGCGGTTCTTGGGCAAGTTCAACTCCTTTTGCAGCTCAGCCAGGCGAGCACTGGCATTATAAGATCTGCGGAAATGCACCCAGACTTTCCTGGCCTGCCTCAGGACATCCTGTAAGCCCGGGTACCTGCCCAAGAACCGCTGCACCACCAGGTTAAGGACGTGAGCCACACAGGGCACATGGGTCAGTTGTCCCTGTCGGAGGGCGGAGAGGAGGTTGGTGCCATTGTCGCAAACCACCATTCCTGCCTTAAGCTGGCGTGGCGTCAACCACCTCTCGGCCTGCCCCTGCAGAGCAGACAGAACCTCTGCCCCAGTGTGGCTCCTGTCCCCCAAACACACCAGCGCAAGCACGGCATGGCATCTTTTTGCCTACGTACTTGCGTAGCCCCTTGAACGCCTACGGAGCACCGCTGGTTCCGAGGACAATGCACAGGAAGAGGCCATTGAGGAAGAAGAAGAGGTGGGGGTGGAGGAGAGAGGTGTGTCACAACCAGTAGTAGCATTTTGGAGGCGTGGCGGCGGAACAACCTCCAACACTACTGCACCTTGTCCTGCATCCTTCCCAGCTGCCAAAAGAGTGACCCAATGGGCCGTGAAAGAAAGATAATGTCCCTGTCCATGCCTGCTGGACCATGAGTCAGCGGTAATATGCACCTTACCGCTGACCGCCCTGTCCAGCGAGGCCAAGACATTGCCTTCCACATGCCGGTAGAGAGCCGGAATCGCCTTCCGTGAGAAAAAGTGGCGTTTGGGAACCTGCCACTGAGGAACCGCACATTGCACAAACTCACGGAAGGGGGCCGAGTCTACCAACTGAAAAGGCAGCAGTTGAAGCGCTAGCAATTTAGCCAAGCTAGCATTCAACTGCTGGGCATGTGGATGGCTGGGAGTGAACTTCTTTCGGGAGATTTGCCTGCTAGAATCGGACGTCGGTGTACTGCTAGCAGAGTGCCCGCAAGTACTTGGCTGTGACACACCTAATTCTACACCTTCATTCCTCTCAGTGCAGGTTTCAGAGAGGACTGAAGGTATAGTGGGGTTGAAGATCCCAGCTGATGCGGTGCAAGGAGAGGTCCGCTTTGTTCTTTGGTGTGGGTCTTTAAGGTAGGCTTGCCAACGAGCTGCATGGTAGGTCAACATATGTCTGGTCAAGAATGTGGTGCCCAAGCGGCTGATGTTTTGGACACGCGATATACACTTGAGACATATGTTGCAAACAGCAGCTGTGCGATCTGATGCACTCGACTCAAAAAAGGCCCACACCAAATAACTTTTTGAATAACGGGCAGAGGCAGCGCCCTGCACAGGCGGAGCTCTGTGGTGTGATTCAGTCGGTGTGCTGCCATTACGCTGGCCCCCCGAGGGCATCCTGCCTCATTGGAGATGTGCCTCCTCCTCATCCTCCTCCTCCTCCTCCTCTCTCCTATTAGGCACCCACGTGGAGTCAGTGACCTCATCATCCCCTCCCTCCTCATCACTGGAGCCAATCTGGCAGTATGCTGCAGCTGCTGGAACATGACTGCCAGATTGGTGTCCTTCTTGAGCATCCCCTCTCTCTGCTCTCACACTACTGCCTTCCTCTAGCTGGGTATCATCATCAGACCCTTCAAAACGCTGGGCATCCTCCTGGAGCATGTACCCAACACTGTGCTCAAACAGTTCAGGGGACTCCTCAGGAGGACATGGTGGGTCTAGGGAAGGAGTGATTGATGATGACATTGATACCAGGGAAGAGGACGCTTTGGCAGCTGCTTTGCCAGTACCCTGAGCCTGGGTGAGAGAGGATGAGGAGGATGAGGAGGGCTTGGTCATCCACTCTACCAAGTCTTCAGCATGATGCGGCTCAACACGTCCAGCTGCCGAAAAGAAGGACAAGCGTGTCCCATGGCCATGTGCTGATGACAATGCACCGCGTCCACGACCAGCACTGTTGCCCCCAGACACAGAGCCTGCTTGCCCTCTTTTATTGGCTCCTGACTGTCTGCCTCTCTTTGTTGGCCTTCCAGACATAGCAATGGCCTGCAGTAGACATGGGAGCCGTCGAAAAATTTGTTCCGTTCCGTTTCGTATTATAAAAAAATTGTAATTCGTAATCCGTGTACGGAATTCAATTCGAATTCGTACGAAATACGAATTCCGTACGACACGTATAACGAACGATTCGACCGGAACGAACGAATGATTCGACCGGAAATTTACTTCCCCCACCCAATTCCAGCAGCAATCTTTTCTCTCTATAATGTCAAATCTTTTCTCTCTATAATGTCGAATTGGAACGAACGAATGATTCGACCGGAAATGTACTTCCCCCACCCAATTCCAGCAGCAATCTTTTCTCTCTATGTCGAATCTTTTCTCTCTATGTCGAATCTTTTCTCTCTATAATGTAGAATCGGAACGAACAAATGATTCGACCGCAAATGTACTTCCCCCCCCACAATTCCAGCAGCAATCTTTTCTCTCTATAATGTCAAATCTTTTCTCTCTATGTCAAATCTTTTCTCTCTATGTAGAATAATCTTGGACTAATAGAGTTAAGGTTAGTCACATTCGACCAAAAAATATTTACCTATCGCTTTGTTGATTCGGATAATTTGGATACGAAATTTCGTACAAATTTTTCGAAATGTCGTATTTCGTACAGAATTCGTATTCGAAAAAATTCGCACATGTCTAGCCTGCAGGGAGATGGGAAAACCAGCAATAAGGGGTAGCTTCAGGTGTATATTTTTCAGGAAGCACACAACGCCCGCTGTAAGTGCTGCAGATGACTGCCTGTGTTACACAACAGGAAAAAACAGCAATAAGGGCTAGCTTCAGGTGTTTATTTTGCAGGAAGCACACTCCGCCCGCTGTAAGTGCTGCAAATGCCTGTTAGTGTAACACACCAGGAAAACACAGCAATACGGGCTAGCCTCAGGTGTATATTTAGCAGGAAGCATACTCCGCCCGCTGTAAGTGCTGCAAATGCCTGTTAGTGTAACACACCAGGAAAACACAACAATATGGGCTAGCTTCAGGTGTATATTTAGCAGGAAGCACACTCCGCCCGCTGTAAGTGCTGTAAATGCCTGTTAGTGTAACACACCAGGAAAACACAGCAATACGGGCTAGCTTCAGGTGTATAATGTGCAGGAGGCACACTCCGCCCGCTGTAAGTGCTGCAAATGCCTGTTAGTGTAACACACCAGGAAAACACAGCAATACGGGCTAGCTTCAGGTGTATATTTAGCAGGAAGCACACTCCGCCCACTGTAAGTGCTGCAAATGCCTGTTAGTGTAACACACCAGGAAAACACAGCAATACGGGCTAGCTTCAGGTGTATATTTAGCAAGAAGCACACTCTGCCCGCTGTAAGTGCTGCAAATGCCTGTTAGTGTAACACACCAGGAAAACACAGCAATACGGGCTAGCTTCAGGTTTATATTTAGCAGGAAGCACACTCCACCCACTGTAAGTGCTGCAAATGCCTGTTAGTGTAACACACCAGGAAAACACAGCAATACGGGCTAGCTTCAGGTGTATAATGTGCAGGAGGCACACTCCGCCCGCTGTAAGTGCTGCAAATGCCTATTAGTGTAACACACCAGGAAAACACAGCAATACGGGCTAGCTTCAGGTGTATATTTAGCAGGAAGCACACTCCGCCCGCTGTAAGTGCTGCAAATGCCTGTTAGTGTAACACACCAGGAAAACACAACAGCACGGGCTAGCTTCAGGTGTATATTTAGCAGGAAGCACACTCCGCCCACTGTAAGTGCTGCAAATGCCTGTTAGTGTAACACACCAGGAAAACACAGCAATACAGGCTAGCTTCAGGTGTATAATGTGCAGGAGGCTTAGCAATAATGACACTGACACTGTCCCCTGCCTATCCTTCTCTCTCCCGGCACACAAGGTTTAGCAAAGAATATGACACTGACACTCTCCCTGCCTATCCTTCTCTCTCCCTGCACACAAGGTTTAGCAAAGAATATGACACTGACACTGTCCCCTGCCTATCCTTCTCTCTCCCTGCACACAAGGTTTAGCAAAGAATATGACACTGACACTCTCCCTGCCTATCCTTCTCTCTCCCTGCACACAAGGTTTAGCAAAGAATATGACACTGACACTGTCCCCTGCCTATCCTTCTCTCTCCCTGCACACAAGGTTTAGCAAAGAATATGACACTGAGGCCTCGTACACACGACCGATTTTCTCGGCAAGAACCAGCAAGAAACTTGCTGGCAGAGAGGTCTTGCCGAGTAAATCGGTCGTGTGTACGCTGCTAGCGTGTTTCTCGTCGAGAAAACCGACAAGAAACCTCGACGAGAAAATAGAGAACCTGCTCTCTATTTTCTCGTCGAGATTCTCCTTGGCGTGTTTCTCGACGAGAAAAGTGAGTGTGTGTACACTTACCTGTCCGCCCGGAAGCCCGCGCATGTTCGAAATGAATTTGACGCATGCGCGGTAGCTTCCTAGGCATACGTAGGGTATACCAAGATGGCGGCGACGGCATCGAATGTGACGAGCGCATGCTCGACGTAGTCGATGACGTCACCGCGTACACTCCTTTCAAAGAACCGCGGGTTCTTTGAAACGAGCGTGTGTACACTCGGCCGGGACAAGTTTCTTGTCCAAGAATCTCGTCGAAAAAAACGACATGTTTTTCTCAACGAGAATCTCGGCCGTGTGTACGAGGCCTGACACTGTCCCCTGCCTATCCTTCTCTCTCCCTGCACACAAGGTTTAGCAAAGAATATGACACTGACACTCTCCCTGCCTATCCTTCTCTCTCCCTGCACACAAGGTTTAGCAAAGAATATGACACTGACACTCTCCCTGCCTATCCTTCTCTCTCCCTACACACAAGAATAGCACAATGATACTGCCCCTGCCTATCCTTCTCTTTCCCTGCGCCAGAACACACTACACAAGGCCGCCGCGGCCTTTTATAGTGTGGGGCGTGTGCTAAACCCCCTGAGCTATAATTGGCCACAGGCAACCTGCCTGTGGCCAATTATGGCTCTCCTAGCTGCCGGCGCTGTGATTGGCCAAGCATGCGGGGTCACAGTGCATGCTTGGCCAATCACAGCGCCGGGATTGCACTGCGATGGCGCAGTGTATTGTGGGCCGTTCGCGTCACTCGAATTTGGTGCGAACGGCCCAAAATGTTCGATCTTCGTCGAACAATCGAACAGCCGATTGTCGAGTCGAACGTATGTTCGACTCGAACACCGAGCTCATCCCTAGTGCCTACGTGTCAGTGGGCTGTTGGTGCACTAACCTGCGTCTTCTCTCCTCGGCGCTGCGGACGAAAAGACCGCCACGAGGGGAGATGACATCACTTCCTCTGCCTGTGTTTACATTTACACAGCAGAGGAAGATTCTCATTCGACGGGAGCGATCGCAAGGGGGTGGCCGGAATCGAACGGCCGTCCCCTCATCACGGATCGCTCCCGAACAACTAATGACCGCTCACTGTATAGAAGGGGGGTCCCACTGGACTCCCCAACTATACAAAGTCAGTCACGTACAGGTACGCGACTTTGCCTGTCGGTGCCATTCTGCCTATGTATATATACAGTGAGCGGTCGTTAAGTGGTTAAAATCACTGCTCCCGAAAAAACGTTTGTTTTTAAAACTTCTTTTGGCGTTGATACATGTACCCTAGGGCAGGACCCGGGTCCCCATACCCTTTTTACGACAATAACTTGCATATTAGCATTTAAAATTCACACTTTTGATTTCTCGCGTTCGAGTGCCATAGACTTTAAAAGGGGTTCGAAAGTTTGCGCAAACTTTCGTTCTGTTCGCATGTTCTGGATGCAAACCGAACCGGGGGGTGTTCGGCTCATCCCTAGTAGCCAAGCCTATATCTGACTGCAGGCCATTCCTGGTGTACGTATTCAAATACACTGTCAGGCAGGCAGGCCAGGCAGGTAATTCAGCGATCTGCAGTGCATAAAATATATATACTGTCTCCTACATATATATGCACTGCATTCTAGTGTAGCCAAGCCTATACTTGACTGCAGGCCATTCCTGGTGTACGTATTCAAATACACTGTCAGGCAGGCAGGCAGGCCAGGCAGGTGATTCAGTGATCTGCAGTGCATAAAATATATATACTGTCTCCTACATATACAGTGGGGCAAAAAAGTATTTAGTCAGCCACCAATTGTGCAAGTTCTCCCACTTAAAAATATGAGAGAGGCCTGTAATTGTCATCATAGGTATACCTCAACTATGAGAGACAAAATGTGGAAACAAATCCAGACAATCACATTGTCTGATTTGGAAAGAATTTTTTTGGCAGTGACAGTGCATGCATCAGTGATACTGTCCCTCTTGCGGTGGCGTAGCGTGGGGGGTGCAGGGGGTGCCGTGGCCCCGGGCGCAACATTTGGGAGGGCGAAATCCTGCACCATTGTGTGTCACTTTGCCTTAATTCTCCACAGTGTCTCCTGCGATCCGGCCGCCATGTTTAATTTCAGCTGGGGCCCTGTGATTGGGCGAATGCGGTCATATGCTGCAGCGGGGCTGGCCTGTCCGTGATCGCGGGGGCGCATGCGCGAAGACTGTTTCTGGGGTCCCGTCCCGCCTCTCTAATTGAGCCACCACCATTGTCTCCTCCTCTCCGCCTGATCTGGAACTGGGGCGTCATCTGGGTTTCGATCCTCGTTGGCATTGTGGCAGACAGATGAATAACTAAAAAAAGCCGGTGAGCCGTCTGAGAGGAGGGAGCAGCCCCCAGCCAGAGAGCAGTTAGGGAGAGTCACGCCACATCCATTCTTTAATTTCAGCCAGAGAGCAAACATGCGGCATGCCTGCAGGCCTAACCTCGGGCTAACTTCAAATGCTTACATGCCAAATGCCGCCTCCCCGAGGGACATTCATGCTGCATGGTCACCATGGTGCATTATTACATAGCAGGATTGATTTAACAGCTTCATGATGTATCCCTCAGGGCTTTCGGCATGTAAGAGGTTAAGTGTAGTGTAGGGGGGTGGGCAGTGTAGTGTAGTGGGTAGGCAGTGTAGTGTAGAGGGGTGGGAAGTGTACTGTAGGGGGTAGGCAGTGTAGTGTAGTGGGGTGGGCAGTGTAGTGTAGGGGGTGGGCAGTGTAGTGTAGTGGGGTGGGCAGTGTAGTGGGGTAGGCAGTGTAGTGTAGTGGGGTGGGCAGTGTAGTGTAGGGGGGTTAGCAGTGTAGTGTAGTGGGGTAGGCAGTGTAGTGGGGTAGGCAGTGTAGTGTAGGGGGGTGGGCAGTGTAGTGTAGTGGGGTAGGCAGTGTAGTGTAGTAGGGTAGGCAGTGTAGTGTAGGGGGTGGGCAGTGTGGTGTAGTGTAGGGGGGTGAGCAGTGTAGGGGGGTGGGCAGTGTAGTGTAGTGTAGGGGGGTGGGCAGTGTAGTGTAGGGGGGTGGGCAGTGTAGTGTAGGGGGTTGGGCAGTGCAGTGTAGTGTAGTGGGGTAGGCAGTGTAGTGTAGTGGGGTGGGCAGTCTAGTGTAGTGGAGTGGGCAGTGTAGTGTAGTGGAGTGGGCAGTGTAGTGTAGGGGGTGGGCAGTGTAGTGTAGTGTAGTGGGGTGGGCAGTGTAGTAGGGTAGGCAGTGTAGTGTAGTGGGGTAGGCAGTGTAGTGCAGTGGGGTAGGCAGTGTAGTGTAGGGAGGTGGGCAGTGTAGTGTAGGGGGTGGGCAGTGTAGTGTAGTGTAGTGGGGTGGGCAGTGTAGTGGGGTAGGCAGTGTAGTGTAGTGGGGTGGGCAGTGTAGTGTAGGGGGGTGGGCAGTGTAGTGTAGGGGGGTGGGCAGTGCAGTGTAGTGGGGTAGGCAGTGTAGTGGGGTAGGCAGTGTAGTGTAGGGGGGTGGGCAGTGTAGTGTAGTGGGGTAGGCAGTGTAGTGTAGGGGGGTGGGCAGTGTGGTGTAGTGTAGGGGGGTGGGCAGTGTAGTGTAGGGGGTGGGCAGTGTAGTGTAGGGGGGTGGGCAGTGTAGTGTAGTGTAGGGGAGTGGGCAGTGTAGTGTAGTGGGGAAGGCAGTGTAGTGTAGGGGGTTTGGCAGTGCAGTGTAGTGTAGTGGGGTAGGCAGTGTAGTGTAGTGGGGGTGGGCAGTGTAGTGTAGTGGAGTGGGCAGTGTAGTGTAGGGGGGTGGGCAGTGTAGTGCAGGGGGGTGGGCAGTGTAGTGTAGGGGGGTGGGTAGTGTAGTGTAGGGGGGTGGGCAGTGTAGTGTAGTGGGGTGGGTAGTGTAGTGTAGTGGGGTGGGCAGTAAGGTGTAGTGGGGTAGGCAGTGTAGTGTAGTGGGGTGGGCAGTGTAGTGTAGTGGGGTGGGCAGTGTAGTGTAGTGGGGTGGGCAGTGTAGTGTAGTGGGGTAGGCAGTATAGTGTAGTGGGGTGGGCAGTGTAGTGTAGTGGGGTGGGCAGTGTAGTGTAGGGGGGTGGGCAGTGTAGTGTAGGGGGTGGGCAGTGTAGTGTAGGGGGGTGGGCAGTGTAGTGTAGTGGGGTGGGCAGTGTAGTGTAGTGGGGTGGGCAGTGTGGTGTAGTGGGGTAGGCAGTGTAGTGTAGTGGGGTGGGCAGTGTAGTGTAGTGGGGTGGGCAGTGTAGTTTAGTGGACAGTGTAGTGTAGTGGAGTTAAGTGAACAGTGTAGTGGAGTTTAGTGGACAGTGTAGTGTGGTGGAGTTTAGTGGACAGTGTAGTGGAGTTTAGTGGACAGTGTAGTGGAGTTTAGTGGGCAGTGTAGTGGAGTTTAGTGGACAGTGTAGTGTAGTGGTGTTTAGTGGACAGTGTAGTGTGGTGGAGTTTAGTGGGCAGGGTAGTGGAGTTTGGTGGACAGTGTAGTGGAGTTCTGTGGACAGTGTAGTGGAGTTTGGTGGACAGTGTAGTGGAGTTTGGTGGACAGTGTAGTGGAGTTCTGTGGACAGTGTAGTGGAGTTTGGTGGACAGTGTAGTGGAGTTTGGTGGACAGTGTAGTGGAGTTTGGTGGGCAGTGTAGTGGAGTTTGGTGGACAGTGTAGTGAAGTTTGGTGGACAGTGTAGTGTGGTGAAGTTTAGTGGACAGTGTAGTGTAGTGGAGTTTAGTGGACAGTGTAGTTTGGTGGTGTTTAGTGGACAGTGAAGTGTGGTGGAGTTTAGTGGACAGTGTAGTGTGGTGGAGTTTAGTGGACAGTGCAGTGTGGTGGAGTTTAGTGGACAGTGTAGTGTAGTGGAGTTTAGTGGGCAGGGTAGTGGAGTTTGGTGGACAGTGTAGTGGAGTTTGGTGGACAGTGTAGTGGAGTTTGGTGGACAGTGTAGTGGAGTTTGGTGGACAGTGTAGTGTGGTGAAGTTTATTGGACAGTGTAGTGTGGTGGAGTTTAGTGGACAGTGCAGTGTGGTGGAGTTTAGTGGACAGTGTAGTGTAGCGGAGTTTGATGGACAGTGTGGTGGAGTTTGATGGACAGTGTAGTGGAGTTTGATGGACAGTGTAGTGGAGTTTGATGGACAGTGTAGGGGAGTTTGGTGGACAGTGTAGTGGAGTTTGGTGGACAGTGTAGTGGAGTTTGGTGGACAGTGTAGTGTGGTGAAGTTTATTGGACAGTGTAGTGTGGTGAGGTTTAGTGGACAGTTTAGTGGACAGTGTAGTGTAGTGGAGTTTAGTGGACAGTGTAGTTTGGTGGCGTTTAGTGGACAGTGAAGTGTGGTGGAGTTTAGTGGACAGTGTAGTGTGGTGGAGTTTAGTGGACAGTGTAGTGTGGTGGAGTTTAGTGGACAGTGTAGTGTGGTGGAGTTTAGTGGACAGTGTAGTGTGGTGGAGTTTATTGGACAGTGTAGTGTGGTGGAGTTTAGTGGACAGTGTAGTGTGGTGGAGTTTAGTGGACAGTGTAGTGTGGTGGAGTTTAGTGGACAGTGTAGTGTGGTGGAGTTTAGTGGACAGTGTAGTGTGGTGGAGTTTAGTGGACAGTGTAGTGTGGTGGAGTTTAGTGGACAGTGTAGTGTGGTGGAGTTTAGTGGACAGTGTAGTGTGGTGGTGTTTAGTGGACAGTGTAGTGTGGTGGAGTTTAGTGGACAGTATAGTGTGTTTTGGAGTTTAGTGGACAGTAAAGTGTGTTTTGGAGTTTAGTGGACAGTGTAGTGTGGTGGAGTTTAGTGGACAATGTAGTGGAGTTTAGAGGGGTGGTCAGGATAGCAATCAGGTTGGTCAGTGGAGTGGTCGGTGTAGGAATCAGGTTGGCCAGTACTTATGAAGGAATGGAAAGGACTCAGGTAGTGCTAAAAGTCCGCAGGTTAGGGGGGGCGCAAATTACTTGCCTTGCCCCAGACAACCCACGCTATGCCACTGCCCTCTTGTCTTCCTTTTGGAGCACATGCTGCGTGGAATAATGGACAGGGGACTTGATGCAGAACAGAGGGAGGAAGAGGAGGACTTCCTTACCTCTTAAGGCCCCCTTTATCCAGACAGTATTCCTGCGATCACACAGGAAGAGGAGGAGGAGGAGGATGAGGATTGTGTCAACATGGAGGTGAAGCCTAGCACTCAGCATCAGCAGCAGTCTTCAAGGGATCGTTTTCAGTACCCAGAAACCCATGGACTTGTACGTGGCTGGGAGGAGGTGGCTGCGGATCACGTCATTCTTAGTGACCCTGTGGACTCCGGACCGAATGCCTCAGCAAATCTACGCTGCATGGCATCCCTGATCCTATAAAGCCTGCGAAAGGACCCTCGGATTCGTGGTATCAAGGAAAGAGATCAGTACTGGCTAGCAACCCTTCTTGATCCACTTTACAAGGGTAAGGTTGCGGAACTTATTCAGCCTTTGCAGAGGGAGCAAAGGATGAAACATTTTCGCGCGAGCAGGCACGATGGTGTGCGCGCAGCTCTACTGCGCATGCGCAGAGCAGGAAGCTTTGAAAACGGCCTCAGAAGCCTGACAGACTTCACTGAAGAGACACAGCAGCTTAGGGGGCAGAAAGGTTTGTGCAATTCGTTTCCAGAGACTGGGAGCTTACGATTTCCTGGTCCTGGACAACGTGTTGCTGAGGCTTTGGTCAGTCATAGAAGGAGCGGTGGAGAAGGTGGCTGTCTGACCGATGCGTTCAGACAATTTTCGTACACCACGGGACACAGAGCCTTTAATCATTACATAGTGGGGTTGTATAGTTCACCAGAGGTGATTGGACACTGGCACAACCAATGAAGACGAGTTCCCCTCTATATAACCCCTCCCATAAGGGAAGTACCTCAGTTTTTTCGCCAGTGTCTAAGGTGAAGAACACGAATAAGTATGTGCTTGAAGGAGCTCTGTTAAATAATCCCTCTACGGGTTAAGGAGCTACGCCACCGGGTCCATCAAAACCACTTATTAATTTCACCAAATGGATGGTACCCGAGCCTCGCAGAAGACCGAGGTGGTGCCTGTAATGTCTCTCTTTTGAGGACTGGGCTCTGGGATCCAGCACCTTCGCTATTAAATGCGCAAAAGTATTCTGGCAGAGTCTTTTACAAGGCCCAGGGAAGAGGCCTCCTTTAAGTAGGAACCCATATCCCTGAAGGTTGGCACAACACTACCCGCCGTGATGGGTGAAGATTGGTACTGTCTACTCTTCAGCAGTCCTGCGCCGTGGATAATGTAAGTGGGGTACCAAAACACTTAAGAATTTCCCCCTTTTTTGAGTAGACTGTCTTGCCTGTAAACCGCCACTAGAGGGAGTAAAGAGCCGGAGTTCCACTTACCATGTCAGGAACGAGTAGCTTAGTGTCAATTCAGCACACTTCCTCCGCTGCAAACACTGCGAAGCAGAGAGGGAATGTCTTTTCAGGTTACCAAACACTGAGCAGTGTATGCTGCCTCTCTCCCCTGAGCGGCGCCATTCCCTATAGGCGCGTGCAGGGGAGGCGCGCTTTTCACCTCTCTAGGTCTAGAAAGGGGGCGTGGTCACGCGAGCAGGCACGATGGTGTGCGCGCCGCTCTACTGCGCATGCGCAGAGCAGGAAGCTTTGAAAACGGCCTCAGAAGCCTGACAGACTTCACTGAAGAGACACAGCAGCTTAGGGGGCACGTGAGTTCTCTGGGTGGTTGGATTCAGGCACTCTTAAGACACCTACTCAAGCATCAGACTGTGTGATTGGTTGTATACTTTATGTAGATTGCTAAACTAGCACAGTAGTATATGCATTGTTTGTACCTCTGGTTTGGCTTATGAATATGACTTCCCAGAGAAGGAATTCAGGCACTAAGAAAGACAAAAAGGGATCGCCGCCTAAAACAGGGGGCTCTAACCGTTCCTGCCGGGTATTATCCTCTCCTGAGGGACCTGAAGCACCCATACAGGATGAGCCATTACCTTTATAAGGGATATCAGCCTCTCCTGTTGTGCCAGCTCCTGCATATGTCACTGAAGACACTTTGGCAGAAGCTCTAGACAACTTGTAAGGGAGAATTGCTACATTAATCGCTAAATCCTCACAAAAGGACAAAAAACGGAGCAGGTCCCCTTCTGTTGTTCTAGATCCCTCCTCAGAAAAATCTGATGAGGATGATATAGCATCATTAGAGGATAAGGATGATGAGCAGTCGGATGGATCAGGTGGAGCAGAGGAACCCTTCTCTGCTTCTTAAGGCTCGTACACACAAACGAGTTTCTCGGCAAAAACCAGCAAGAAACTTGCTGGCAGAGATTTTTTGCCGAGAAATTCGTTTGTGTGTATGGTTTCTCGTCAAGAAAAGCGACAAGAATCTCGACGAGAAAATAGAGATCCTGCTCTCTATTTTCTCGTCGAGATTCTCGTCGGCATGTTTCTCGACGAGAAAAGTGAGTGTGTGTACACTTACCTGTCCTCCCGGAAGCCCGTGCATGTTCGAAATGAATTTGACGCATGCGCGGTAGCTTCCTAGGCATACGTAGGGTATACCAAGATGGCGGCGATGGCATCGAATGTGACGAGCGCATGCTCGTCGTAGTCGATGACGTCACCGCGTACGCTCCATTCAAAGAACCGCGGGTTCTTTGAATCGAGCGTCTGTACACTCGGCCGGGACAAGTTTCTTGTCCAAGAATCTCGTCGAAAAAAACGACATGTTTTTTTCGACGAGAATCTCGGCCGTGTTTACGAGGCCTTATGCCCCATACACACGATCGTTTTTCTTGCCATATTTTTTCTTGCCGTTTTTCACGTCGTTTTTTTTCATGTTTCCTCTCAAGCCTGTCTTGCGTACACACGATCATTTAAAAAAACGATCAAGCAAAGCGCAGTGACATACAACACGTACGACGGCACTATAAAGGGGAAGTTCCGTTCGAATGGCGCCACCCTTCATGTTAGTAAAGTTTGTTGAGCGACGATTCGCTCTTTTCAGTCTCGTGCTTTTCAGTCCGTGACTGCGTGACGAATGTGCTATCTCCATTACGAACGCTAGTTTTACCAGAACGAGCGCTCCTGTCTCATACTTGATTCTGAGCATGCGCGTTTTTTTCACGTCGTTAAAGCATACACACTATCGTTTTTCACGTCGTTAAAAAAAACGACATGAAAAACGACGTGAAAAAAGAGAGCATGTTCGAAATTTTTAATGGCCGTTTTTCACGTCGTTAAAAATGCTCTGGAGCCTACACACGATCATTTTTAATGGACATTTTTTTTAATGGCATTTTTAACGGCATGAAAAACGATCGTGTGTATGGGGCATTAGGTTCTTAAATTGCAGGTGCAATGTTATGCTGAGGCAGTGCGTTCTACATTCAAGTTGCCCTCTGTGGGGTAACTGAATCACCTGTCTCCTCCCTGGGTTCATTAAAATCCCCACAGGCTGCATGCTCCTTTCTGGTTCATCCTTTATTGGAGAATCTTATTTACGCAGACTAGCAACATCCAGACAAGCATTTTTCTCCTCCCAGGAAATTTGATGTTCTTTATCCTATGGAGGAAAAGTTTACCAAAAAATGAAGACTACTGGCGGTAGATGCGGTCATTTCTTGTGTGAATAAAAACCTAACTTGTCCAGTAGACACTGCTCAGGTATTTAAAGATTTTTATGAAAAGAAGTTGGAATCTTTACTTAAATCTTCCTTCCTTATGGCTGGCGCTGTGACCCAACCGGCTGTGGCGGCAGTTGGTATGTGTCAGGTCCTAAAGGAACAGGTGAAACAAGGGCTTAAGAAACTTCCTCCAGACCAGGTCAAACTTTGGGAGAACCTGCCTAAGGCTCCTTTGGTTAAAGCATTGATCAGCGGAAGCTCCATGCAAAAGACTTTTGTCCGGTTTCCCTTTTCACGGGGAACGACTCTTTGGGGATGATCTGGATAAATACATCCAGAAGATCTCAAGTGGTAAAACTACACTGTTACCAGAGAAGAGGAAAAACAAACACCCATGATTTAAATGTTCTCTCTCCCCGATTCCCGGGATCTCTGCCTCCAGGCAGTGGCGACGGCATTCTCAGTCAGCCACAAAACCTAAGACCCAGAATCAGACCCAGGGTCACACAAAAGCAGTGGGCACAAAAACCCAATAAACGGAACCCTAAAGCTTCCTTATGAAGGGGCGCCCCCGCTCAGCCGAGTGGGGGGACGGCTTCGGCAGTTTTCAGCAGCTTGGCAGACAGAGATACAGGACAAGTGGGTAATTTACACGGTATCCCTAGGATACAAGCTAGAATTCCGGGAGATCCCACCTTATCGGTTCCTAAACTCAAATATCTCCAAAGATCCATTAAAGAGAAAACCCTTCTTCCAAGCAGTGGATCACTTGCTGTCCCAGGGGGTAATCAGGGAAGTCCCCTTAAAAGAACAAGGTACGGGGTTCTATTCAAATCTTTGTGGTTCCAAAACCAAACGGAGACGTCAGACCCATTCTGGATCTAAAAGCTCTAAATCAGTTTCTGAACATTTTGTCATTTCCGAATGGAAACAATTCGATCTGTAGTTTCCACCCTACAAGGCAGAGAATTCTTGGCGTCAATAGACATCAAAGATGCATATTTACACGTGCCTATCCATCCTGCAGACCAAAAATTCATAAGGTTCACAGTAGAGCACCGCCACTTCCAGTTTGTAGCACTGCCTTTGGCTTGGCTACTGCTCCATGAGTCTTTACAAAAGCTCTTGGCAAATTTAAGGGCGCAGGGCATAACGGTGATGGCTTATCTGGATGATCTACTCTTGGTAGAACAGTCAGTGGCACAGTTAAATCCCAGTGTGCTCAGTACAGTAAAAAACCTAGAGTATTTAGGGTGGATCCTAAACTTTCAGAAATCCTCTCTACAGCCCCTAAAAAGGGTGGAGTATTTGAGCATGGTATTGGACACGACCCAATGCAGAGTATTCCTTCCAAAGCCAAAAGTCAAATCTCTGAAAGAATTAATCCGCATGGTCAGGGCAAAGAAAAAACCATCAATTCGCCTTTGCATAAAGTTGTTGGGGAAAATGGTGGCATCGTTCGAAGCCATTCCGTATGTCCAGTTTCATTCAAGACTACTGCAGAACATTATCCTGGCTACCTGGAACAGGAAAATCCAGGCTCTAGATTTGCCAATGCACCTGTCCTCAGAGGTGCGCCAAAGCCTCAGTTGGTGGTTAAACACCAAGACTGCGAGCCGGGAAATCCTTTCTCCCGGTCACGTGGAAGGTGGTGTCTACGGATGCCAGCCTGTTGGGCTGGGGGGCAATTCTGGGAGAATCTTCAGCCCAAGGAACTTGGTCCAAATCCTAAAGGGGCCTGCCCATCAACATTTTGGAGATCCGGGCAATATATCTAGCCCTCAGAACCTGGACACACAAGTTACAGGGTTACCCAGTTCGGAGCCAAACCGACAATGCTACTGTGGTGGCTTACATCAATCACCAAGGGGGCACCCGGAGTCGGGATGCTCAGAGAGAGGTGAACAAAATTTTATATTCCTTGTCTTTCTGCGATCTTTATTCCAGGAGTAGAGAATTGGCAAGCGGATTACCTGAGCCGCCAGCAATTGTTGCCAGGGGAGTGGTCTCTCCACCCCGGAATTTTTCAAGATATATGTCAGAAATGGGGGACCCCGGATGTAGACCTGTTCGCTTCCAGGTTCAACAGGAAATTATTCAATTTTGTATCTAGGATAAAAGATCCTCTATCCTATGGAACAGATGCACTAATGATTCCCTGGGATAAATTTTCCCTGATCTATGCATTCCCTCCAATTCCGCTCTTACAGAGACTTCTTTGCAAAATCAAAAAGGAGGGAATACCAGTTCTCCTGGTGGCCCCGAATTGGCCCAGAAGGTCCTGGTACACCGAGATCATAAGGATGGCGGTGGGGAAAACTTGGATTCTTCCACTTCGCCAAGACCTGCTCTCGCAGGGTTCAGTGTTCCATCCTTCCTTACGAAAGCTAAATTTGACAGAAAACTAGAAAACCTACATATTGAAGAAACATGGGCTCTCGGGTCCAGTTCTCTTCACTCTCATTAACGCTAGAAAGCCGGCCTCCAGGCTCATTTATTATAGAATCTGGAAGGCATATGTTTCCTGGTGTGAATCCAGAGGGTGGAACCCTCAAAAATATGTTATTGGTAGAATTCTGGCCTTTTGTCAATTGGGGTGGATATGAAATTAGCCCTCAGTACTATTAAAAGTCAAATCTCAGCTCTATCAATCTTCTTTCAGAGACCATTGGCATCTCATTCCCTTGTCCGGGCATAATCCGCCAGTTAAACCTCCCTTGTGCCCCTGGGATTTGAATCTAGTTTTGTCGGTCTTGCAGAAGCAGCCCTTTGAACCAATTTGTCATATTCCATTGATTCTCCTGAGTCGGAAGTTGGCATTTTTGGTTGCTATCTCCTCTGCTAGGAGAGTATCTGAATTAGCAGCTCTTTCTTGTAAAGAGCCTTATTTGATTTGTCACAAAGACAAAATTGTATTATGGCCCCATCCTACTTTTCTTCCTAAAGTGGTCTCACCATTCCATTTAAATCAAGATATTGTTTTACCTTTTTTTACCTTTTTTCCACAACCGCAGTCAGCAGGGGAAAGATTATTGCACTCTCTAGATGTAGTGAGAGCAATGAAAGTTTATCTGCAAGCAACTGCTCAGATACGTAAAACAGATGTTTTGTTTATTTTGCCAGAAGGTCCCAAGAAGGGCCAAGCGGCATCGAGATCAACTATTTCTAAATAGATTCGACAAGTGATTGTTCAAACTTATGGTTTAAGGAATAAAATTTCTCCTTTTCCTGTTAAAGCACACTCGACCAGGGAAATAAGTGCCTCCTGGTCAGTGCATCATCAGGCTTCGATGGCTCAGATCTGTAAGGCTGCAACTTGGTCTTCAGTCCATACATTTACCAAATTCGACCGAATAGATGTAAGAGGACATGAGCAGGGCCATATTAATAGCATTGTGGGCCCCTGGGCAAAGTAATGCACTGGGGCCCCCACAAACCTGCACTACTGCCCACCAAATACAACCCATTTAAATAAAAGGGTCTGCGCTGCAAATAGATAAGCCCTCTCTGGTGGTGCGGGTACAGGGGTATAGCGTGGCTCCCTCTCTGGTGGTGCGGGTACAGGGGTATAGCGTGACTCCCTCTCTGGTGGTGCGGGTACAGGGGTATGGCTCCCTCTTTGGCTTCCCCCACCACAGTCCTTTCTTTTTTTTTTCTATTAACAGTTAATTCCTCTACTTTTTCCTGGTTCCAGACTCTCTCTCTCCCCCCCTAGCAGAGTGCATGCATGCTGGGGGCTGTAGCCTGCTCTCTGTGGACACACCTGGGGCCGCCAATCTTCTGGGACTACATTTCCCATGATCAGTGTTGCCCACCTATCAGACTGAAATTCACCAACACGAAACTCAAAATTTACTGGCACAGCCCAGTTTTTACTGCTATTTTCTAAAAGTTACGGAATTACAGTTTTCAGTGCAAATTTCAGTACTTAAACCACTGTACTAACTGCATATTGTACTTGTTTGTAGCTTAAGACAGATATTAAGGTAAAAAAACATATTATTTTTGATACAGTAAGGGCGAGTAATTGTAACCCATCAGATTGTCACCACTGGAGAGATTTCCCCTTAATTTCTGTTTAATAGCCACCACAGAAAGTGAGGGGAAATCCCAGGTAGCCACCAGGATAACAAGAATGTATGTCCCCAATTCTAAAGACCTCCTGTCTCCATCCCTCCCTCTGTTGCAGGTCCCGCCAGCCTTTTTACCCTCCATCACTTCCATCCCTCTGTTACTCTATCCCTCCCTTTTTTCATCTTTCCACAACTCCATCCTTTTATCTTTTGCTCCATTCCTCCCTCCATTATATTGTCCATCCAACAATCCTTGTGCCTTATATCCCCCCACCTTTTCTATCCTCCATCACTTCCATCCCTCTAGTATTCTGTCTCTCCTCTTTCTTTCCATAATTCCATCCCTCTATCCTTTGCTTCATCATTCCATTTCTCTGTCTCGCTCACATCCCTCCATGCCTTGCTCTATCCCAGGGGTGGCCAACCTTTTGAAGAGCGAGGGCCAATTTAGCGACTTGGCAGCTGGTCGTGGGCCACAATGAGCAGAGCAGGCAGATGACAGGTCTGTAGCCACTCTGCATATGCAGAGCAGACAGGGACACAGCCCGCTCTACTCTATGGGCCCTCCGATCCGCTTGGATCAGATTGGTTTGGAGATAGGCGGGTGTAAAAGGACACAGGTCAGAGGTGATCACGTGAAAGGAGCCTAAGGCTGTTTCACACTGATGCACTGTGGTTTGCTGACCTCAATCTTCACTTCCTCGGGATTCCACAAGGATCGCTGGCTGCTGCATTCTCCTAGGTGGGTATGGCTTGTGGCTGCTGCTGGCTGTCTTTTAGGGTGTGTACGGCTGGTGGGTCCTGCTGGCTGGAACTGTTGGCTGGTACTGATGGGTACTACTTTCTGGTACTGGTGGGTACCACTGGCTGGTACTGGTGGGTACTGCTGGCAAGTACTGCTGACTGGTACTGGAAAGTACTGCTGGCGAGTACTGGTGGATACTTCTGGCTGGTACTGCTGGTACTGGTGGGTACTGCTAGCTGGTACTGGTGGGTACTGCTGCGTGGTACTGTGTGGTACTGCTGGGCACTGCTGGCTGGTACTGGAGGGTACTGCTGGCTGGTAGTTCTGGCTGGTACTTCTGGGTACTGCTGACTGGTACTTCTGGGTACTGGTGGCTGGTACTTCTGGGTGGTACTTTTGGGTACTGCTGGCTGGTACGTCTGGGTACTGGTGGGTGGTACTTCTGGGTATTGGTGGGTGGTGCTGGCTGGTACTTCTGGGTACTGCTGGCTGGAACTTCTGGGTACTGCTGGCTGGAACTTCTGGGTAATACTTCTGGGTACTGCTGTGTGGTACTGGTGTGTACTGCTGGCTGGTACTTCTGGGTACTGCTGTGTGGTACTTCTGGCTGGTATTTCTGGGTACTGGTGGCTGGTTCTTGATCCCCCATACCTGCCATCAGTGTGACAGGAGCGGCGCTGGAGGAAGCATACGGCTGCAGTAGAGAGCAGAGCCGATGCTTCCTGTAACGCGCTGGGAACTGTCTGTCACAGGTGGAGTACATTTGGTATCACTCCGCCTGAGACAGAAGCCGGCGCTATACAGGAAGCATCGGCTCTGCATCCTCTAGCGTCGGCTTGGATATTCTCGCTGATGCTCAGGGATGGCGGGTCAGAAACCCGCAATCTGGGCTTGCCCACCTGCCATCCCAGAGCAGGAGGTGGCGGGCCAGCGGTTGGGCACCCATGCTCTATCCCCTCATCCATCTCTCTGTCACCCAATCTATACCTCCATTCTTTAGGGCTCTTTCACACACACACATCCGTTTTCACAGACTCCGTTTGCTCAGCAGGGATCACTCCGCTGAGCTGACAGATAACAGGTCCGTCTCTGCTCACAGTGGAGAGACGGACCTGTCAGAGCTCCACTCTCCTCTATGGGGGATCGGATGATTTCATCCCATCTGCCAGATGGATGGACAATAGGGTTTCCATCCGTCTGGATTAGCGGAGTGGATGCCAGCGGCCAGTTCACCGCTGACATCCGTCGCTCCATAGAGGTGAATTGAGCGTCGTATCAGGTCCGCCTGAAAAACTGACAGACAGACCTGAACGTGTGAAAGGACCGTAACTCACTCCTCACTTTTTCCATCTCTCTGTCCATCCACCTCCCCCATCACTCCACTACTCTGTCTTTCCCTTATAAAAATACTCCAGTGCGCTTCCACACCAAATTTGCTCACTACTTACAAAAAATATATAAATAATAAACACCTTAAGACCATCAAGCACAATAATCAAATATATTAATTATCATACATTTTATAAAACACACACTATACAACACCAGCACTTTTCATCTACAAAACCAGCCTGATCTGTGATATTGCTGCTGCCTCCCCTCTCCTGGCATGCTGGGATTTGTAGTGCCACAGCCTGACACATGAGGTGGTCATACAGGAGACGAGACTGTGCCTGGTGAGCAGGTAATGGGTAGGGACAGAGAGGTGTAATAGAGATTGGGGGGAGATCTCAGAAAATGTGCTCCCTTTAGAAGCAGAGCAGTTCACAACCACACACAAAAACGATCTAGTGTAACAGCATGAGACAGAAGCCTGCTACACAGAGCCCATCCTCTCCCCCTCTCTCCCCGTCTTCCTGCCCACTAAGATAAGCCAAATACAGCATGTTGTTCAGCTAGCTTACCTTAGGCTAGGCTGAACTCTGTCCTCCACTGCAGGCTGCATAGCTCCACTCCTCCCCCTCTGTCTCAGCTTTTCCTGTGAGGAACTTGAATAAGGCGCGCTGAGAGAAAGGGGGAGGGTACAAGTAACTTCACTCAGTCAGATCATCGGAGACTCTCGGTCTCTGTTGGCTCCAGCCAGGAACTGCACATGCGCAGTCCATACTGCATCCCCCTAGATCGGAGCCAGCCCTGATGGGGCCCCATGAGCACTTGTGGCCCCTGGGCACTGCCTGGGAGTGCCCGCTCGGTAAGACGGCCCTGGACATGAGGATTCTGCCTTCGGGCATAGTGTGCTGCAGAGAGCAGTATAGGGCATCACGTCTGATGGGGGTCTGCTTGATCTGTGTCTCCCTCCCCTCATATTGAGCATTGCTCTGGGACGTCCCACTATGTAATGATTAAAGGCTCTGTGTCCCGTGGTGTACGATAAAGAAAATAGGATTTTTAATAACAGCTTACCTGTAAAATCCTTTTCTTGGAGTACACCACGGGACACAGAGGTCCCGCCCCTCTTTCTGGGATACTTACTGCTTTGCTACAAAACTGAGGTACTTCCCTTATGGGAGGGGTTATATAGAGGGGAACTCGTCTTCATTGGTTGTGCCAGTGTCCAATCACCTCTGGTGAACTATACAACCCCACTATGTAATGATTAAAGGCTCTGTGTCCCATGGTGTACTCCAAGAAAAGGATTTTGCAGGTAGGCTGTTATTAAAAATCCTATTTTTTAGTCCCCAAGGTCTGATCGGTTCCAGCAACCATCGCCAGCGTCTGATTTACATGGTGCAGGAATAACTAGGGGCAAGATCAGACTTGGAGACCTTTCCAACCGAAAATCCACTGGGTTACTGGGTCTTGAGGATGGATCACTGGCCAGAGCTTGCACAGTATGCAATTGAGCTACTGGTCTGTCCTGCATCCAGCGTTCTATCTGAACGCACATTCAGTGCTGCTGGAGGCTTTGTAACCCATCACAGAGTGCGCCTGTCCACAGACTCATTTGATCGGCTAACCTTCATAAAAATGAATCAGTCTTGGATCACCAGCTACCAAGCACCCGATGCTGATGTAACCGATTAATTTTACTATGAATGTGAGATCCCTTTAAGACTGCCTATGCTGATGCTGAGGGACTATCCTGTTATGCTGAGTGTCTATCCTATTCCTCCTCAATGTTCATGTTGATAGCTTCTAAGAACATTTTTTTTTCTGGACACCACCACCAGTGGACCAATTTTTCTGCCCCTGTTTAACAGGGGCGTGTAATTACAATTTTTGTAATAGTTTGCAGCAGGGCTCATTCCTGCGCTCAACTAGAGTATCTGTGAGGGGTTGCAGTGTTGTGGCACCACCACCAGTGCCTAAGGCACAATTTTTCTGCCCCTGTTTAACAGGGGTATGTAATTACAATTTTTTCTGTAATATTTCGCAGCAGGGCTCGTTCCTGCGCTCAAGTAGAGTATCTGTGAGGGGTTGCAGTGTTGTGGCACCACCACCACCGCCTAAGGCCCAATTTTTCTGCCACTGTTTAACAGTGGTGCGTAATTCCATTTTTTGATTTAATATTTCTCAGCAGGGCCCGTTCCTGCACTCAACAAGAGAATCTGTGAGGCTTTACAGTGTTGTGCCACCACCACCACCGCCTAAGGCCCAATTTTTCTGCCCCTGTTAAACAGGGGCGCGCAATTACAATTTTTGATCTAATATTTCACAGCAGGGCCCAATCCTGCGCCCACCAAGAGTAACTGTGAGGCTTTACAGTGTTTATCATCAATTCTTTTTTCCCTAAAAAACCCAAATTTTCTAAATCCAATTGTCGTTGGGACAGAAAGTGAGGTGAAATCTTCTGAACAGGGGCACAGACAGCAAAATAAATGTTACAGGGGTGATGATAACCCTTCCCTATGTTATCCAAAAAGCTTAAAAATTGTTTTTTTTGGCTGGAGCTACACTTACAAAATGTACCTGTTCCAAATTACAAACAGATTCAACTTAAGAACAAACCTATAGTCCCTGTCTTGTTTGGACCACCTGTATACTGCTGTTCAGAGTATATAGGGCCTGGGGGCCCCACGCCTTTTCTTTTTTTTTATTTGGGTGCGGGGTTATCCTTAATATCCATACAAGACCCAAAGGGCCTGGTAATGGGCTGGGGTTAGGGTTGCCACCTGTATGGGATTGACCCGGACAGTCCAGGTTTTGACACTTATACTCGGGTTTGTGCAAGTGATAGGGGGCGCTGGGATAGATTAGTTTATATTATTAATTAGTGATTAATAGTAGTGGAAACTTTAAACCTATAACAAAGCATTGAGTCACAAATTCCAATCAAGCAACAGTGATTAATGACAACAACAGTGATACGTGATAAACAAATGAACCTCTGTGAGGTGAATGGATAAATACTAATCAGAAACAAAAAATAAATGTCAATTAGTTCAGAAAAAAATGACCAGGCTACGCCGCCGCCGACGTACGTTTCGTATAGTTTACGTCTTCAGGGGGCGTGCCTGGTCACTGGCGTCACGTTATTTATCGTCTATGCGAGGGAAGGAGTGATTGTAATGGGCAAGAAGTGCTTGTCAATCGCATTGCAGCCACAGTGACGAGCTGGACATTACAATAACCGCAATATATACTAATTACAATTCAAAAAAAAATTATGGATAAAATCCGATTATTAATTCATCTTAATATTAACATAAACCTAAACTAAACCGGAATTTGTTGGTGATTTCTTGATGCTTATTATTTAGCATCCACTAGATAAAGCCTTACTCAGCTATTTGTTATCTGGATCCATGGGTTCAGCTGTCTATATGACTAAACAGAAAAAACCCCATATGTCAGAAACAGTGATAACTAACAAAAAATGTGATAACCAACAAAAATACCACTGGTATTGTTAAATGGCCACCTGACTCGTAATAAAAAAATAATATAAAAATTCATATAAAAATTGAGTATATGTGCCCCTAATGTTAAAAATTAACCCCCATATTTTCCCATCAAGATAAAAAAGGGAATTTTTGTCTTGCAATTTTTGTGATAATTACAAGTGGAAAAAGCCGATCAATGGTCGCACAAAAATCAAAGAATAAACTTGATTGGAAAATTAAATAGAAACCTGCGAGCACAATCCTAAATGGCATGAAATTGGAACCTCATATGTCAGAACAGTGATAACCAACAAGAATACCACCGCTGGCATTTAATGTTGAGGGGTCACCTAACTCATATCATGATAAAATAGAAATTAATATGGTATAAAAATTTGGGTATATGTGCCCCCAAATGTTAGGAATTTGCCCCCATATTCTCCCATCAGGATGGAAAAAATAATTTTTATCTTGCAATATTGATTAATTCCAGGTGGAATAACCAATCGAGGATGACACAAAAATAAAAGTGGACTTGCTTGGGAAAATTAATCGAATAAAGAACCTGCGAGCACAATCTTAAACGGCATGAAAATGGAAAGCAGGCACCCCGGGTGACCCCTCAGATGTCTAAACTCCATATTTTATAGGATAATGAATTGTCACTCATTTGATATGAAGCAATTCAAATCCAGTTCTATATTCATGCCATAGGGTTGCATGCTCTGCATTTTGGATAACCATCATTTTGAGAAATGGCCCTTGTCATGTGTGTCCCTCTCCAATGATTGGAAATCTTATCTATGCGGATAGGAAACTGGGTGGTTGTGGAAAGCGGGACCAGAGGAGCACAACCGGGATCCTAACGGAAGCTAGAGCCAAGATTCCCCAGGGCGCGGAGTCTAAGACCCAGCAGGTCTTCTCCAGAGCCTCTAGTGGTGAGGATGTTATGCTGCAGGCTGGGACCAGGTCACGGCCCCTGGAGTTTCCTAGCTCACGCCCCGTAGGATAAGGGGAAAAGAGGGGAAGCAGCAGCACAAGATATGAGAGAAATGACTAACAAGCTGAAGGTCAGGGGCCACAAGCAGACAAGGATAACGAAAGAACGAGCCGAAGGTCAAGGGTCACGAGCAGACAGGGATAGTCGGGGACAAGCCAAATATGTAACAGAGAGACAGACGTAGCACACGGCAGGCAGGAACCCAAACACACAATGCCTAACAAACACGTTGATCAGCAAAGCAGGCTTGCAGTGCACAGGTTAATATAGTGTTCTGTGATAGGGCCTGGGGTGGAGTCAGGCTGGGAGGAGATTATAAAGGAAGCCAGGTGAAAAGGGTTCTGGCCTCTAAGATGAACACATGAGGAGGAAAGGTAAGATGGCAGACAGACATTAATGCATATCCATGACAGTACCCTCCCTCTTACGAGGCCTCCCCCTTCCCCGCCTGGGCCCAGGTTTAGAGGGAAACTTCAGATGAAACTCCTTTAACAGACGAGGTGCAAAGACCTCAGATGCAGTGATCCAAGACCTCTCCTCAGGACCAAACCCTTTCCAATGAACGAGGTACTGAAGAACGCCTTTACAGAGTCGGGAGTCCAGAATTTGACTGATCTCGTACTCCTGATTATCCTCAGAGACAGGCGCCACGGTAGGGAGAGGACGAGAGAATTTATTGAGGACTAAAGGCTTTAGAAGAGCAACATGAAAGGAGTTAGTGATTTTAAGGCTCTTAGGAATCTGGAGTTTGAAACAAACCGGATTCAGTTTAGCAGTTACCGTGTATGGACCGATGAATCGTGGAGCAAACTTCAGAGAAGGAACTCGGAGCTTGATGTTCCTGGTAGAGAGCCAGACTTTGTCCCCTGGCTGAAGAGAAGGCGGTTTACGCCTGCGGCGGTCGGCAAAGCCTTTGAATTTTTCAGCAGCTGCCCGGAGGGAATCATGAACGTGACCCCAAACGGAATTGAGAGACTCCTGAACCGAAACCAAAGCTGGAATGTCTGGAGAACAGATCATGGGAAGAGGAAGTTGAGGGTGTTTTCCATAAACTGTGAAAAAGGGTGTCTTCTGCGAACTGGTATTCACATGATTGTTATGGGAGAATTCTGCCCACGGGAGTAGAGAGGACCAATCGTCATGGTGAGAAGACACAAAGGTGCGAAGAAAGACCTCTAACTCCTGATTAACCCTCTCAGTCTGTCCATTGGATTGGGGATGGTAAGAAGAAGAAAAATCCAAGACAATTTTGAGGGATTTGCAAAAGGCTCTCCAAAAACGAGACGTGAATTGGACTCCCCTGTCGGAAACAATATGAGAAGGGACCTTGTCATCGATTTTATTAATACACATGTTCAATTGTTCTCTCATTGTTTCCATCTCGGTTACCATAGGGCTAACATCATCCTCAACCTGGCTTAACCTCTCCTCCAAAGCGGAGGTCCTCACGCCAATCCCCTGCACATCTTGCTTTAATACTGACATATCTTCCTTTATCTCCCGCAGCTGGCCAAATATTTCAGACAATGAGGATTTGCAGCTGTTAATTGCGGAAAAGATCTCTCTCATAGAGGGTTCGCCCTCCGGTATTGATCCTATATTTGGCTCTGCCAGATTGCCCAATACTTTCCCCTTAGGCCCTGTACCCCCTGCCATCTTTCCAGGTGTCACTATAGTTGTTATCTGGCCTAGACTCTTCCGCTGGGGGTTCAGTTGTTGGGACCCTTGTCCCTTTGTAGGTGTGTAGCTTGCTGTACATGCCGGGACGTGCCCAAACTTTTCCAGTTTAGCCGCGGCCGCGGCTGCTGCCTGGCTTGCTTTAGTCCCCCTGGTTGACTGTGCCTGGGGTTGAGACTGAGGCTGTTGCTGTGTGCCTGCACTTGACCCGTCCTTGGAGGTGTTCCTGGTCATTACCGATAGTGTGCCCGGCATTTTTACCCCCCTATAGATATGCTTTTATACTTTTCCCCTCACAGCAACTTCCAGTGTTCCCCGCACACTAACCCTCTGCGGGCTCCGGTGACCAGGCAGTCCCCTATGAAGCAGTCCACCTTCCTCCAGGCTCCTCACACTAAGAAAAATAGGGAATCACTGTTGATCCTATTGTACCCAATGTACTCCACATGCCTGGGTCTTTAAGTTTTAAACATACAAAAAAAAAGTCCGCTCACCTCAGGGTCCAGAATTGCAAAACCCGGTGTACCTTAATGATGCCTCCTTATGCATGGATAGCTGGGTGACTGGATGGCTGTGACAGGCTCGCAGCAGGGCGGCAGGGTTATGATAACAGGCAGCCCAGAACACTAATGCTTCAGGCGTCAAATAGCAAGCGCGCGGTTCCCGGTATGTATTCCTGTATCCTCCTCACGGGTGCGCACACTGCCACCTATCCTCCGCTCCGTGCAGCTCCACTCTCCGAACTTCGGATTTCCAGGTATCCGGTTTCCAGGGGGGGGGGTCAGCCGACCAGTCCCACTCACATCGCCGCCGCTCCTCTCCTACTTTCTCCGTCCATTCCCACAATCACAGCGCAACATGGGAGCGAGGTACGGGGGCCGGGTTGCTACGGCCTCTCACCTCAACATCCGGTCACGCCCCCAGGGCCGCTACTAATAAATAATAAAATCGATGACATGGAAAATAGGTTACGAAGGAAAAATATAAGGGTACTAGGCCTCCCCGAGAAAAGTGAAGGTAACTGCCCTACTGAATTTATAGAAGACTGGCTAATAGGAGTATTTGGTAAGGACTGCCTATCAAAATACTTTTCAATCGAATGGGCCCATAGAGTCCCCTTTAGGGCGCCGGCTGAGGGAGGTCGACCGAGACCTATGCTCATTAAACTCCTACACTTCACGGATAAAATTACCATTCTCCAAAAGGCAAGAGAGTTGAAAAATATACAAGTAAACGGTGCAAGAATATCAATATATGCAGATTTTCCCCTGAATTGCAGAGACAGAGAGCTAAATTTACCGAGTGCAAACACAGACTTCAGCAAAAAGGAATTAGATATGCAATGTTCTATCCAGCACGTTTAAGGATAACTGTGAATGGGGAAAACAAGTTTTTTAACACACCCGCCGAGTTGACATCTTGGATGAACACAAGGGAAGGAGAACCACAGCAGAGTGGAACTGCTTAGTAACTACACAAAGGAACATTAGTAACATTTTTTTTTTTTTTCAGTCTGTCTCTCTTTCTTTTTTCTTTTTGAGAGAGGGGGAAGGAGGGATGGAGGGAGGGAGGGAGAGGAGGAAGTGGAAACATGCACAGAAACTTAAGCGAAATTGCTCCCCCCCTTCCTCCCCCTTTTTATTTTTTTTTCTCCCTTCCCACCTTGGGTGTTCGTTTTTTTTCGTTTTTTTTGCACAATGCATTTTTCTATCTACTTATTTACTTATTTATTTACTTATTTGTTCATTTTTTTTTCTCTCTTTTGCACAATGAGAAAAAGGGAAAGGATTTTTTTTTTTATGCAACATGGGAACGGGAGGGGGGGGGAGGGTAGGAGGGAAGGGTTGTGAAAGTGTACTCTCAGTACTGTTTGTGGGGAGTGATACAAGGGTGGAGGGCAAAGAAGACAAAACATAATGCATGGAAAAAGTGCGTAAGAAAGTTTGTTACACTCAAATCATTCAAAACACTAAAACACATAATAAGAGGAGTGGTAGGGAGAGGTCTCACCTCAAAGGTAGGATGCGGTCACATTAGAAGCCCTCTATTTGGGCCCCAAGAAGGGCGGGGGGAGCAGCGGGTGGGAAGGGGAGGGGTGGGTGGGAAAGTATGTTTGTTTTGGGCACTAGAAGAGGGGGGAGATTCATTAAAAACACAAATTTTTGAGCGAAGAGTATTAACGGCACATTTTGGTAAGATGGGAGGTATAAAGACAAGAGCAGTCCTTAACCTCCCTAGCGGTAATCCCGAGCGTGACTCAGGGTTTTTTTTTTATGCTAGGATCGGTAACCCCGAGTCACACTCGGGGTAGACATTGCAGAGCTCGCAGCGGAGTTTCCTTACCTTCTCCTGGCGATCCAGCGATGATGTCCTCTGCTGTGATCGCCAGCAAGATATCCGGCGAGTGTCGGCACTTTCGACCCCATCTGACTTCCTAGTTCCGTTCCCTGCGAGCCGCAGCGGCGCAAGGGAGCGGAACTGGGCGGCAAATTCAAAAAGGTAAACACATAGTATACATACAGTATACTGTAATCTTACAGATTACAGTACTGTATGTAATAATTACACACCCCCTTTGTCCCTAGTGGTCTGTCCAGTGCCCTGCATGCAGTTTTATATAATAAAAACTATTCTTTCTGCCTGGAAACTGAAGATTGTCCATAGCAACCAAAAAAGTGTCCCTTTATGTCAAAAGTGGTTTTAGACCAGCTAGAAAACAGCGATAATAAATTACAATCACTCGCAGAATTGAGCGATAGCGATTTGTGGGGAAATTCGTCATCAAACACTAAATCTAATGACAGCGACAATTTTTGATTTGATTACATTTTTGAATAATTTTTATTATAATTAGATTACTATTTTTTATAATTATTTATAGTTATTTATTATATTATAATTTATAATTTTGTGTTTCATATTTATCATACCCGGGATGTTTATTAGACTCTGGTTTGCTCAGGTTTAAGTAAGTAATTACTAAGAATCGCAGGCCTTTAATACATAACACCAAATTTCCATGCAAAATAATTGTACCGCTTTTGGTACATAATTCCAGAAAGAATCATACCGCCAGGGAGGTTAAAGGGGTAGATGACGGATAGTAGGGAGGTTGGGAAGAGAACCCCAAAACCTGGTAAAAGTATGAAAGTGTGTTCATGGAATTTTCGGGGGGTAAAAGATTCAACTAAAAGACAAGTGATTTTCTCAACAGCAGAAAGGAAGGACATCAAAATGCTGTGTCTGCAGGAGACGCACCTGGACGGGGAGACTATTAAGATACTAAAACACAGGAAATACAAAACACAGTACCATTCTACACACACTTCCTATTCAAGGGGTGTGAGTGTTTTGATAGATTCGGGTGCAGTGTTCTCCTGTAGACAGAGCAAGATAGATCCTAAGGGACGGTATGTGTTTCTTCATTGTTGGATAGAAACAAAAGAATATGTGGTGGCAAATATATATATCCCCCCCCCCCATTTGAAACCGTAGTCCTTTGGGCGCTAATAGAGTTCGTTATGGATAAGGTGGGGGTTCCCGTTATAGTGGTAGGGGATTTTAATATGACCATGGATAAAGGAATAGATAGGTTCCCGGTGGGTGCTTCCTCAGGACATCCGTCTGCCAGCCCTCTCCTTCATTTTTGTGAGGAGGTGGGTTTGACAGACGTGTGGCGGAGGAGACACCCGGGGGAAAAACAATTCTCCTGTCACTCAAGGACGCACGGTACCCTGTCCAGAATAGACCTCGTACTTTGTAACGAGGAGGCACTAGAAGTGGTGGGGGAGGTGGTTTATGAAACAAGAAGCATCTCAGATCACTCCCCAGTAATACTTGAAATAAAGCTGGATAAGGGGCATGGTAGTGGGGACTGGAAGATAAACCCATTCTGGTTGGAAGTAATTGGGGACCCGGGGGGAATTTGCGACAGTCTGAATGAATTTGTAGTATTAAATACCGGATCAGCCTCAATAGGAGTGATTTGGGATGCTCTGAAAGCATTCTTACGGGGAATACTAATTCAAAAGGTATCAGTAGCTAAAAAACAGTCACGCGCTAAGGAAATTGCAGGGAGAGAAAAAGTGTTTAGCTCAGAGCTCAATTATATAAGAAATCCAACCCCAGAAAATCATGCAGAATGGTTAGTGTCACAGGGAGAGTACCAAAAAATAGTAATAAGCAAGGCGGAAAATAAAAAATTATTCCAGAAGCAGAATTTCTACGGGGAGGGCGAGAGAGTGTGGCGTATCCTGACCCTAATAGCTAGGGCGGGGGCCCCCCCATCGGTTATTGCGGTGATAAGAAATGAGGAGGGGGAAGTCAGGAGAGGTACATCTGAAATAAAAGAGACCTTTAAAAATATTATCAGAGACTGTATAGTAGTACAACAAATGACAATTTAGAGAGGGAGATGGCAGACCTTTTTAAGGGCTCACAGATCCCTCGGCTATCAGAGGAAGATAGGGAGAGCCTGGAGGCACCGCTTACTCTGGAGGAGTTACAAATAGTAATAAAGGAGATGGCAGGTCAAAAGGCCCCGGGGCCGGATGGCCTACCAATAGAAATATATAAAACCTTTGGTGAGGTGTTGCTCCCAAAACTCCTGGAGGTTTTCAACTGGGCAGCAAAAGAAGGGCAGTTACCCCGGTCTATGACTGAAGCGACAATCATCACACTATTAAAGGAAGGGAAAGATCAGATGGAGACAGACTCATGCAGACCAATATCTCTTTTATGTGCAGATGTTAAAATCCTGGCTAAAACCCTGGCAAGAAGGCTAAATAGGATAATCCCAAATTTGGTACATTTGGACCAGACGGGATTTATCCCAGGTAGGTCTACCTGCTCCAATATAAGAAGAGCATTCTTAAACACCCAGCTGCAGACGGAATTAGCGGGGTCTAGAGCGATATTGTCCTTGGATGCAACCAAGGCGTTTGACAGCCTTGAGTGGCATTTTCTTTGGAAAACGTTGGCAGAGTACCATTTTGGTCCCAACTTTATCCAATGGATTAAAATACTATATAAAGACCCTAGAGCGAGGGTTAGGATAAATGGAGAATGTTCAGACTGGTTCCAATTGGCGAGGGGGACAAGACAGGGATGCCCTTTGTCGCCCCTTCTTTTCGCCCTCGCCATGGAACCATTGGCTAGTGCTATAAGGACAGATCCAGGAGTAAAGGGTTTCAAGAGGAGACTGGGGGAAGAGAAAATAGCTATGTATGCGGATGATATATTGCTCTTCCTAGGGGATTTGCAAACCTCACTGGCAGGGGCAATAAACATAATAGGGGAATTTGGAAAGTTCTCTGGAATAAAAATAAATTGGGAAAAATCGGTTCTTCTACCGATTGACCCATTGATGGGAGAGATAGTACAAGTGAAGGTGGTGTCCCAAATAAGATACCTAGGAATTAATATAACAAAGGACCCGAGGCAATATATAACTGGAAACTTAGTTCCCTTATTAGCAAAGCTTAGACAAAAATGCCGGGTGTGGAATAAGCTCCCACTTTCAGTAGCTGGTAGGTCCAATTTGATAAAAATGGTCTGGATGCCACAAGTTTTATATATCCTCCATAATTCTCCAGTATGGATCCCCAAACAGTGGTTTAATAAAATAGACAGCGTATTCAGGGAATTGATTTGGAGGAACGGAGCAGCAAGGATATGTCTCCGCACCCTACAACAACCAAAAGAGAAGGGGGGACTGGACATCCCGAACCCTAGATATTACTTTTTAGCTGCTCAGATGCAGCACATGTGTGGCAGTAACCGAAGGGTAGAAAGTGAAATAAAGGGGTTAATTTTGAATGACACACGCCATGATACAGTAGTTGAGGCAGTGGAGGCGGACTCCTTCTGCTCTAAAGGCCCTACGGCCCAATTAATGGTAAAGAGCTGGAAAGTGGTCAAGAAGATCATGGGATATAAGGGATTTTCCGAATACTCACCTATATGGGATAACAGCAATCTGCAAGAACTTAGGGTCATGGGTAGGGCTGAGGATTGGGATAGAGTGGGAATACACTTGCTGGCGCAACTCTATAAGGAAGAAAGAATAAAATCATTTCAAGAAATAAAGGAGGAGTATGCAGTCCCAAATAGATCCTTTTATAAATACTTGCAAATCAGACACGCGCTGCACGCACAATTTGGACAGAGTTCACCAGAATGGAACGACATGCCCATCTTACGTAATTTAGTAGACACAGAGACCTCTAGAGGGGTAATCTCTGACATATACGGTTCCCTAGTAAGGGCCGATCAGGGAGAGATTCTGGTTAACAAAAATAAGGTTAAATGGGAGAGAGATGTGGGCCCACTTTCCCAGAAACAATGGGAGCAAATAGTAGCGACAGGACCCAAGGTATCACTTTCACCCTCTCAAACAATATCCCAACTCTACCTGTTATATAGAGTATACTATACTCCCCAAAGGTTGTTCCAGTTTGGTAGGAGACCGGATCCGTGTTGTAAGAGATGTGGGGACAATAGGGGAGATTTAATACACATGGTCTGGAGCTGTCCCAAGTTATACCAATATTGGAAGCAAATAGTAGAAAGGATAAACCTGGTGTTTGAGACATCTCTTCGCCCAGAAGCCAGACTATGCGTATTGGGTCTCCTGGAAGAAGAGGGACTGCCAGTAGATGAACGGATAGCAATAACAAGATGTCTGTTCCAGGGCAGGAAAATAATTGCTCAGAAATGGCAAGCCGAAAGTCCCCCTACAATAAGCGAGTGGAGGATAGTGATGGAGGATACAGTAGCAAAAGAAGAATTTATATACAGAAAGAAAGGAAACAAACATAAATTTAATAAAATATGGAAAAAGTGGATAGAGAGGTGATCACGTTAAGAATGGGTGTGGGAAAGGTATGGATGGGTGAGAGGTAATATAGTTGTGTAGAGGGGACAAGATGGGTTTATATGGCACAATTTTATACATGCTCAATGTGCTGTATTGTAATAGTGTATGTATGATGTGTTATGTGGAAAAAAGGAAAATAAGGAAGCGTCCACTTCAATAAAAAATGCATTCCCAGGATTTGGTCTCCTCAAGAGGGGGCCAGAAACAAAGGCCTGTTTCAGGTTGTGAAATGCAGAGACAGCTTCGGGAGGCCAGTCTCTGGCATTCACACCCTTCTTGGTCAAAGCGATAATAGGCGCGGCAATGGAAGAGTAATTCCTTATGAACTGCCTATAAAAATGAGTGAAGCCAAGAAAGCGCTGTGTGGCCTTGAGGCTAGCAGGAAGAGGCCAGTTGGTGATAGCCAAGACCTTCCCAGGGTCCATACGAAGACCCGAACATGAGACAAAGCACCCCAAAAACAGGACCTCAGAACATTCAAAGGAACATTTCTCCAGCTTGGCATAGAGATTGTTCTCTCTAAGACGCTGAAGTACAGTGCGGACATGGTTTCTGTGGATGAGCAGATTTTCAGAAAAGATCAGAATGTCATCCAGATAGATGCCAACAAACTGGTACAGCAGATCTCTGAAGATTTCATTGACAAAGTTTTGAAACACGGCTGGAGCATTACACAGACCAAAAGGCATCACCAGATATTCGTAATGCCCGTCTCTAGTGTTGAATGCAGTCTTCCATTCGTCACCCTCCCGTATTCGAATGAGATTGTACGCGCCTCTGAGATCCAACTTGGTGAAAATGGAGGCACCCTTCAACCTATCGAATAGCTCAGATATTAAGGGTAAGGGGTATCGATTTTTAATAGTAACCGCATTTAAACCCCGATAATCGATGCAGGGTCTTAAGGTACCATCCTTTTTGGCAACAAAAAAGAACCCTGCCCCTGCAGGCGATGAGGATTTCCGGATGAAACCTCTCTCCAGATTCTCTGCGACATACTCAGACATGACCTGGGTCTCTGGGATGGACAGAGGGTAGGTACGACCCCTGGGTAGAGTTGCTCCGGGGACAAGATCAATAGCACAGTCAAAAGACCTGTGGGGAGGAAGCACCTCAGCTGATTTCTTACAGAACACATGCCGGTAATCGCTGTATGCAGCAGGAAGATCAGAAGAAACAGAAGTGGCAGCAACCGGAAGACTCTCCTTGGGGGTCACCTTGAGAAGACACAACGAGAAACATGAGGAACCCCAGGCCAGGATCTGCCCAGAGACCCAGTCCACATGTGGAGAGTGGAGCTGTAGCCAAGGGAGGCCCAATACAACTGGGGTAGAGGCCTTGGGTAGAATAAGAAAGGATGTCCACTCCTGGTGGAGAATCCCTACCGACATCCTAATGGGTAGCGTCTGGAAGCGAATAGGGCCCCCTGGGAGAACAGTGCCATCAATTGCCGAGACTACCAATGGGGTAGTTAGAGGTGAAAGGGTAAGCTTCATAGAAGAAGCAGTTCTCCAATCCATAAAATTGCCGGCAGCCCCGGAATCCAGGTATGCAAGGGTTGACTGAGGAGAAGTGCCTACATGAAGGAACACCGGCAAGAGCAGGCGAGAAGGTGATGTTTCTGGGTCCAATACTCCACCTTCCAAATGTAATAGACCCGAGCGTTTCCCGGACGAAGCGAGCAGGAGTCACGAAAATGACCCTTGCCCCCACAATAGAGGCACAAGCCCAGAGTTCTGCGCCTAGCACGTTCTTCGGGGGTTAGTCTGCTCCGGCCCAGCTGCATAGGTTCTTCAGCAGGTAGAGGATGCTCCACGGGATGAAGGGAGGGGAGCTCAGACTGGCTAGGACCCAGAGAGTGCTGGCGTCTTTTTTCTAAGGACCTCTCTTGAAAACGAATGTCGATCTGGTTGCATAATGAAATTACATCGTCCAGACCGACGGGAATGGCTCTTCCCGCTAATTCGTCTTTCACTCGGTCAGAGAGGCCATGTAAAAAGGTGGCGACCAGGGCCTCATTATTCCAGCTCAATTCAGCTGTGTGGATACGGAACTGAAGAGCATATTGCCCCACTGAACTAGATTCTTGGCGAAGACGTAAGACAGCACTAGCCGCTGAAGAAGCCCGAGCCGGCTCTTCGAAGATATTACGAAAGAGCTTCAAGAAATCGGACAGGCTGGAAACCACCGGATCATTCCTCTCCCACAGGGGGGCAGCCCAGGCCAAAGCTTCACCGGAGAGGAGGGAAATGATATAGGCTACCTTAGCCCGGTCAGACAGGAAGCTTTGAGGCTGAAGCTTAAAATGAATTGTGCATTGGCTGAGAAACCCCCTGCAGGCCTTGGAGTCCCCAGAGAAACGGAACGGAGCTGGCAATCTTAGTGAGTGTGAGGCTGCGACTGGTGCGATAGGTACAGCCACTGATTGTACTTGAGGTTGCGAATTCGGGGTTCCCAAGGAGGCCTGAAGCTGCTCGAATCCAGAAGCCAGATCCTGGAGGAATCGCATCACCTGAGTCTGATTTGATTCCTGGGTTTCAAGTCTGCGAACTATGCCCTGCAATGGATCATCCGTGGGGAGCGGGATGTCAGCCGGGTTCATGGCTGATCAAACTGTCAAGGTCACCTGTGGCCAGGTGACAGATGCACACCGTAGGGGGACAGGAGTGCACCGCAAGGTAGTGAACCCTATGGCTGGCTTCTGTGGATAGGAAACTGGGTGGTTGTGGAAAGCGGGACCAGAGGAGCAAAACCGGGATCCCAACGGAAGCTAGAGCTAAGATTCCCCAGGGCGCGGAGTCTAAGACCCAGCAGGTCTTCTCCAGAGCCTCTAGTGGTGAGGATGTTATGCTGCAGGCTGGGACCAGGTCGCGGCCCCTGGAGTTTCCTAGCTCACGCCCCGTAGGATAAGGGGAAAAGAGGGGAAGCAGCAGCACAAGATATGAGAGAAACGACTAACAAGCTGAAGGTCAGGGGCCACAAGCAGACAAGGATAACGAAAGAAGGAGCCGAAGATCAAGGGTCACGAGCAGACAGGGATAGTCGGGGACAAGCCAAATATGTAACAGAGAGACAGACGTAGCACGCGGCAGGCAGGAACCCAAACACACAATGCCTAACAAACACGTTGATCAGCAAAGCAGGCTTGCAGTGCACAGGTTAATATAGTGTTCTGTGATAGGGCCTGGGGTGGAGTCAGGCTGGGAGGAGATTATAAAGGAAGCCAGGTGAAAAGGGTTCTGGCCTCTAAGATGAACACATGAGGAGGAAAGGTAAGATGGCAGACAGACATTAATGCATATCCATGACAGAGCCCTTTCACATGTTCTGCAGTGAGCTCTCTTCCTACTACTGTATACTGGGGCCCCCCAGGGTGGCAGAAAAAAAAAGATATATGTCACCAGCACACCAAGAAAATATAAGGGTCCAAAGCAGTGGGAGAACTATCAGGGTTGCAAAGATTGTCTTGCCACCGGGCCCTGGTGTTCTGCCACTGTGGGGTTCCACAGCTTTCCTGTCCCTGCTTTTGACAGCACTGGTCTGGCATCTGTCTCCTTAGCAGCAGTGGCAGTCCATTAGGACCAAATGCTGGTGACATTATGGGTGCATGCAGGGGAAGGCTGGCACTATTGGTTATAGAGAGCCGAGCCCCCAGCTGGTCACCTAGCCGCAGTAATGCTGTATAACCTTCTCTGTTGACATGCTGATCGGGATAGGATCCAGGTGATGCTCCCAGTCAGATCTAATAAACACAGTATTTATTAGCATCAAGAGTACAACCACATATATATAAACTGTATGTTCAGCGGCCATGTGGGCTCTATGCCTGTAAAGTGTGGGCTTTGATCAATAAAATCACTGATATTTAACACTAGGATTTGACTTGGAGCATCACCTGGATTGCATCACGATAAGCATGTCAGAGAAGGCTCCACTGCTGCTAAGCAACCTGCAACCAACAGAGATGGGCTCAGGTGTGTTTGAAATCCGACATGCCCGATCCCGCCAGGAAGCCGACACTCCACAGTGCTAATCACAGCCAGTGAGACATTTCCTGATCTGTGCAGCTGTGGACCGGGAAATGTCTCACTGCCTGTGATTAGCGCTGTGCAGTGTGGGCTTCCTGGCAGGCTCTGGCATGTGGAATTTTGAACATGCCCAGCCCATCTCTAACAACAAATTGTACTGGCCCTCCTGTACATCAGCCCCATAAAGTAACCAGCACTGGGTTCCAATGTGCTGCCGCCGCTGCCATGGAGACAGAGCCCAGCGATGTGAAAAGCCGGGACAGGACAGCAACTCTGGTTGTTGAGTAATATGTTTATTCCTGTGCTACCATGTGGAATAATATAGTAAGAAAGTGGAACTGCTGCATACACCGAAAATCGTCAAACTAACCCATTAATGTTAGATTAAGCAGAGGGGGGGGGGGGGGGGTGGTGCTGCGCTGTTACTAGTGATAGAATCAAATAGTAAAATTAGATAACTGATATCACCAGAATGGGAGTGCAACAGGTTGCTAAACGCATGAATGCTAAACGCATAAACATAAATCCAAAAAACAATAATAACAAAGTGCAGCGTGCATATGAAACTCAGAATCTGGAATATCCATAAATATCCATAGGGGCTGTGCAAAATAAAAGTGCTGGAGAGGTGTGAAGCCTTGTACACACGACCAAGTTTCTCGGCAAGAACCAGCAAGAAACTTGCTGGCAGAGCTTTCTTGCCGAGTAAATCGGTCGTGTGTACGCGGCTATCAGGTTTCTCGTCAAGAAAACCGACAAGAATCTCGACGAGAAAAATAGAGAACCTGCTCTCTATTTTCTCGTCGAGATTCTCGTCAGCATGTTTCTCGACGAGAAAAGTGTGTGTGTGTACACTTACCTGTCGCCGTGGAAACCCGCGCATGCTCGAAATGACTTTGACGCATGCGCGGTAGCTTCCTAGGCATAGGTAGGGTGTAGCAAGGTGGCGGCGACGGCATCGAATGTGATGAGCGCAAGCTCGTCGTAGTTGATTACATCACCGCGTTCGCTCCATTCAAAGAACAGCGGGTTCTTTGAATCGAGCGTGTGTACACTCGGCCAGGACAAGTCTCTTGTCCAAGAATCTCGTCAAGAAAAACGACGTGTTTATTCTTGACGAGATTCTCGGCCGTGTGTACGAGGCCTAACAGTCTCCTCTTCGTGCAAAGGACACACCAGTGAGAGTGGCCTCTTACCTTGCGGTAAAAGGACAACTGCATATATGTGTATATATTTCTTGTTCATACATCACGGGACACAGAGCAGCATAGTCATTACTATGTGGGTTATATAGAATTACCTTCAGGTGCTGGCACTGGCAACTTCCAAAACAGGAAGTACCCTCCCCTATATAAGCCCCTCCCATCCGGGAGTACCTCAGTTTTTTGCCAGTGTCTAAGGTGTTGGCCAAGGTTAACATGTATTCATCTGGGCTTGTGTACAGGTTCTCTGGGCCTTAGCAAGCTATTCCGGATCCGACCAAAAAAAAGCTTCATAGCTAAACGGTCGGTACCCGGGCCTTGCAGAGAAGAGCAGGGTTTTGCCTGTAATGCCTCTCTTAGGAGGGCTGGACCCTGGGATCCAGAGCTCTGGTCATACCCAAAACCAAGAGGCTATCTGTGCAGGGTGCTATACAGGTCCAGGGGAGTGGAATCCTTGGGAACCCGGTCCCTGAAGGTCTAGTACAATGCCTGCCGTGAGAGGTGAAGTTTGGGCTTCTGTGGACCAAACAAAGTCCTGCGGCGGGGAAAAGGTAAGTGGGGGCCCCTCAGGAACTTGGTTCTATTGAGGGGACCCCCAAGCCTAATATGTCTTTCTGCCTGTTACCTAAAGGGTATTCCCGCTAATAGCTGTATATGCCTAAGAAATCCTAGAAATGTTTTTTCATAAGGGAAGTTTTAAAAAAACTGTAAACCTGGAAATGTTTTTCATAAAGGAGGTTTTAAAAAAAAAAAAAAAAAAGACAAAAGTGCGGTACCTGTGTTTGTCCACTAGAGGCCGCTGTGGAACGTCTTTTTTCTTGGGACTATTCCTTCCATGGTAAAAGTCCAGGCAGATGAGTGAGCTCTCTATCAGGGAAGCTGCATTCCTCTGTCATGCTGCCAAGTAGTTTCCTTCCATCCCCGAGTCCTGGTGAAACAGGGACCCTGGCTCCTCTCCCTACATGGCGCCAAGAGCGCACACGTGCACGCGCGCGCGCGCACACATGCTTTCTTTTTATAAGGTTTAGCTTCAAAAAAGGGGGCGGAGCCTGGCGGATGACGCGCTCTGTGCGCCCAGCGCTTCTGCGCATGTGCGGGCGTCCCAGCAAGATAAAAGGACTCAGTCCACGCTGCTTGCTATGGACACAGAGCATGAAAAGGAGCTGGTAGCATGGTATAGGGGCTTACAGCGGGCGGTTGATACAGGCATCCCCAGAAAGACGCATTAGTAGACACCCACTGATGTACATAGCAGCAAATTGCATTAGACTATTTCAGTAAGGGGTGTATTGCGGCTGGAATACCTCAGCTTTGAACTAAGGAATATGCCGCCTAAAAAACTCCGAGATATACCTCTCAGGAAGTGTAGGGGGTCTCCATCGGGCTCTGAGGATCTGGAGCAGTCATCTGCACCCTCCTCCCCTGAGAAATCAGAGGTTAATACCCATAAGGAACCCCCGGGAGTGCCAGGTACTGCGGCTGTCCTCAGTCCACCTGCTCCTGCATATATAACAGAGGAGGTTTTTTCCTCAACTCTGGAGGGATTGGAGCAGAAATTGGCTGCATTGATCGCTTCTTCTCTACAGGAAAGAAAGCGCGCCAGATCTCCATCACCTCCGTTAGAGTGCCTGTTGGCAGAGCAACAGTCCCAGGAAGGGACCGACCTACCTGAAGGGGATCAGGAGGAGGTTGGCTCTGTTTTTGAGGAATCGACAGTAGATGAACCATTTTCAGCATCACAGACTGAAAGATTGTGGGTCCAGACCCTAACTGACATGGTTCGATCTGCATTTAAAATGCCTCTTGTTGAACCATCAACTACTGCTGTCTCCTCATTGGGGCCGCTAAAAGCTCCCCAGGTTAATTGCTCCTTTCCAATACATCCATTATTGGAAGGACTTATATACCAGGATTGGGAACATCCTGATAAACTATTTGTTCCGCCTAAAAGGTTTCCGGTGATCTATCCCATGGAGGAAAAATTCACCCAGAGATGGAATGTTCCTACGGTGGACGCAGCCATTTCTTCTGTGAACAAATCACTGACATGTCCAGTAAATAATGTTCAAATGTTCAAAGATCCAGTAGATAAAAAATTGGAATCTTTATTAAAATCTGCTTTTTCCACAGCAGGGGCTGTTACACAGCCAGCAGTGGCAGCTATTGGAGTCTGCCAAGCTTTAAAGGATCAAATGAAAATGGTCCTGAGGGATTTGCCAGACCAACAGGCCCAGGCTCTGGCTGATCTGCCTAGAGCATTATGCTTTGCGGTTGACGCCATCAAGGATTCTATCCATCAGGCCTCCCGCCTCACGCTGTCTTTGGTACATATGCGTAGGCTTCTGTGGCTCAAAAACTGGTCTGCTGAAGCTCCCTGTAAAAAGCTCTTAGTTAGCTTCCCATTTCATGGGGAACGCCTTTTTGGCGAAGACCTGGATAAGTATATCCAGAAGATTTCCAGTGGAAAAAGTACTCTCTTACCGAGTAAGAAGAGGTCTAGGGGTCCATCTTTTAAGAGGACTACCTCTCCTATCCCTGCGACGTCTGCTACTAAGCAGTTCCGACGGCCTCCTCGGTCAAACTCAGGAGGTAAAAATCAGGGACAGCCACAGGGTAATAAAAAGCCCTGGATCCGAAGAGGTACTAAACCAGCCTCCAAGTCAAGCCTATGAAGGGCTGCCCCCACTCAAACGGGTGGGGGGAAGACTTCAGTTGTTCGCAGAGACCTGGCGGGAGACGATCAAAGACAGATGGGTGCTCTCCGCAGTAACTCTGGGATACAAGTTGGAGTTAAAAGAGTCTCCTCCGTCCCATTTTATGTGGTCAGGCATGCCAAGAGACCCTCTGAAAAGACGGTCTCTCCTATTGGCGTTAGAACAACTATTGCTCCAAGGAGTAATTATGGAGGTTCCTATGGAAGAGTGGGGGTTGGGTTTCTACTCAAACCTTTTCACAGTCCCGAAGCCAAACGGGGACATAAGACCCATATTGGACCTAAAGAGTCTAAACAAATTTCTAAACGTCCGGTCTTTCCGGATGGAGTCGATCCGATCGGTCACCGCTGCCCTACAAGGGGAGGAATGGTTAGCCTCGATCGACATCAAAGATGCTTACTTGCATGTTCCCATCTTTCCAGGTCATCAAAAAATCCTACGCTTTGCAGTAGAAGGGCGCCATTTTCAGTTCAGAGCCTTGCCATTCGGTCTGGCCACAGCACCACGAGTGTTCACAAAAATTCTGGCCCCACTGTTGGCCGATCTAAGAACACGGGGTGTAACGATAATGGCATACCTAGACGACCTGTTGTTGATGGACCACTCAGTTGCCAAGCTAGAAGTGGTAATTGTTGATACAATCAAGTATCTAGAATCTCACGGTTGGGTCATCAACCTGGACAAGTCAGCCCTACAGCCAGTGAAAAACCTGGTATATCTAGGGCTACGGCTGGATTCAGACCAGAGGAAGATTTTCTTACCTCTAGACAAGGTATCCTCTTTGAGGGGCTTGGTCCGTCTGCTTTGTGCAAAAAGACAGCCGTCCATACGCCTGTGCATGAGGCTGCTAGGAAAGATGGTAGCATCATTCGAAGCTGTGCCATACGCCCAATTCCACTCAAGGAATTTACAAAGGGCCATATTGTCAGCCTGGAACGGAAAAGTTCAGGCTCTAGACTTCCCGATGGCTTTGTCCCCTTCCGTTCGGAAGAGTCTCTGCTGGTGGTTGATCCCCCAGAATCTCCAGAAGGGAAAACCCTTCAGCCCGATATCTTGGAAGGTGGTCACTACAGATGCCAGCCTTACAGGCTGGGGGGCAGTACTGGAGCAATGGTCTCTCCAGGGCAGATGGTCAAATGTAGTAAAAACCCTGCCCATCAATCTCTTAGAGATACGAGCAGCCCGGTACGCCCTAGTAGCCTGGACATCCAGACTCCAAGGGTCCCCTGTCAGAATTCAATCAGACAATGCCACAGCAGTGGCATATATCAATCATCAGGGAGGCACCAGGAGTCGTGCAGCCCAGAGGGAAGTAAGTCACATCCTGGAATGGGCAGAAAAGCATGTCCCATGTATATCAGCTGTCTTCATTCCAGGGGTGGAGAATTGGAAGGCGGACTTTCTGAGTCGCCAACAGTTATGCCCAGGGGAATGGTCCCTTCATCCCGAGGTCTTCCGAGCAATATGTCAGCGGTGGGGAACACCGGATGTAGATCTGCTAGCATCCAGATTCAACGCAAAGGTGGACAGATTTGTCTCCCGGACAAGGGATCCCCTCGCTTGCGGCTCGGATGCTCTGGTGTTCCCTTGGGATCAGTTCAGACTGATATATGCATTCCCTCCGCTACAATTGTTGCCTCGACTCCTTCGCAGAGTCAGGTTGGAGAAGAAGCCGGTGATCCTGGTGGCTCCAGCGTGGCCCCAAAGGGCCTGGTACGCAGAGATCATCAAAATGTCTGTGGGGAGTCCTTGGACCCTTCCACGTCGTCCGGACCTGCTTTCGCAAGGACCGATATACCACCCTTCCTTACTAACTCTAAGTTTAACGGCCTGGCTATTGAGTCCCACATCCTAAAGAAGAGAGGTCTCTCTAACTCTGTGGTATCAACTATAATCAATGCCAGGAAGCCTGTATCCAGGCAGATCTACTATAGAGTTTGGAAGGCGTACATCACTTGGTGCGAGGCCAGAAAATGGCATCCACGTAAGTACGTTATAGGCAGAATTCTGGACTTCCTGCAGTGGGCTGTAGACAGGAAGTTTGCCTTAAGTACTATCAAGGGCCAGGTTTCGGCCTTGTCAATACTATTTCAAAGGCCCCTGGCTATGCATTCACTTGTCAAATCCTTTATGCAAGGTGTGACTCGTGTTATTCCACCGATTAAGGCTCCCATATGCCCATGGGATCTAAATTTGGTTCTGTCGGTTCTGCAGAAGCAGCCATTTGAACCTTTGCGGCACATTTCCTTGGTTCTACTCACCAGGAAATTGATATTTTTAGTAGCCATATGCTCGGCTAGAAGAGCGTCGGAATTAGCCGCCATGTCCTGTAAAGAGCCATATCTGGTTATCCATAAGGACAGAGTAGTATTACGTCCTCACCCAGCCTTTCTTCCTAAGGTGGTATCGAGGTTTCACTTGAACCAGGATGTGGTTCTTCCTTCTTTTTTCCCCAAACCAAGCTCGGTAGAGGAAAAGTTATTGCATTCTTTGGATGTAGTAAGAGCAGTTAAAGCTTATCTAAAAGCCACTGCTCAGATTCGTAGAACGGATTCTCTGTTTGTTCTGCCGGAAGGCCCCAGAAAGGGTCAGGCAGCATCAAAATCTACTTTAGCCAAGTGGATTCGACAGGTCATAATACAAGCCTATGGCTTGAAAAGTAGACCGCCTCCATTCAAGGTTAGGGCGCACTCCACGAGAGCAGTTGGAACTTCATGGGCAGTGCATCACCAGGCCTCCCTGGCGCAAATTTGTAAGGCCGCAACATGGTCTTCAGTACACACGTTTACCAGGTTCTACCAGGTGGACGTGAGAAGTCAGGAGGATGTCGCCTTTGGGCGCAGTGTGTTGCAGGCCGCAAAAGATCCTCATGCCTGATGGCGCCCAGCTTATGTATGGTGTATCCCCCCCCTCATGTGGCATTGCTTTGGGACGTCCCACATAGTAATGACTATGCTGCTCTGTGTCCCGTGATGTATGAACAAGAAAGTAGGATTTTTAAAACAGCTTACCTGTAAAATCCTTTTCTTGGAGTACATCACGGGACACAGAGCTCCCATCCCTCTTTTGGGGACACGTATTGCTTTGCTACAAAACTGAGGTACTCCCGGATGGGAGGGGCTTATATAGGGGAGGGTACTTCCTGTTTTGGAAGTTGCCAGTGCCAGCACCTGAAGGTAATTCTATATAACCCACATAGTAATGACTATGCTGCTCTGTGTCCCGTGATGTACTCCAAGAAAAGGATTTTACAGGTAAGCTGTTTTAAAAATCCTACTATTACAGGGGTGGCTGCTCCTCCCTTTTGATCCTGGACCAGATGTGGGTCTTGGGCTTTAGTCTTTGTCACTTAGTGGGACGAATAGGCACACAGCTAGATGTAAGCAGACAAGCTCGCTGCTCATGGGAGATAAGTGTTGTACCCTAAGAGCCGGTTCACACTGGAGCGGCACGACTTTGAGGGCGACTCGGCAAGGCGATCTCAAGACGACTTGAGAGGCGAATTGCAAAATGACTTCTGTATTGAAGTCAATGCAAGTCGCCCTGAGTCGCCCCCAAAGTCGCACAAGAACCTTTTTTTAAGTCGGAGTGACTTGCGTCGCTCCTATTAGAACGGTTCCATTGAATAGAGCGGAGCGTGACTTGTCAGGCGGCTGAGTCCCCTGACGAGTCGCCTCTCTGTGAACCGGCTCTTACTGTTGATATAATAAATACCGCTGTTGGTTTTAAACATACTACACTATTTGGGACCCCATTTCTTTTTTAAATCCTTGCTGTCACTGAGTGACAAAGACTAAACCCAAGACCCACATCTGGTCCAGGATCAAAAGGGAGGAGCAGCCACCCCTGTGATATATATACACATACAGTCATGCTCGAAATTGTTGGCACCCCAGAAATTTTTCCAGAAAATCAAGTATTTCTCACAGAAAAGTATTGCAGTAACACATGTTTTGCTATACACATGTTTATTCCCTTTGTGTGTATTGGAACAAATCAAAAAAAGGGAGGAAAAAAAGCAAATTGGACATAATGTCACACAAAACTTCAAAAATGGGCTGCTCAAAATTCTTGGCACCCTTAACTTATTATTTGGTTGCACATCCTTTGGAAAAAATAACTGAAATCAGTCGCTTCCTATAACCATCAATAAGCTTCTTACACCTCTCACCCGGAATTTTGGACCACTCTTCCTTTGCAAACTGCTCCAGGTCTCTCTTATTGGAAGAGCGCCTTTACCCAACAGCAATTTTAAGATCTCTCCACAGGTGTTCAATGGGATTTAGATCTGGACTCATTGCTGGCCACTTTAGAGCTCTCCATCGCTTTGTTGCCATCCATTTCTGGGTGCTTTTTGACATGTTTGGGGTCATTGTCCTGCTGGAAGACCCAAGATCTTGGACGCAAACCCAGCTTTCTGACACTGGGCTCTACAGTGCAACCCAAAATCCTTTATTAATCCTCAGATTTCATGATGCCTTGCACACATTCAAGGCACCCAGTGCAAGAGTCAGCAAAACAACCCCAAAACTTCAATGAACCTCCACCATATTTCTCAGTAGGTACTGTGTTCCTTTCTTTGTAGGCCTCATTCCGTTTTTGGTAAACAGTAGAATGATGTGCTTTACCAAAAAGCTCTATCTTGGTCTCATCTGTCCACAAGACGTTTTCCCAGAAGGATTTTGGCTTACTCAAGTACATTTTGGCAAACTGTAGTTATGCTTTTTTATGTCTCTGTGTCAGTAGTGGGTCCTCCTGGGTATCCTGCCATAGCCTTTCATTTAATTTAAATGTCGACTGATAGTTTGCGCTGACACTGATGTTTCCTGAGCCTGCAGGACAGCTTGAACTTCTTTGGAACTTGTTTGGGGCTGCTTATCCACCATCCGGACTATCCTGCGTTGCAACCTTTCATCAATTTTTTCTCTTCCGTCCACGCCCAGAGAGATTAGCTACAGTGCCATGGGTTGCAAACTTCTTGATAATGTTGCGCACTGTGGACAAAGGCAAATCTAGATCTCTGGAGATAGACTTGTAACGTTGAGATTGTTGATATTTTTTCACAATTTTGGTTCTCAAGTCCTCAGACAGTTCTCTTTTTCTCTTTCTGTTGTCCATGCTTAGTGTGGCACACACAGACACACAATGCAAAGACTAAGTGAACTTCTCTCCTTTTTATCTGCTTTCAGGTGTTTTTTTTATATTGCCCACACCTGTTACTTGCCCCAGGTGAGTTTAAAGGAGCATCACATGCTTGAAACAATCTTATTTATCCACAATTTTTAAAGGGTGCCAAGAATTTTGAGCAGCCCATTTTTGAAGTTTTGTGTGACATTATGTCCAATTTGCTTTTTTTCCTCCCTTTTTTTGATTTGTTCCAATACACACAAAGGGAATAAACATGTGTATAGCAAAACATGTGTTACTGCAATACTTTTCTGTGAGAAATACTTGATTTTCTGGAAACATTTCTGGGGTGCCAACAATTTCGAGCATGACTGTATATGCGGTTGTCCTTTTACCGCAAGATAAATGGCCACTGGTGTGTCCTTTGCATGAAGAGGAGACTGTTAAGCCCTGTACACACGATTGGATTTCCTATGGTTTTTAAACCAATGGATTTTTCCATCGGAAAACCGATGAAGCTGACTTCCATCAGTCTTGCCTACACATCATCAGTCAAAAAACCGACCTTTCCAAATGCGGTGACGTAAAACACTTCGATGAGCCGTGAAAAATTAAGTTCAATGCTTCTGAGTATGCGTCGACTTGATTCTGAGCATGCGTGGGTTTTTTATCCGATGGAGTTCCCCACAGACGATAGTAATTTGCTATCGGTTTTTTAACCATCGGATAAATTTAAAACATGTTCTATTTTTAAACACCGATGGAAAAAAGACCGATGGGACCCATACACGATCGGTTTGTCCGATGAAAAAAGTCCTTTGGACTGTTTTTATCGGTAAAACCTATGGTGTGTACATGGCTTTACACCTCTCCAGCACTTTTGCACATGGAATCTGTTTGTACACTGAAGAAAGAATATCAGATTGCTATGCTCACAATTTGATTGTGATTTTGCACATAGTTTTTGGACTTTGCACTATTTATTACAGATTGGACATTTTTATATTTTGCTTTGCACAGTTGCACCTAGTGTTTGTTTTGCACTTTGCACAGGATTACATATTGGACTTTGCACATTTATTTTGCACAGCCCCTATGGATATTTACGTATATTCCAGATTCTGAGTTTCATATGCACGCTGCACTTTGTTATTATTGTTTTTTGGATTTATGTTTAAGCGTTTATCATTCATGCGTTTAGCAATCTGTTGCACTCCCATTCTGGTGATATCAGTTATCTAATTTTACTATTTGATTCTATCACTAGTAACAGCGCAACTCTGGTTGTTCCAGCACTGGTCCACATTGGGAACATTCCCCCATCCACCTATAATGTGTAGATGGGGGAATGGATCATTTCTTTTTTTTTTTTCCATTCAAGCTAATAGTTGAATGAAAAAAAGTGATCAATGTATGGGCTGCCTAAGAGCTAAGACCAGCCATAGACAGTTTAAATCTCAGCTGGTTCAGCAGGGATGGAGATAATGCAGTTCAATGATTACAGTGTACTACAGTCTGCAGTGCACACACTTACCCACGGTCCAGGCTAGAATCTCAAGCATCATTCACACACAGCCAGGAATGCTGCTGATTTTCATATTTCCCACCCACACATCCCCTCTCTTCAGATACAACACACCGGGATAGTGTGGGCGGGACTGGAAGGAGGAGGAGGAGCTGTGTTCCTCCCTGCTCGTATGTGAGGAGAGTGAGGGGGGGTGGCTGGACTCGCTGGGCTGTGAAAGAGTGTCATAGACTGACACTCGGCTCAGCTTGCAGTCACCACTCTCGGAATTTACAGGCTGGTTCTCCTGTCCTAAAAATGGGAGAAATCAGTCTGTTTTTCCAGTAACTGAGATGAAGGCTTGGGCCTCCCTCCCCCCCCCACAGTGCTCGTGGAGTCCTTCCTGCAACTCGCTCTTCTCCATGCCAATGAGGATGCAGGGGAAGGAGAAGATCGGGCGGCTGTGGTTGCGTGAGCGCTCGCATTATGCAGTGTCAGCAAGCAGAGGGAGGGGGGGGAGGAATTCCCTGCAGGAGCTGACTGGGGACGCTCTCCCTCTCAGGAGAGACTGTGTTACTCCAGCGGCGGCCCGAGCAAAAAAAAAAATGCAAAAAAATATATATAGATTTTTTTGGGGGGGGGGGGCACATGGTGGGGCACAGCATAATGTTGGGGGGGCAGGGCCCCCTCTGGCCCCCCCTAGGGACGCCATTGTTTCTGACATATGGTTTTTTTTCTGTTTAGTCATATAAACAGCTGAACCCATGGATCCAGATAACAAATAGCTGAGTAAGGCTCCATCTAGTGGATGCTAAATAATAAGCATCAAGAAATCACCAACAAATTCCGGTTTAGTTTAGGTTTATATTAATATTAAGATGGAGATGGATACATGAATTAATAATCGGATTTTATCCATAATGTCTTTTTTGAATTGTAATTAGTATATAATGCGGTTATTGTAATGTCCAGCTCGTCACTGTGGCTGCAATGCGATTGACAAGCACTTCTTGCCCATTACAATCACTCCTCCCCTCGCATAGACGATAAATAACGTGACGCCAGTGACCAGGCACGCCCCCTGAAGACGTAAACTATACGAAACATACGTCGGCGGCGTAGCCTGGTCACGTGATCTATGCTCCACGTCCCATCCGGTATCCTTGAATAGAGGAAGCTGGCGCTGGAACGCACGCCGCCACGGAGGTGGATTAGCCTGTGTAACAATCCAAGCCTGCAGCCCCAGTGCCGGGATGGGCACTTTTTAATGTAAGCGGCCAATCGGCCTACGTTTTTTACTTCATATTTTATTTTAATAAATTGGGTTGCACTATGGAAGTTGTTTGTTTATATTTCATGTCCTATACTTGATCATCGGAGGAGAGAGGTACTACATTTCGTCCAGTATATCGTATGTGTGCAGGCACAATCCTGCTCAAGCGAGTGTGACCTTCTTTTTAATTAAAGAGGTCCATACTTTGTGGTAAGCACATTTCAATTACCAGTGCACTTTGGGTGTCGCAAGTCAGAGCTTTTTGGTGAAGGAATACAAATGCACGTTTTGTTGAAGAAATCATCTGTTGCAGCAAGGCTTCTGTCGTTTGTGACTTTTCTGCTAATTAGTGACTCTTCACATTAGATCTGAAACATTTCATTTGTTTTTTGGGACATTTTTTTCTGAACTAATTGACATTTATTTTTTGTTTCTGATTAGTATTTGTCCATTCACCTCACAGAGGTTCATTTGTTTATCACTTATCACTGTTGTTGTTATTAATCACTGTTGCTTGATTGGAATTTGTGATTTAATGCTTTGTTATAGGTTTATAGTTTCCAGTGTAGCAGGGGTCTAAATCTAGGGGGAGTGCATGGGTGGTAGTATGACCCAATGCACCCTGATTGTTAAAGATTGTGTGAGGTTCCCCGCGGCCTGCAGGTGGCATTGTCGCCCTGGGCCATGGTTGAACCCAAGACTGTACCTTTTTTGTCCTTTCCTGGCGCTTGTACAGCGGGGCGGGGAACCCGCTGTGACGCAAAGGGAGAGGAGATAAAGGGGGCGGACGCCCTGGCCATGGGGTTCAGAGTCGGAGTCGGAGGACGCAGCCGCACTCAGGCACCCTCAGCCTGGGTGCTGGCGTTCCGGAGTACCGGGCCCAGGTGCCCTTGACCTGGCCGGAGCTGGAGATGGAGTCCATCTCAGGCACCTTTAGCCTGAGGTGAGGTACTATGGCGGAAGCCTGGAGCTCAGTACCTTCGATTGGGTTCCGCGAGGGTGGAGGAATCCGAGGGGGCCCTAACTCCTTGGGTGCCTGTGTCTGAGACGAGGAGGCCGGTGAGCGGAAACTTCTTCGGAGAGTCCAGCGCAGCATTTTCTGGTGACGGAGAGGCCTCCGGTAACTGTCTTGGACGGATGTCTTCCCCCTGACAGGGGCTACGTTAGTGAAGGTAATCCATGTTCCTGTTCCATATAGTCAGTGGCAGTGACTATGCACCACTGGTGACACCACAGTGGTTAGCTCTACCATAAAGGATTGTGCCTAGACCTACTCCCCACAAATACTGAACAGTTCGTTGGGTCTCAACCTGTCTGTGCTGTGTGACTATTTATTGGAGAAGAATAAATACGAGTTGGACCGTTTTCAGTGTGTGGAACTTCAGTTACTGGGAGCAAAGGGGGTCATTCGGTGAAGGATTGACTCTGGGACATACACCTAAAGCCTGATAGTTCTGGCCTTCACCTCTACGCATTAGAGGACATGGGCCGTGGTGTATCTCATCCCTCCCCCCAGTACTAACCCCTAGACAAGCCGAGAATGAGAAGGGGTGAGAGGGGTGAGGGTGCTACACGTGGGGGCTCGTCCGGGATGTGTGTTATGTCTGAATTTGAACTTTGCTGTCCGGAGGAGTTCCGAGTATGTCGGCCATGTTGGCCAACCCGCCAAGAGGCGAACAATAGCTGCGCAGTTCGTGGGTGGGTAGAAGGAAAAGCCTGCGAACAAGTGCAGAGTGTGGGAGGAGTCTGGCCATGTGGAAGGACACACGTGGAGATTCCGGCGCAAAGTGGTCAGTGCGCATTGGAGAAGCAAACAGTCAGGATGACTTCAAATACCCCGTGGATTTCTGCTTCTTCCATCACAGAGATGACTTCCTTTGCTGCCCCGATCACAGATACAGGAATAAGACTAATGCCCCGAGGACGTTTGGCTCTGTATACCTGCAGAGACATAGAGGCCCGCGGTGTGATCTGTCCCGGCTGTTCGGGACTGGTGGTTCACTTGAAGCCGTTCGGGCGATGTGAGGTCTGCAAAGAATTCCTCTTTGAGGAGGAGCCATCCACAGAAAGGCCTCGCGCCTTCCACCTCAACTACCTCACAGGTACTGCCACTCCGGAGGGAGAGATCAATGCCTATGCGGACATTCCTGCGCGCACTGACCAGGGCGACGTGACAGCCCAAGCGGAGACAAAGAGAGAAAAATCAGAGGATGCTGCCTCGGTCACCACAAGCTCCCTGCTCCCACCACTGAAGAGGAAAGTTGGCCTGGTGATGGCATCCTGTGGTCATGGAAGAGCTTCACCCCGTCGCTTGCCTGGCCTGGATGGATCCGGAGGGAAGAGCCCTGGATATCCCTGTTCTTCTGAAGGTCCAGGTGAGCCAGGGGCTGGGACTGTGTGTGTGGTTGGAGGTGTCGGCAGCCCAGAGTCGGTGGGAGCCGTTAAGGGGAGTGATTCCGTGTCTACGGGGAATTACTTGCCTGCAGAGTGTTATGACACCTCCGACCTGGAGTCATTGTCTGATGACGGCGATGATGGGGGGATAGATGAAATCTTCCACAAGAAGGGATGGGACAAGATGCCGTTACCCTCGTTCCGTGTTTTAAGGGACCCACCTATGTCCATTGGGGATAGTACACCCCGGGTGGAGGCCTCAGAGCCTAGGGAAGAATCTGGTCCCCTGTCTGTGATCCAATTTCTTGAGCCAACGGCTGTTTCACCTGCTCCTGTTGCGGGAGTGCAACGAACATCACTGCGGGCTCCTAGGCCCAAATCTACAGAGGTGGTGAATGTACCTCGCCATCCAGAGTCCATTGTTATACCTGGAGAAGGAGACCGTGCCACAATGCCACCCTTGGCAAGGCTGCAGCGTCTCTTTTGTTAGAAAGTTGCCCGAGAATATGGGTGGGAATACCCATATCTACCCCGAGAATTGCTCTATGAGGTGGAAGCTTTCCGGCAGCGGTGGTACAATGACTTCGTTTGGACAAAGCTTAAGGTACCTCACGCACGCCGATACCTCTCATGCTCACCTACGGTCACTAGAAAATTCCAGGACTGTAAGGCAGAGTGGATGCTGGGAAGGCATATCCATGCGGACAAAGTGTGTATTTGTCGGAAGGATGGAGGAAACATTGAGTACAATGTGGAGGCTTTTGACAAGCATTTGAAGCCTGTGTTTCTGCCACATCCAAAGTTTTTTCTTGTAGGAGAAAGAGACTCCTTTGTGTTTTCTTGTTGCCGCTGAACTTTCCAGAAGTATGTGCTGGAACACAGACTGTGCCCTATATTTTTCTGGGTGTGTTTTTTTTGCTCTTGGTAGAAACGGGGACTGTTGTTGTTTGTTCCCTTTTCCTCCATCCATCAAGAGAAAAGAATCTGTGACTTTGGGGTTGTAGTCAGCGTAGGGCCACAGTAAAGAAAGGAAAAGTTCATCTGGATTGATAAGTGTCTTTACCGCGGCATTACCACCAGGTGGCAGTGTTGCGCAACGATTGTTTGTGGTTTTTTTTGTACACTATGCAACATATTCATTGGAGCGAATGGGTTTCTCCTTAGATAGACCCATTCATTTCAAGCAAACACATATATTATGTTAGGATGTGTGTTTTCTTTTCTTCCCTCTGCAGGAGACTCATCTGTCAAGGCTGCTGAGAATGGGGTGGTCCTTAGATAGTCAGAGGGAGAAATGTAAATGTGTGAAATAATTTAAAGTGTTTTTATGCAAAGTTTATAGTTTTATATTCCTGTTTCCCTTTCCTGTTTAGGTCCTGGCACAATTCCTGGTTAAGTTGTTGAGTTTGGGTTTATGTGAATGTTTGTCTCTGGGTCGAATTTATGTTACCACTCCTTGGGAGACATGAGTTTGCACCAGACACTGGGGACCAGTGTCAAATCACCAGGGGGAGAGTGTAGCAGGGGTCTAAATCTAGGGGGAGTGCATGGGTGGTAGTATGACCCAATGCACCCTGATTGTTAAAGATTAGGGACCATTTGTAGTCTTGGAGGACTCTGGTGGTGTGAGGTTCCCCGCGGCCTGCAGGTGGCATTGTCGCCCTGGGCCATGGTTGAACCCAAGACTGTACCTTTTTTGTCCTTTCCTGGCGCTTGTACAGCGGGGCGGGGAACCCGCTGTGACGCAAAGGGAGAGGAGATAAAGGTGGCGGACGCCCTGGCCTTGGGGTTCAGAGTTTGGAGTCGGAGGATGCGGCCGCACTCAGGCACCCTCAGCCTGGGTGCTGGCGTTCCGGAGTTCTGGGCCCAGGTGCCCTTGACCTGGCTGGAGCTGGAGATGGAGTCCATCTCAGGCACCTTTAGCCTTAGGTGAGGTACTATGGCGGAAGCCTAGAGCTCAGTACCTTCGACTGGGCTCCGCGAGGGTGGAGGAATCTGAGGGGGCCCTAACTCCTTGGGTGCCCGTGTCTGAGACGAGGAGGCCGGTGAGCGGAACTTCTCCGGAGAGTCCAGCGCAGCATTTGCTGGTGATGGAGAGGCCTCCGGCAACTGTCTTGGATGGATGTCTTTCCCCTGACAGGGGCTACGTTAGTGAAGGTAATCCATGTTCCTGTTCTATATAGTCAGTGGCAGTGACTATGCACCACTGGTGACACCACAGTGGTTAGCGCTACCATAAAGGATTGTGCCTCGACCTACTCCCCACAAATACTGAACAGTTCGTTGGGTCTCAACCTGTCTGTGCTGTGTGACTATTTATTGGAGAAGAATAAATACGAGTTGGACTGTTTTCAGTGTGTGGAACTTCAGTTACTGGGAGCAAAGGGTGAAGGATTGACTCTGGGACATACACACAAAGGCTGATAGTTCTGGCCTTCACCTCTACGCATTAGAGGACATGGGCCTTGGTGTATCTCATCCCTCCCCCCAGTACTAACCCCTAGACAAGCCGAGAACGAGAAGGGGTGAGAGGGGTGAGGGCGCTACACCACTACTATTAATCACTAATTAATAATATAAACTAATCTATCCCAGCGCCCCCTATCACTTGCACATTAACTAGATAGAAGAATTACACTTCATCATCTAGGGGAGCAGCTTAGTATTGTTATATTTAATTCACTCAATTAATTATTTTTGGCGCGGAAATTTTATTTTTATTTATACTCGCGTTTGCCTCCACCGGAAACCCAGACACGCAGCATGCCTTCAGACCTAACCGTCACATAAATCTGTTCCTGGGGATGTTAGCCAGTGCCGAATTCTATGGCTGCACAGCGCCTGTCTGTGCTCTCTGCCCTCTCTCTGCCTTCTCTCTCGCCCCCCAGCCGCCTCAATGATCTCGGTTATGCATGCATAGGGGGAGGAAAACAGCAAACTCCGGCTCCTAGTGCACTTCCTAGCTTGTCACGGCTGCGGTTTCTCTCCCGGCCGCACACACAACCCTCCCTGCTCTCCCTGCTCTCCCTGCATCTACATCATTCAAGGAGAAGCAGGGGGCGGGGTATGCACACTCTAGCCTCGCGCCTGCAGCATCTCCCGAAGCCCGCGCCGGCAGCCTGACATGGGGTACAGTACTTATCTTCTGTGGTGTAGACGAGTGCTGTGCACTAGACAGGGAGGAGGAGAAAGGTCAGGAAAAGAGAGAGAGGGGTGCTCTGCACTGGGGGGGGGGGGGGAAGAAATTTGGGGACAGAGCTTGGTTTAAGGAAGTTATAAACTGGCCTGTGATTTATGCACACCTGCACTCTGTACATAAGCAATCCTGAACCCTTCACTCTGCATGTAAGGCAATCCTGAACCCCGCACTCTGAACGTAACGCACTCCTGAACCCTGCACTCTGAATGTAACGCAGTCCTGAACACCGCACTCTGAACGTAACGCACTCCTGAACCTCGCACTCTGAACGTAACGCACTCCTGAACCTCGCACTCTGTACATAACGCACTCCTGAACCCCGCACTCTGTACATAACGCACTCCTGAACCCCGCACTCTGAATGTAACGCGCTCCTGAACATCGCACTCTGAACGTAACGCAGTCCTGAACCTCGCACTCTCAATGTAATGCACTCCTGAACCTCGCACTTTGTACATAACGCACTCCTGAACCACGCACTCTGAATGTAACGCACTCCTGAATGCCACACTCTGTAACATAACGCACTCCTGAACCCCGCACTCTGTACAAAATGCACTCCTGAACCTCGCACTCTGTACATAACGCACTCCTGAACCCTGCACTCTGTACATAACACACTCTGGAACCCGGCACTCTGAACGTAACGCAGTCCTGAACCTCGCACTCTGAACGTAACGCACTACTGAACCTCGCACTCTGTAGATAATGCACTCCTGAACCCCACACTCTGTACATAACACACTCCTGAACGTAATGCACTCTGTACATAACGCACTCCTGAACTTAACGCACTCTGGAACGTAATGCACTCCTGAATGTAACGCACTCCTGAACGTAACGCACTCTGTACATAACGCACTCCTGAACGTAACACACTCCTGAACGTAACACTCTCTGTACATAACTTACTCCTGAACGTAACGCACTCCTGAACCTCGCACTCTGTACATAACGCACTCCTGAACCCTGCACTCTGTACATAACACACTCCGGAACCCCGCACTCTGAACGTAACGCAGTCCTGAACCTTGCACTCTGAATGTAACGCACTCCTGAACCTCGCACTCTGTACATAATGCACTCCTAAACCCCACACTCTGTACATAACGCACTCCTGAACGTAACGCACTCTGTACATAACGCACTCCTGAACGTAACGCACTCCTGAACCCTGCACTCTGTACATAACGCAGTCCTGAACCTCGCACTCTGAACGTAACGCACTACTGAACCTCGCACTCTGTAGATAATGCACTCCTGAACCCCACACTATGTACATAACACACTCCTGAACTTAACACACTCTGTACATAACGCACTCCTGAACGTAACACACTCCTGAACGTAACACACTCTGTACATAACTTACTCCTGAACGTAACGCACTCCTGAACCCAACACTCTGTACAGAACACTCTCCTGAACATAACACACTCCTGAACGTAACGCACTCCTGAACCTCGCACTCTGTACATAACGCACTCCTGAACCCTGCACTCTGTACATAACGCACTCCTGAACATAACGCACTCCTGAACCCCGCACTCTGAATGCCGCTAAAATGTTCGGGTTTGGCTTGAAGAAAAGGTGACAACCCTAGCTGGGGTACAAAAAAAAACAAAAAAAACAAAAAAACAAAAACAAATCTCCTGCGCTCCGGTGTTTCACTGCGTGTGGATAGTGTGGACCATTCTTTTTTGTATAAAAGGTACAAACTAGAATCTTGCAGCCCTCCTCAGAACAATGGGTGTTCATAAAACTGAAAAATAAGAAAAAAGAAATGAGGGCGCACCGACCTAGTGCATTACCAGATAAAAACTTTATTAAAACTGATAAAAGACAAAAATGGTCCTACTCACAAACAAACTTTTCATATAGGCATTTCTGGCAATCACTCAGAGTCCCGTGACAGCTGCAACCAGGATACGGTGACCAGTGGGTCGGACGGTACCCGAAAGTAGCTGAATGGCTGACGCGTTTCCAGGGCGCACCCCTTTCCTCAGAGCCTAAGCAGACCGTGATATCTCACCCCCATCGACATCACCATATATATATACACACATGTGCACCAAGAAGCCTCCAACCACATGGGGCCGCCCACCAAAGCCCGCCCACCCACAGGAGGCCCCGCCCCTCAAACTTAATTGGACCATTCATAGGGGTGGATCACCCCCAAAGAATTAACCCTACACGTGAAGTGGTAGAGGTAACCCTAACCATAGTCTGGAGTGGGACGGGAAGATAACAATACCAATATCTATGCAATATCATATTTAATATCCTAAAAAGGGTCATCAATACCAGTTGGTAGTAAGTATGTTTAGATAACCACAAAAACTGAAGTCCCAGTGGCATATATCAATCACACCAACCCCCATAGCAATTCTCTATGGCCCATTCCCAGAACACAGCATGGTGGGCGGGACTAAATATAAGGTAATGGGACTGTACTCACCAAGTGAATGGAGGCTGGGCTAGATGTATACTTCCCCTCATAGCAATGAACGGAGGTTGCCAAAAGTTTGGCACTTGCTATTGACAGAGCGTCCATTAGGACACACTCAGACCGAGGCATGGGTCAGACCCGGAAGTGCGGGTAAACGATGCGTTCCAGCCCGCACCTCCGGGTTTTGGGGGCGTCATGGAGCATCCCAAGCTGGGCCAATGGCAGAATGGCAAACCGGAAGTGCGGCGTGATTGCGTTCCAGCAGCAACTTCCGGTTTAACCAAGGCCACAGGTCCCGCCCCTCCTGATGGCCCAATGGCTGAATGTAAAGCAAAAGCCATTGGTTGAACGGCGCTGCTCGCTCCATAAGTTAGGGGGAGGCCTCCGTAGGGTGTTAACAACCAAAAGGGAGTGGATAAATGCAAAGCAACACCTAACCAATATGAACAATAGGTGTATAATAAAACAACTCCCACAGTGGTTGGCATAGAAACTCCTCTCTGCACATGCATAAACACACATGGGATATTGGGGGACGTGCAGTGGGTATAATGCTTGCAACTAAAATGTGGATACAGATAAGTAAACTACATCCACACCAGATGCATGCATATATAGATATAGATGTCATTAACGCTAAAACAGATGGAACTATTAGTATAAATATCACAGACCCATTGCTGACAATCAATTAAAAATCTAGGTATAGTGGAAATCCATGAATTTATAAAAAAAATTAAAAATAATAATAATAATAGTTGATGAATAAAATATATAGGTGTACGGTGTATATAAAGAATATATAGAAATACCATATAGTATATTACATAATAAATACAATACATACACATTTAGTCATAACCATCTAATTTAGCATATTCAAATAACTAGTGTATATTCCATGGAAGGCAATTTAATAAATACATAAATGAAAAGCACCCCCAAAGAAAAAATGCCTAATAAGACCCACTGCACGCTAGCCCCACAAATCAAACCACGCCATGGTGATGGTAGTTAGACAGGCAACATAGTGCGTAACAAAACACCCCCCACGGGGTGCTATTGGCATGAATCATCATGGGTCTAAGAGATCCCCCACTCTGCCTATAGAACAGCTAATACAATGATGCATATTAAACCGTTACAAAAACAAGACAAAAACCAAAGATGCTCCTATCTCTCTCATACTATCTCACCCCCCCAAAAAACAAGAGAACGTCCCTTACTCCAAACCCACAACTACTCTTACTCATGAAATGTTGTGGAGCTCAATTCCCTCGTTAAGGCCCTGCGGGGCCAAAATCCCCAAAGTAAAGATCCAAAATGCCTCTCTCTTGCACAGGATCTGATACTTTTTACCATTATCTATACTACTAGATATGGCTTCTAACCCAAACACTTTCAACCCGTCTATGCTGCTGTCATGTGATTCCTTAAAATGTCTAGGCACTGAGCACTTATCTTTTTCTGTGGTAATGTTGCTTCTGTGTTCGCTCATCCTAGTCCTCATTGGTCGGGATGTGCGACCAATATACATAAGGCCACAAGGACAGAGTAGACCATAGATCACATATGGGGTACCGCAGTTGATGAACTGCTTGATCTTATGGCTCCTCCCATCGACCCCGATCACATCTCTCTTCCTATGGCACATATGTATGCAATTCCCACAGTTCCCACCTCCACATCTATAGCTCCCTTTCTGGTCGAAAATGGTGGTCCAGACATTATTCAACCCTCTATTTGTATTATTCTTCTTGACCCTACTTGGGGCAATGATGCTCCTCAAATCTTTCGGTCTTCTAAAAATCAAATTAGGATGGAGCGGGAGGCACGTCTTCAAGAATGGGTCAGATTCCAGAATTTTCCAATTCTTCTTAAAGATTTTTCGAATTGTCGGTGCTTTATTATTAAACCTAGTGCAGAACCTCACCTGCGGTGGTTCGTTTTTCTCCTGTTTCGTGGTCCTCTCACTTTCTACACCAACCTCTCCATATAGCAGCCAATATTTTTTGGAAGGCCTCCTCTATATGTGATTCTTTGTACCCCTTTTCCTTGAACTTGTTCCTTAGAATGAGACTTTGATCTTCATAGTCCTTTTTTAAAGTGCATGTGCGCCTAAGTCGACAAAATTGGCCAAAAGGGACATTTTTAATCCACCTTGGGTGATGGTGGCTGCGAGCGTGCAAGTATGAATTTCCGTCACTAGGTTTAAAATGAGTTTTTTAATAGATAACACCATTCTCATCAGCCCTCAATTCAAGATCCAGGAAGAGGAGGGATTTTTCATCGACCACATGGGTAAAGGAGATGCCAAAAGGATTTCTGGCACAATGTGCCAAGAAACCATCCAATTCGTCATCTGTGCCGTTCTAGATGATGAATACATCATCTATTTACCGAGAATATAGGACTAGGTTTTTCCCAAAAGCATTGTTTGCCCAAATATTCTGGAGTTCCCAGTATCCCATGAATAAGTTGGCATAGCTTGGGGCAAACCTTGCCCCCATTGCAGTGCCCCTCACCTGCCTATAGAAACAATCCATAAACATAAAATAGTTATGGGTCAAGGTGAATTCTACACACTCATGGATAAATTGTGCCTGTTGTGGACTAAACAAATGGGCTTTTGCCAGATAGTATTCGATGGCTCTAAGGCCAAATTCATGTTGAATGGACGTGTATAAGGATGCTACATCAAGGGATAGCCATCTGTAGCTATCCTCCCATTTATATGTAGCCAATATCTCCAAGGCATGGCCCGAATCCTTAATGAATGACGGCAAGTTGGTCACTAGGCCTTGTAGAAAATTCTCTATATAGCTCCCCAAATTGCTAGTCAAACTATCGATTCCAGCAACAATAGGTCTGCCTGGCGGTTTACTTTCATCCTTGTGGACCTTTGGAATGTGATAGAAATGAGGGACCACCGAATGCTTTGAATACAAAAATAAATATTCACTCTTTGTCAGGACCTTATTTAATAGTGCCCTATCTAAAAGTTTTTTGAGGTCATCATTGTACCCCACGGTTGGGTCCCATAGGAGCCTCTCATAGGTATCGGTATCCCCTATTAGCCTAAATGCTTCCTCAAGGTACTGTTCTTTGTCCTGAATAACCAGGCCACCTCCCTTATCCGCTTTCCTGATTACAATCTCTGAGTTGTTCTTCAGACTGTTCAAGGGGACTTCAATACCGGCCTCGTGTCCCATGTTGTATTTATGGCTTTTGCTTCCACAGATTCTCCTGAACTCACGCATTACAACTTCATAGAAGGTAGGAATAAAGTTGCCTTTACTCCAATGTGGATAGAAACTTGATTTTGGTCTAAAATCCGTATCTCTTATGGCTTCTTCACTTGGTAGGACAGGGATCTCAATGGTAGATTCCAGTCCTCCCTCCTCATAGAGCTCCTCCAGAATCTCCAGGATAGCCACATCGACAGATTCATCCCCAAAAGTAGAATTGGTCATCTCTAAGTTTTCACTGACTGGCCCATTTAGCCCTTTAAGCCTGAAATGTCGCTTTACTGTAAGGTTGCGTATAAACTTATTAAGATCAATAAACAATTCAAGCAGGTTGGGAGGACTTTCTGGGGCATAATTCAGGCCCCTTCTAAGCAGATCAAGTTCTTTTTCTGAGAACACACATTTGGAAAGATTATATATTTTGATGATAGAATGACTTTCTACCACCTCTGGTCTCTTCTTTGATTTCTTCCCACTCCTCTGGCCTCTCCTTGTTGGTTTCTTAGTTTCCTGGTGTTCGGGGGTGAGGTGGATCTGATTGTTACATTTTTCGGCGCTGCAGGTTTTGACTTTCCCGCAGCTCCTTCCCCAAAAAAAGAATTCTTTCCATTGTTGGGTTCCACATTTCTATTGACATTTTCTCTTGATTGCACTAGAACATTCGGTCCCAAACTAGTGGAAAGTACGCACTGCTTATCCACCATATCAGGACTAGGCAGCATCTCAATAAGGGGAACCATTGGTGGTACTTCCAATGAGACCCCCTTTCCAGGTGTTTGGTTTTCACCAGGGCCATCATTCTGTTTTAATGGACCATCAAGTGACCGTCCTTTTTTGTCATGTGTATTGTCCTTATTGTGCTCCAAAAGTACACCCCTCTGCATAGAGGGAGGGGGAAAGTCCTCATGGACATTGGACCCATATAGTCTAGTGGACAAAGGTTCCTCCATTTTCCTAACATTATTTGTATTTTTATTTTTATTGTTTCTATTTTTACTCTTGTTTCTATTTTTATTTTTATACCAATATCTATTCCTATGATTTTCCCTATCGCTTATTCCCTGCTCACGATGTTGACCAAAGTTGTCGGAGGCCCTCCCCATTTGCTCATCTTGTTCGTCACTGTGAAGTGGCGAATTTCTATCCCTCCTCCAATTAAACTCACATCCAGATAAATAATCATGTCTATCTCTCTCAAACTTGCCAGATTTCCGAACTATTAGATCTGCCTCAAACTCTGCTGTTTGCTCATTGATTTTACTATCCCATACTGAAACCCCCTCTAAATCAATGAAAGTCCCTAGTTCTTCCTGTATGATAGCGATGTCTGCCTTGATGGTCAGCATATTCCTCTCTCTTTGTCTAATAATAATTTCTAGCCAAGTTTTATTAAACAATCTCATTTCTCTGACCCATTCCTGGCTGATATCTTCATCTAAGAAATTACATAATTTATTCAACCTTAAACCTCTTGGTATCCTATTGACTTCTAGATATTTTTGTAACAGTACAATATCCCACCACTGGGTCAATTTGTTTTCCAAAAGATGTTTAAGTTTGTAAAATGTTGATACCATCTTTTCCTCTCTACTCAATAGAGTGGCCATATTACTGATGACATCTTGTCCTTCTGGTTGCAGTTCATAATTATCAACACTACCCACTTAAGCCCCGGACCATTTGGTAGCTAAAGAACCAGAGGTGAATTCAGAATTTTGCACTGCGCTGCTTTAACTGTAAATTGTGCGGACATGCAATGTTGTACCCAAACGAAATTTGCGTCCTTTTCTTCCCACAAATAAAGCTTTCTTTTAATGGTATTTGATTGCCTCTGCGATTTTTATTTTTTGCGATATAAACGGAAAAATACCGAAAATTTTGAAAATAAATGATATTTTCTACTTTTTGTTATAAGAAAAATTGAATAAACTCAATTGTAGTCATACATTTAGGCCAAAATGTATTCAGCCACATGTTTTTAGTAAAAAAAATGTCAATAAGCGTATATTTATTGGTTTACGCAAAAGTTATAGCGTCTACAAACTAGGGTACATTTTCTGGAATTTAAACAGCTTTTAATTTATGACTGCCTATCTCATTTCTTGAGGTGCTAAAATGGCAGGGCAGTACAAAACCCCCCCAAATTACCCCATTTTGGAAAGTAGACATCCCAAGGAAATTGCTGAGAGGCATTTTTAGCCCATTGAATATTTTTTTTTTGTCCCAAGTGATTAAATAATGACAAAAAAAAAATAATTACAAAAAGTTGTCACTAAATGATATATTGCTCACACATGCCATGGTTATATGTGGAATTGCACCCCAAAATACATTCTGCTGCTTCTCCTGAGTACGGGGATACCACATGTGTGGGACTTTTTAGGAGCCTAGCCACGTACGGGACCCCGGAAACCAAGCACCGCCTTCAGGATTTCTATGGGTGTAAATTTTTGATTTCACTCCTCACTACCTATCACAGTTTCGAAGGCCATAAAATGCCAAAATAGCACAAAACCCCCCCAAATGACCCCATTTTGGAAAGTAGACACCCCAAGCTATTTACTGAGAGGCATGATTAGTCCATGGAATATTTTATATTTTGCCACAAGTTGCGGGAATATGACAAACTTTATTTTTTTTGCACAAAGTTGTCACTAAATGATATATTGCTCACACATGCCATGGGCATATGTGAAATTACACCCCAAAATACATTCTGCTACTTCTCCTGAGTACGGGGATACCACATGTGTGGGACTTTTTGGGAGCCTAGTCGCGTACGGGACCCCAAAAACCAAGCACCGCCTTCAAGGTTTCTAAGGGCATAAATTTATGATTTCACTCCTCACTACCTATCACTACCTATCACAGTTTTGAAGGCCATAAAATGCCAAGATGGCACAAAACCCCCCCCAAATGATCCCATTTTGGAAAGTAGACACCCCAAGCTATTTGCTGAGAGGCATGTTGAGCCCATTGAATATTTTTTTTTTGTCCCAAATTATTGAATAATGACAAAAAGAAAAAATTTACAAAAAGTTGTCACTAAATGATATATTGCTCACACATGCCATGGTTATATGTGGAATTGCACCCAAAAATACATTCTGCTGCTTCTCCTGAGTACGGGGATACCACATGTGTGGGACTTTTTGGGAGCCTAGCCGGGTACGGGGCCCCAAAAACCAAGCACCACCTTCAGGATTTCTAAGGGCGTAAATTTTTGATTTCACTCCTCACTACCTATCACAGTTTCGAAGGCCATAAAATGCCAAAATAGCACAAAACCCCCCCAAATGACCCCATTTTGGAAAGTAGATACCCCAAGCTATTTACTGAGAGGCATGTTCAGTCCATGGAATATTTTATATTTTGCCACAAGTTGCGGGAATATGACAAACTTTGTTTTTTTTGCACAAAGTTGTCACTAAATGATATATTGCTCACACATGCCATGGGCATATGTGAAATTACACCCCAAAATACATTCTGCTGCTTCTCCTGAGTACGGGGATACCACATGTGTGGGACTTTTTGGGAGCCCAGCCGCGTACGGGACCCCAAAAACCAAGCACCGCCTTCAAGGTTTCTAAGGGCAAAAATTTTTAATTTCACTCCTCACTACCTATCACAGTTTTGAAGGCCATAAAATGCCAAGATAGCACAAAACCCCCCAAAATGACCCCATTTTGGAAAGTAGACACCCCAAGGAAATTGCTGAGAGGCATGTTGAGCCCATTGAATATTTTTTTTTTGTCCCAAGTGCTTGAATAATGACAAAAAGAAAAAAAAATGTACAAAAAGTTGTCACTAAATGATATATTGCTCAAACATGCCATGGTTATATTTGAAATTGCACCCCAAAATACATTTGGCTGCTTCTCCTGAGTACTAGGATACCACATGTGTGGGAATTTTTGAGAGCCTAGCCGCGTACGGGCCCCCTAAAACCAAGCACCGCCTTCAGGATTTCTAAGGGCACAAATTTTTGATTTCACTCCTCACTACCTATCACAGTTTTGAAGGCCATAAAATGCCAAGATACCCCAAAACCCCCACAAATGACCCCATTTTGGAAAGTAGACACCCCAAGCTATTTGCCGAGAGGCATGGTGAGTATTTTACAGCTCTCATTTGTTTTTGAAAATGAAGAAAGACATATTTTTTTTTTCTTTTTTCAATTTTTAAAACTTTGTGACAAAAAGCGAGATCTGCAAAATACTCAACATACCTCTCAGCAAATAGCTTGGGGTGTCTACTTTCCAAAATGGGGTCATTTGGGGGGGTTTTGTGCCATCTGGGCATTCCATGGCCTCCGAAACTGTGATAGGCAGTGAGGAGTGAAATCAAAAATTTACACCCATAGAAATCCTGAAGGCGGTGCTTGGTTTTCGGGGTCCTGTACGCGGCTAGGCTCCCAAAATGTCTCACACATGTGGTATCCCCGTACTCAGGAGAAGCAACAGAACGTATTTTGGGGTGCAATTCCACATATAACCATGGCATGTTTGAGCAATATATAATTTAGTGACAACTTTTTGTAAATTTTTTTTTTTTTGTCATTATACAATCACTTGGGACAAAAAAAAAAAAATATTCAATGGGCTCAACATGCCTCTCGGCAAACAGCTTGAGGTGTCTACTTTCCAAAATTGGGTCATTTGGGGGGGTTTTGAACTGTCCTGGCATTTTATGCACAACATTAGGAAGCTTATGTCACACATCATCCACTCTTCTAACCACTTGAAGACAAAGCCCTTTCTGACACTTTTTGTTTACATGAAAACATTTTTTTTTTGCAAGAAAATTATGTTGAACCCCCAAACATTATATAGATTTTTAAAGCAAAGGCCCTACAGATTAAAATAGTGGGTGTTGCATTTTTTTTTCCACACAGTATTTGCGCAGCGATTTTTCAAACGCATTTTTTGGGGGAAAAACACACTTTTTTATTTTTAATGCACTAAAAAACACTATATTGCCCAAATGTTTGATGAAATAAAAAAGATGATCTTAGGCCGAGTACATGGATACCAAACACGACATGCTTTAAAATTGCGCACAAACGCGCAGCGGCGAGAAACTACATTCATTTTTAAAAGCATTTAAAAGCCTTTACAGGTTACCACGTTTGCGCAAGAGCAGGGGGGGGGGGCAGCGGTGCTTTTTATTTTATTTTTTTATTTTTTTTATTTTGCTTTTTTATTTTATTTTTAAACTGTTCCTTCCATATTTTCATTTTTTTATCATTTTTATTGTTATCTCAGGGAATGTAAATATCCCCTATGATAGCAATAAGTAGTGACAGGTACTCTTTTTTTGAAAAAAAATGGGGGGTTAGACCCTAGATCTTTCCTCTGCCCTCAAAGCATCTGACCACACCAAGATCGGTGTGATAAAATGCTTTCCCAATTTCCCAATGGCGCCGTTTATATGCGGGGGGGGGGGCATTCCCTCCCACTGCTTGTAAAAGCAGTCTAGAGGCTAATTATCTGCTAGAATTGCTTTTACATGAAAGCCGGCCACTGGCTGAAAAGAATGATGCCAAGATGATACCTAAACCTGCAGGCATCATTCTGGTATAAACATTCAAAGTCCAGCAACATACCAGTACTTTGCTGGTCCTTGTTGGACATGTATTGTAATCATTTTTTTCATGCAGCCTGTTGGCTGAACGAAAAAACGAGATTAATCGGTGGGTATGCCCACCATTAGAATACCTCCCTTCATCCACCCACTTCTAATGATGGGCATATATGCCGAAGCATGGGGGCATCCTCCCGCAAAAAAGTTATGCCGCGTACACACGGTCGGACTTTTCCACGGGCAAGCCTTTGTCGAAATTTCGACCGTATGTACGCGGCATAAAAGGTTATGCCGCGTACACACGGTCGAACTTTTCCACGGGCAAGCCTCCGTCGGAATTTCGACCGTATATACGCGGCATTAGGAGCAAAATCGCTCCTCCGCCTCTGCTGCCCCCATGCTTCGGCATATATGCTCTTTTTTTAACTGTGGTGGTGAAATCACCTCCTACAGCGTTGGAGTCATGGCTTTATGTATCGTGGGAGCAAACGCTGTTGCTGTCAAGATAAATAAATCCGCGATGCAACTGAATGGCGTACCTGCTAAGCAAATGATGGTTAACATTAAAACAAAGTAACATTACAGTACAACAGTAAGACCTTACCATACCATACCTGCAAAGCAAATACCAAAACAAAACCTAGTAAAAAATAAAACATTTTTTTAACGCAACCTGTGCCTAAAATATACATATGCCGAAGCATGGGGGCATCCTCCCGCAAAAAAGTTATGCCGCGTACACACGGTCGAACTTTTCCACGGGCAAGCCTCCGTCGGAATTTTGACCGTATATACGCGGCATTAGGAGCAAAATCGCTCCTCCGCCCCTGCTGCCCCCATGCTTCGGCATATATGCTCTTTTTTTTAACTGTGGTGGTGAAATCACCTCCTACAGCACTGGACTCACGGCTTTATGTATCGTGGGAGCAAACGCTGTTGCTGTCAAGATAAATAATTCCACGCTGTATGTAATGGCATCTTGGGAGACCCTGTGTAAGTGTGTCCTAGTCTGTGAAATGCTGTACCCTACGCTAAAACTTCACTTTTGAGTGGTAGCGTTCAAAACATTCACCAAGGCAAAGACCAGGTTTGTCAGGACAGAGTGTACAATAATAACAGGTGTCACGCCTAAATCCGCGCTTGCTACAGACATGACATCTTTTTTGGGGGGTTCGTTGGGTAGGGGTACTCGGGAGGAGATGCGTATAATGCCTCTCATGCAGCCGGCTTACTGCATTTGGTAGGGGATGATGAGGTGCAGAACCGCCTGGATACAGGCGTTCTGTGACTATCTCATTCTGGAATTTTAGAAGAGATAAAGTCCCGCCTGAAGCTCTGTATAGCACATGAGCGTTCAGCAAAGCCAATTGGAATAAGGATAGAGACACTTTTTTGTACCAGCGTCTCGCCTTACGGTCAATTAGATACGGCGCCATCAACTGGTCGTTGAGGTCCACCCCTCCCATATTTTTGTTATATTCGTGGACACAGAGGGGTTTCTCCACAACACCAGTCGCCGTACGAATTTGGACTGTCGTGTCTGCATGAAGGGAGGTAAGAAGGAAAACATTCTTATTGTCCCTCCACTTCATAGCAAGCAAGTTATTACACTTTACGCAGGCTCTCTCCCCCAGCCTAAGACGGGCATCTACAAGCCGCTGGGGAAAGCCCCGGCGATTAGGTCGCACGGTGCCACATGCTCCAATCTGATGATCAAACAAGTGACTAAACAGTGGCACGCTCGTGTAATAATTGTCCACATACAAGTGGTACCCCTTTCCGAATAAGGGTGACACCAAGTTCCACACTATCTTGCCAGCGCTCCCTATGTAATCCGGGCAGTTGACGGGCTCAACCTGACTATCTTTTCCCTCATAAACCATAAAGCTCCATACATAGCCTGTTGCCCTGTCACAGCACTTATAAAGCTTGACCCCGTATCTGGCACGCTTGCTGGGAAGGTACTGCTTGAAAGCCAAGCGGCCAGAAAATTTAATCAGGGACTCATCAATGCAGACAGCTTGATCGGGAATAAACAAGGCTGCAAAACGTTCGTTGAAGTGGTTTATGAGGGGCCGAATTTTATAGAGCCGGTCGTATTAAGGGTCCCCACGTGGACGACAAAGTTCATTGTCGTTGAAATGCATGAACCGCAAAATCTGCTCGTATCGTTTCCTGGGCATGGAGGCAGAGAACACGGGCATGTGGTCAATTGGGTGCATGGACCAATAAGCACGCAATGACGGGAATTTATGTGTGCCCATGTTGAGGGAAAGGCCCAGAAAGGTCTTAAATTCGGAAACCGTAATTGGTTTCCAATCTTTGGCAATGGAAGGCAACTGGGGATTAGCGGCGATGAATTGACCAGCATATAAATTACTCTGGTCCACAATAGATCTATAGAGATCTCCCGTGAAAAACAGCGAATAAAAATCAATTGGCATAAAATCAGCTGTTTCCACCTGAATACTGGGTTGAGCAGTGAATGGGGGAAGTACGGGTTCTGCAGAAGTGGTGGGGACCCAATCAGGATAGGCGAATTCTGCAGGAAGGGCACTATGGGCACGACGGGCCTGCCTTTGTCTTCTTGGTGGCAGCGGGACACTACTTGTGCTTGCCACCTCGCCAGCTTGAACTGCACTTATGGGACTCGCCACGTCACCACGTGATACTGCAGTGCTGGATGTACGCCCAGGCTGTACTAGGCCACTGGTGCTTGCCAATTCACCAGAAGGAATAGCGGCGCTAGTACTACTCTGCTCCATGATACGAGAGCCCTGCGGTTCTTGCTCCTCAACAACCTCAGAAGATTGGGATCGGGTACGCCTGACCTTAGCAGGGACCTCAACTTCGTCGTCAGAGCTATCTGACGCGGGGCCGCTGACGTCACTGTCTTCTACGGGAAGATATTCTGAGCCTGAATCTGACAGATACGTGACCTCCTCTTCACTATCTGTCATGCTCAGAATCTCGTAGGCCTCTTTACTAGTGTACCTTCGACTTGCCATTTTGGGCTCTAAATTTAGGGGTACACTAGTAAGATTCACAAGAAAAAAAGCACCTGACTGTCGTCAGCAAATATATCAAACGCTACAAAAAAAACTGTTAGCGGTCGCAGGGATCAGGACTGTCTCTGCGAACGCTGCAGTTATGTGTTTTGTGTTTGGTAAGTGACAGTGATCGATCGATGCTGCACTTGGGTGGGCTGGGCTGGGCTGGGCTGGGCGGAGGGGCTAAACGCAGGTGCTAGCAGGTATCTGGGCTGATCCCGCTAACACTGCGTTTTTGGGAACCCTAAACCGCTGGGGACGCTAGTATAGATCTGATCAGATACTATACCACTAAGGGAGGTGTATGCTTTGCGCGTGGGTGTTAGCGTTACTGGCACTAACCTAACGCTGCCTGGGGCGACGCAGACCCTCTCTGGCGCTAAAACCTAATTGATCTCACCCGCCGGGTGATCAGGGGGTTAAACCTTTATTGAGTTATATACGGCGGGTGCCCTGATGCTATAAAAAGCAAACTAACCAACCAGCGTCACCCGTAACCTTTATATGGTGATCACTGGTGAAAGGGTTAACTAGGGGCAATCAGGGGGTTAAAACCTTTATTAGGTTAAATATGGGGGTACCCGACGCTATATAAAAACCTGACGGGTTACCTAAATAACTAAATAACTAACTGGGTAACCAGTGTCACCAGTGACGCTTATACGGTGATCACCGGTGAAAGGGTTAACTCTAGGGGCAATCAGGGGGTTAAAATAATATATGGGGGTACCTGACGCTCTAAAAACCTGCGGCGAAACTAAAAATAAATAACTGGCTATCTAGGGCACCACCGGCACTAAATACAGCGATCGAAAATACGATCGCTTAGTGACGCTGGCGTTAGGGGGTGAAAGGGTTACCTGGGGGGCGATCAAGGGGTTAAACCTTTATTAGGGGGGGTTAGGGGGCTACCCTGGACCTAAAGGGGCCTAATCCTAACTGCCCTGCAACTTTTTACTATCACAGATGACACTAAATGCAGTGATCAGTAAAATAAATGATCACTGCAATCAGTGACACTGTTATTGGGGGCTGGGGGGTGACCTGGGGGGTGATCTGGGGGTGACTGGGGGGTGAAATGTGTGCCTATGTGTACCTAAGTGTCAGTGGACTGTTGGTGCACTAACCTGCTTCCTCTCTCCTCGGCGCCGGAATCGAAAAGACCGCCGTGAGGGAGATGACATCACTTCCTCCTGCCTGTGTTTACATCACATGGCGGAGGAAGCATTTTCATTCGCCGGGAGCGATCGCGAGGGGGTGGCCGAAATCGAATGGTCACCCCCTCATCTCTGATCGCTCCCCAACGATAAACGGCTGCTCACTGTATAGGAGGGGGTCCGATCGGACCCCCCAACTGTACAAAGGCGATCACGTATGCTCTACGTGATTGTGCCTGTCGGTGCCATTCTGCCGACGTATATATACAGTGAGCGGTCGTTAAGTGGCTACTCAGAAAGCCTTTCGCCAATGAAGATCTTCTTAGTTGTCTCTCCTCTATAGACAGCACCATCTTATATTGTAATTAATTGGTACTCGTTGCTTAACAAACCGCACGTTTCTAACACCTAGCAGCTGGAGTCCCCAGATATAACAGCAGTACAAAAAAAACAAATCTCCTGCGCTCCGGTGTTTCACTGCGTGCGGATAGTGTGGACCATTCTTTTTTGTATAAAAGGTACAAACTAGAATCTTGCAGCCCTCCTCAGAACAATGGGTGTTCATAAAACTGAAAAATAAGAAAAAAGAAAAGAGGGCGCACCGACCTAGTGCATTACCAGATAAAGACTTTATTAAAACTGATAAAAGACAAAAATGGTCCTACTCACAAACAAACTTTTCATATAGGCATTTCTGGCAATCACTCAGAGTCCCGTGACAGCTGCAACCAGGATACGGTGACCAGTGGGTCGGACGGTACCCGAAAGTAGATGAATGGCTGACGCGTTTCCGGGGCGCACCCCTTTCCTCAGAGCCTAAGCAGACCGTGATATCTCACCCCCATCGACATCACCATATATATATACACACATGTGCACCAAGAAGCCTCCAACCACATGGGGCCGCCCACCAAAGCCCGCCCACCCACAGGAGGCCCCGCCCCTCAAACCTATTCGGACCATTCATAGGGGTGGATCACCCCCAAAAAATTAACCCTACACGTGAAGTGGTAGAGGTAACCGTAACCATAGTCTGGAGTGGGACGGGAACATAACAATACCAATATCTATGCAATATCATATTCAATATCCTAAAAAGGGTCATCAATACCAGTTGGTAGTAAGTATGTTTAGATAACCACAAAAACTGAAGTCCCAGTGGCATATATCAATCACACCAACACTCATAGCAAGTCTCAATGGCCCATTCCCAGAACACAGCATGGTGGGCGGGACTACATATAAGGTAATGGGACTGTACTCACCAAGTGAATGGAGGCTGGGCTAGATGTATACCTCCCCTCATAGCAATGAACGGAGGTTGCCAAAAGTTTGGCACTTGCTATTGACAGAGCGTCCATTAGGACGCACTCAGACCGAGGCATGGGTCAGACCCAGAAGTGCGGGTATACGATGCGTTCCAGCCCGCACTTCCGGGTTTCAGGGACGTCATGGAGCATCCCAAGCTGGGCCAATGGCAGAATGGCAAACCGGAAGTGCGCGTGATTGCGTTCCAGCAGCAACTTCCGGTTTAACCAAGGCCACAGGTCCCGCCCCTCCTGATGGCCAAATGGCTGAATGTAAAGCAAAAGCCATTGGTTGAACGGCGCTGCTCGCTCCATAAGTTAGGGGGTGGCCTCCGTAGGGTGTTAACAGCCGCTAACACTGCGTTTTTGGGAACCCTAAACCGCTGGGGACGCTAGTATAGATCTGATCAGATACTATACCACTAAGGGAGGTGTATGCTTTGCGCGTGGGTGTTAGCGTTACTGGCACTAACCTAACGCTGCCTGGGGCGACGCAGACCCTCTCTGGCGCTAAAACCTAATTGATCTCACCCGCCGGGCGATCAGGGGGTTAAACCTTTATTGGGTTATATACAGCGGGTGCCCTGATGCTATAAAAAGCAAACTAACCAACCAGCGTCACCCGTAACCTTTATATGGTGATCACTGGTGAAAGGGTTAACTAGGGGCAATCAGGGGGTTAAAACCTTTATTAGGTTAAATATGGGGGTACCCGACGCTATATAAAAACCTGACGGGTTACCTAAATAACTAAATAACTAACTGGGTAACCAGTGTCACCAGTGACGCTTATACGGTGATCACCGGTGAAAGGGTTAACTCTAGGGGCAATCAGGGGGTTAAAATAATATATGGGGGTACCTGACGCTCTAAAAACCTGCGGCGAAACTAAAAATAAATAACTGGCTATCTAGGGCACCACCGGCACTAAATACAGCGATCGAAAATACGATCGCTTAGTGACGCTGGCATTAGGGGGTGAAAGGGTTACCTGGGGGGCGATCAAGGGGTTAAACCTTTATTAGGGGGGGTTAGGGGGCTACCCTGGACCTAAAGGGGCCTAATCCTAACTGCCCTGCAACTTTTTACTATCACAGATGACACTAAATGCAGTGATCAGTAAAATAAATGATCACTGCAATCAGTGACACTGTTATTGGGGGCTGGGGGGTGACCTGGGGGGTGATCTGGGGGTGACTGGGGGGGTGAAATGTGTGCCTATGTGTACCTAAGTGTCAGTGGACTGTTGGTGCACTAACCTGCTTCCTCTCTCCTCGGCGCCGGAATCGAAAAGACCGCCGTGAGGGAGATGACATCACTTCCTCCTGCCTGTGTTTACATCACATGGCGGAGGAAGCATTTTCATTCGCCGGGAGCGATCGCGAGGGGGTGGCCGAAATCGAATGGTCACCCCCTCATCTCTGATCGCTCCCCAACGATAAACGGCTGCTCACTGTATAGGAGGGGGGTCCGATCGGACCCCCCAACTGTACAAAGGCGATCACGTATGCTCTACGTGATTGTGCCTGTCGGTGCCATTCTGCCGACGTATATATACAGTGAGCGGTCGTTAAGTGGCTACTCAGAAAGCCTTTCGCCAATGAAGATCTTCTTAGTTGTCTCTCCTCTATAGACAGCACCATCTTATATTGTAATTAATTGGTACTCGTTGCTTAACAAACCGCACGTTTCTAACACCTAGCAGCTGGAGTCCCCAGATATAACAGCAGTACAAAAAAAACAAATCTCCTGCGCTCCGGTGTTTCACTGCGTGCGGATAGTGTGGACCATTCTTTTTTGTATAAAAGGTACAAACTAGAATCTTGCAGCCCTCCTCAGAACAATGGGTGTTCATAAAACTGAAAAATAAGAAAAAAGAAAAGAGGGCGCACCGACCTAGTGCATTACCAGATAAAGACTTTATTAAAACTGATAAAAGACAAAAATGGTCCTACTCACAAACAAACTTTTCATATAGGCATTTCTGGCAATCACTCAGAGTCCTGTGACAGCTGCAACCAGGATACGGTGACCAGTGGGTCGGACGGTACCCGAAAGTAGCTGAATGGCTGACGCGTTTCCGGGGCGCACCCCTTTCCTCAGAGTCTAAGCAGACCGTGATATCTCACCCCCATCGACATCACCATATATATATACACACATGTGCACCAAGAAGCCTCCAACCACATGGGGCCGCCCACCAAAGCCCGCCCACCCACAGGAGGCCCCGCCCCTCAAACGTATTCAGACCATTCATAGGGGTGGATCACCCCCAAAAAATTAACCCTACACGTGAAGTGGTAGAGGTAACCGTAACCATAGTCTGGAGTGGGACGGGAAGATAACAATACCAATATCTATGCAATATCATATTCAATATCCTAAAAAGGGTCATCAATACCAGTTGGTAGTAAGTATGTTTAGATAACCACAAAAACTGAAGTCCCAGTGGCATATAACAATCACACCAACCCTCATAGCAAGTCTCAATGGCCCATTCCCAGAACACAGCATGGTGGGCGGGACTAAATATAAGGTAATGGGACTGTACTCACCAAGTGAATGGAGGCTGGGCTAGATGTATACCTCCCCTCATAGCAATGAACGGAGGTTGCCAAAAGTTTGGCACTTGCTATTGACAGAGCGTCCATTAGGACGCACTCAGACCGAGGCATGGGTCAGACCCAGAAGTGCGGGTATACGATGCGTTCCAGCCCGCACTTCCGGGTTTCGGGGACGTCATGGAGCATCCCAAGCTGGGCCAATGGCAGAATGGCAAACCGGAAGTGCGGCGTGATTGCGTTCCAGCAGCAACTTCCGGTTTAACCAAGGCCACAGGTCCCGCCCCTCCTGATGGCCAAATGGCTGAATGTAAAGCAAAAGCCATTGGTTGAACGGCGCTGCTCGCTCCATAAGTTAGGGGGTGGCCTCCGTAGGGTGTTAACAGCCAAAAGGGAGTGGATAAATGCAAAGCAACACCTAACCAATATGAACAATAGGTGTATAATAAAACAACTCCCACAGAGGTTGGCATAGAAACTCCTCTCTGCACACGCATAAACACACATGGGATATTGGGGGACGTGCAGTGGGTATAATGCTTGCAACTAAAATGTGGATACAGATAAGTAAACCCCATCCACACCAGATGCATGCATATATAGATATAGATGTCATTAACGCTAAAACAGATGGAACTATTAGTATAAATATCACAGACCCATTGCTGACAATCAATTGAAAATCTAGGTATAGTGGAAATCCATGAATATATAAAAAAATGTAAAAATAATAATAGTTGATGAATAGAGTTGAGCGGACACCTGGATGTTCGGGTTCGACGGGTTCGGCCGAACTTCGGAAAAAAGTTCGGGTTCGGGACCGAACTTTAACCCGAACCCGGACCCGAACCCGAACCCCATTGAAGTCAATGGGGACCCGGACTTCTAAGGACTAAAAAGGCTCTAAAAAGGTCATGGAAAGGGCTAGAGGGCTGCAAATGGCAGCAAAAATGTGGATAGGGAAATAACTTAAAATAACATAAAAAAAATAAAAATAAAAAATAATAATCTTGACCTAGGAGGACGAGGTCCATATGGAGTAGGAGGTTGAAGTGGCGGTGGATGTGGCTGTGTAGGTGGAAGCGGCGGTGGAGGAGGACGAGGTAGCCAACACTGATTCAAAAATACAACAATGGCTGTGTAATGCCGGTGATGTGTCGAATTCTGTCCCCCGTCAAATAGTGTCCACCCTGTACTGCGCTTGCTCAGTATGTAGGACAAGGGGATTTCTAAAATCTCCCAAGACGAACGGCGCCTGCGTGGTGAGTTCAGGTGAAGGCCACACCATTCGTGGTTCAAGACGAGCCAAATGAGGCCGTGCCCGAAGCGTGGCGATCGAACCGAGCCCGTGAGGGGCCCTGTTACTATGTGCTACCGTATGTCCACTTGGATGGTGGGGCTTGAACCTGCACTCACAGCGCAGGCGCCGTTCATCTTCGGAGATTTTGTGAATCTCCTTGTCCTCTGTACTGCGCAAGCGCTGCGCCTTCGCAGTATGGGCCGGACACAATCCGATGGCCGGACAGTTTTTGTCACAACACCGGTATACATGTCTATTCTGCACAAGGTACGGACAAGTCCTGTGGGATCCATGCCTGGTTCATTTTAATGAACGTGAGCTTGTCCACATTGGCTCTGGACAGGCGGCTGCGCTTGTCTGTGATAACGCCCCCTACCGTGCTAAATACACGTTCAGATAATACACTGGCTGCAGGGCAGGCCAGCACCTCCAAGGCATAAAGGGCAAGCTCAGGCCATGTGCCCAATTTGGAGACCCAGAAGTTAAAGGGGGCAGACCCGTCATCCAGTACGTGTAGGCCTGTGGACACATACTGCTCAACCATGTTGGTGAAATGCTGCCTCCTGCTAAGACGTTCCATCTCAGCTGGTGGTGCTGGTTGTTGTGGCGTGCTGACAAAGCTTTTCCACATTTCAGCCATGCTAACCCTGCCTTCTGAGGTGCTGCCGGTGCCCCGGCTGCGTTGGCGACCTCTTCCTCCTCCTCTGCCTTCACCTTGTGCTTCCACCGTACGCCCGCTGTCAGGTGGGAATGCCACCAGCAGCGCGTCTACCAGCGTACGCTTGTACTCGCACATCTTACGATCCCGCTCCAGTGAGGGAATTAAGGACGGTACGTTGTCCTTGTAACGGGGATCCAGCAGGGTGGCCACCCAGTAATCAGCACCAGTTAAAATGTGGGCAACTCGGCGGTCATTGCGGAAACACTGCAGCATGTAATCGCTCATGTGTGCCAGGCTGCCCAGAGGCAAAGAAAAGCTGTCCTCTGTGGGAGGTGTATCGTCTGTGTCCTCTGTATCCCCCCAGCCACGCACCAGTGATGGCCACGAGCTGGTTTGGGTGCCACCCTGCTGTGAAAATGCCTCCTCCTCCTCCTCCTCCTCCATCTCCTCCTCCACCTCGTCATCCTCCAGAACTGTGCCCTTTCTGCCGGACAATTGTGTACCTGGCGTTTGTTGGTGCAGGAACCCACCCTCGTAGCCACTTGTGAAAGACTGCCCTGAAAGCCTTTGAAATGATCCCGCTTCCTCCTCCTCCTCCTCATCCTCCTGTGCCACATCCTCTTCCATCATCGCCCGAAGCGTTTTTTCAAGGAGGCATAGAACTGGGATAGTAACGCTAAGAACGGCGTCATTGGCACTGGACATGTTGGTGGAGTACTCGAAACAGCGCAACAAGGCACACAGGTCTCGCATGGAGGCCCAGTTATTGGTGGTGAAGTGGTGCTGTTCCGCAGAGCGACTCACGCGTGATTGCTGCAGCTGAAACTCCACTATCGCCTGCTGCTGCTCGCACAGTCTGGCCAGCATGTGCAAGGTGGAGTTCCACCTTGTGGGCACGTCACATATGAGGCGGTGAGCGGGAAGGCCGAAGTTACGCTGCAGCGCTGACAGGCGAGCAGCAGCAGGGTGAGAACGCCGAAAGTGCGCACACACAGCCCGCACTTTCTGCAGCAGCTCTGGCATATTGGGGTAATTTTTAAGGAACCTCTGGACCACCAAGTTCAGCACATGCGCCAGGCAAGGGATGTGCGTCAAACCGGCTAGGCCCAGAGCTGCTACGAGATTTCGCCCATTATCGCACACCACCAGGCCGGGCTTGAGGCTCACTGACAGCAACCATTTATTGGTCTGTTGTTCCATGTCCCTCCACAACTCCTGCGCGGTGTGGGGTTTTTCCCCCAAACAGGAAAGTTTTAAAACTGCCTGCTGTCGTTTACCCCTGGCTGTGCTGAAGTTGGTGGTGAAGGTGTTACGCTGACCGGATGAGGAGGCGGTAGAGGATGAGGAAGCGGAGTAGGAGGAGTTAGCAACAGGAGGCAAACTGAAGCGCCCTGCAATCCTCGGTGGTGGAAGGACATGCGCCAAACTGCTATCTGCCTCAGGCCCAGCCGCCACTGCATTTACCCAGTGTGCTGTTAGGGAGATATAACGTCCCTGACCGTGCTTACTGGTCCACGCATCCGTAGTTAGGTGGACCTTGCCACAGATGGCGTTGCGCAGTGCACACCTGATTTTGTCCCCCACTTGGTTGTGCAGGGAAGGGATGGCTCGCCTGGAAAAATAGTGGCGGCTGGGCACGACGTACTGTGGGACAGCCAATGCCATCAGGCTTTTAAAACTCTGCGTCTCCACCAGACGGAATGACAGCATTTCAAAGGCCAGGAGTTTTGAAATGCTGGCATTCAGGGCCAGGGATCGCGGGTGGGTAGGGGGGTACTTCCTCTTCCGCTCCAATGTTTGGGAGATAGAGAGCTGAACACTTCCATGGGACATTGTGGAGATGGTTGGTGACCCAGGTGGTAGTGTTGCTGGCAGATGCTCTGTTTGCGGGGTGGCAGGTGCCACTGTCACTACAGAGGTGGATGAAGAGGCCGAGACTGCAGCAGAAGAGGAAGCAGGAGGAGCCAGAGACCTTTCTTGGTTTTTGAGGTGTCTACTCCACTGCAGCTCGTGCTTTGCACTTAGATGCCTGGTCATGCAGGTTGTGCTCAGGTTGAGAACTTTTATGCCTCGCTTCAGGCTCTGATTGCACAGCGTGCAAACCACTCGTGTCTTGTCATCAGCACATTGTGTAAAGAACAGCCACGCTGGGGAACTCCTTGGACCTGGCTTTGGTGTGCTCGGTCCCTTGCTGCGTTGGGCAGTAGCAGACATACTGTCTAGCTGACAGACGCTCCGCTTTTGCACCCTGCTCCCTCTTCTACTGTGCTGGTGGCTCTGTGCGACCACCGCCTCTTCCTCCAAACTAAACTGGTCACCTGCATAACGTTGATTCCATGTGGGGTCGAGGACCTCATCGTCCTCCACATCATCTTCCACCCAGTCTTCACCCCTGCCCTCCTTGTCTGTCTGCACAATTGTGAAAGCAGCAGCAGTTGGCACCTGTGTTTCGTCATCATCCGAGACGTACTGCGATGGTCCTCCCATGTACTCATCATGAAACATAAGTGGTTGGGCATCGGTGCACTCAATCTCTTCCACTTCTGGGGCAGGGCTAGGTGGATGGCCCTGGGAAACCCTGCTAACAGAGTCATCGAAAAGCAGAAGAGACTGCTGCATGATTTGGGGCTCAGACTGCTTGGCTGATTTGCAAGGGGGTGAGGTGAAAGACTGATGGACATGGGTTTCAGGTGCCAACTTTGTTCTTTCATCAGAAGAGTGGGTGGGAGACAATGTGAAGGAACCCGAGGCACTGTCAGCAACCCAATCTACTTTCGCCTGTACTTGTCCTGGCCTAAACATTCGTACAGCCTCATTAGGCACGACAAAATACCGCCGCAGGCTCGGTCGCCTACTCGCACCTGAGGAAGGTGTTTCACTTGTGCGTGTATCTGGCACAGATCCACCACGTCCTCTCCCTGCAACAGGAGCTCCACCAGCAGCACCACGACCGGGGCCACCACGTCCCTTTGACCTTCTCCTCATATTTTCAAAATTTAGGATCTTGCTCTAAATGGGTGTTTTTGGAAGCGCAGAACACACCCACAGTACGTAACCGCTGAATCGCACAGCTACAGAACTGCAGAAAATGCTATTAAAAAAAAAATGTTGTTTTTTTAGTATAGCACAGTAGGAGAAAACTATCAAGAAATTGTTTATTTCAAACACCTCAAAATATGTATAACACACTGCAAACTTTTTTTTGTGCCACTAAACGGCGTTTTTTGGAAGAGCAGAACACACCCACAGTACGTAACCGCTGAATCGCACAGCTACAGAACTGCAGAAAATGCTATTCAAAAAAAATGTTGTTTTTTTAGTATAGCACAGTAGGAGAAAACTATCAAGAAATTGTTTATTTCAAACACCTCAAAATATGTATAACACACTGCAAACTTTTTTTTGTGCCACTAAGCGGCGTTTTTTGGAAGAGCAGAACACACCCACAGTACGTAACTGCTGAATCACACAGCTACAGAACTGCAGAAAATGCTATTAAAAAAAAATGTTGTTTTTTTAGTATAGCACAGTAGGAGAAAACTATATAGAAATTGTTTATTTCACACACCTCAAAATATGTATAACACACTGCAAACTTTTTTTTGTGCCACTAAACGGCGTTTTTTGGAAGAGCAGAACACACCCACAGTACGTAACCGCTGAATCGCACAGCTACAGAACTGCAGAAAATGCTATTCAAAAAAAATGTTGTTTTTTTAGTATAGCACAGTAGGAGAAAACTATATAGAAATTGTTTATTTCACACACCTCAAAATATGTATAACACACTGTAAACTTTTTTTTGTGACCCTAAACGGCGTTTTTTGCAAGCGTACATTAACCACTTCAATACCATGCACTTATGCACCTTCCCGCCCAGACCAATTTTCAGCTTTCAGTACTCTCACACTTTGAATGACAATTACTTAGTCATGCTACACTGTATCCAAACAAATTTTTTATCATTTTCTTCTCACAAATACAGCTTTCTTTTGGTGGTATTTAATCGCCACTGGGTTTTTTATTTTTTGCGATATAAGCAAAAAAATAGCAATTTTTTTTTTAAAAAAAACACTTTTTTTTAGTTTCTATTGTAAAATTTTGCAAATAAGTAATTTTTCTTCATAAATTTGTGCCAAAATGTATACTGCTACATATCTTTGGTAAAATGAACCCAAATGAGTGTATATTATTTGGTCTTTGTGAAAGTTATAGAGTCTACAAACTATGGTGGCAATCACTGAAAATTTATCACATCTGATCACGCCTGATGTACTGAAGGGATATCTCATTTCTTGAGACACTAACAAGCGAGGAAAGTACAAATACCCCAAAATTACCCCTTTTTGGAAAGTAGACAGTCCAAGGTATTTACTAAGAGGCGTGGTGAGTTTTTTGAAGTTGTATTTTTTTCCCACAATTCTTGGGAAAATTAAATTTTTTTTTTTTTTTTTTTTACACAAACTGGTCATATTAACAGTTTTTTTCTCTCACACAGCATATGCATAATTGCAACTACACCCCAAAATACATTCTGCTACTCCTCCTGAGTGTAGCGATACCACATGTGTGAGACTTTTACACAGCCTGGCCACATACAGAGGCCCAACATTGAAGTAGCACTTTCAGGCGTTCTACAAGCATAAATCGCACATATCCTTTCTCAACCACCTATTACACTTTTGAAGGCCCTGGAGCACCAGGACAATGGAATTTTCCACAAAATGACCCCATTTTGGAAAGCACACACCCCAACGTATAATCTATGAAGCATTATGAGTCTTTTGAACGGTTCATTTTTTTCCAGAAGGTTTTGGAAAATGTGGAGAAAAAATGAAAATGCATTTTTTTTACACAAAGTTGTCCATTTATAAGATATTTCTAACGCATAGCATATACATAGCAAAAATGACACCCCAAAATGCATTCTGCTACTCCTCCTGAGTATAGCGATACTACATGTGTGAGACTTTTACACAGCCTGGCCATATACAGAGGCCCAACATTGAAGTAGCACTTTCAGGCGTTCTACAAGCATAAATCGCACATATCCTTTCTCAACCACCTATTACACTTTTGAAGGCCCTGGAGCACCAGGACAATGGAATTTTCCACAAAATGACCCCATTTTGGAAAGCACACACCCCAACGTATAATCTATGAAGCATTATGAGTCTTTTGAACGGTTCATTTTTTTCCAGAAGGTTTTGGAAAATGTGGAGAAAAAATGAAAATGCATTTTTTTTACACAAAGTTGTCCATTTATAAGATATTTCTAACGCATAGCATATACATAGCAAAAATAACACCCCAAAATGCATTCTTCTACTCCTCCTGAGTATAGCGATACCACATGTGTGAGACTTTTACACAGCCTGGCCATATACAGAGGCCCAACATTGAAGTAGCACTTTCAGGCGTTCTACAAGCATAAATCGCACATATCCTTTCTCAACCACCTATTACAATTTTGAAGGCCCTGGAGCACCAGGACAATAGAATTTTCCACAAAATGACCCCATTTTTGAAAGCACACACCCCAACGTATAATCTATGAGGCATTATGAGTCTTTTGAACGGTTCATTTTTTCCAGAAGGTTTTGGAAAATGTGGAGAAAAAATTAAAATGCATTTTTTTTACACAAAGTTGTCAATTTATAAGATATTTCTAACACATAATATGTACATAGCAAAAATTACACCCAAAAATGCATTCTGCTACTCCTCCTGAGTATGGCGATACCACATGTTTGAGACTTTTACACAGCCTGGCCACATACAGAGGCCCAACATCCAAGTAGCACCTCCAGGCATTCTAGCAGCATTAATTGCACATATCATTTTCTGACTACCGATCACATTTTTGAAGGCCCTTCATATATCTAACACATAGCAGGTACATACCAAATAACAAAAGATTACCTGTGGTTTTAGAAGTGCAGTGGTCCACAGAGGAGAGCATCGGTCCAGGCAGCAGGCAGGGATGAGGTCAGCGACAGCAAAAGCAATCATCCAGGCAGCAGGCAGGAATACTGTCCATAGTTCGCACAGGCAGAGATACTGTCAGCACAGCCAGAGCACAGCCAAAGCACAGGTCCAGGTAGCAGGCAGAGGTGTCCTATCCTATCCTATCGATGATATCTTCGATATATTGGAGGTAGTGGAGTCGGTGATTTTGAGTTGCTTTTTGGTAGCAGACAAACGAATTAAAAAGGGCCATGTGAAACAGGTGAAACGCAACTTTTTTGTGCCAATAATGGGACTTTCTGGTTGATAAGTAGGGCTGTAGCATCTGGTCGTTTAAATCCACCCCCCCATGTACAAATTGTAGTCGTGGACACATTCAGGCTTTACAATGGAGCCGCGTCTTCTTGGGATCTCCACCATGGTGTCATTGTGGATCGTAGAGAGGATGTGGACATCTTTCTTGTCCCTCCACTTCATGGCCAACACCTCCTCGTTCCTCATGGATGCCGATTCTCCAGGTCGCAATTTTTTTGTCAATAAATTTTGTGGGAATCCCTTCCTGTTTTTTTTGAAGGTACCGCAGGCCGGGGTTTGTTTACTGTAAAGGTGGCGAAAAAGGGGCAGGCTGGTATAATAATTATCAACATATAAATGGTAACCTTTTCCGAACAGGGGGTATGCCAACTCCCAGACAATTTTCCCACTGGTTCCAATATATGTGGGGCAATCACGGGGCTGGAGCTGGGAGTCTTTGCCTTCGTAGATCCTGAATTTGCAGACGTATCCAGTGGCTCGATCACATAATTTATTTAATTTTAACCCATACCTGGCTCTCTTGCTTGGTATGTACTGCTTGAACTGCAGTCGGCCGGTGAAATGTACGAGGGACTCGTCCACACAAATTTTTTGGTCTGGGATGAAAGCGTCTTCAAATCGCTGGGAAAAGGCATTGATTAGGGGGCGTATCTTGTACAATTTGTCGTAGTTGGGATGATCTCGGGGAGGGCACTGTGAATTGTCATTGAAGTGGAGAAAACGCATAATCATGTCGTATCTTTTCCTGGACATGACAGCGGAATATATGGGCATGTGTTGGATGGGGCGTTTGGACCAATATGAATGGACTTCGTTCTTTTTTGTAAGCCCCATATTGAACATAAGGCCCAAAAATAATTTAAATTCCTCCAATGTTAGACGCCGCCACTGGAACATGCGGGCGTAGGAAGAATTGGGGTTGGCAGCAATAAATTGGGATGCATACAGATTCGTTTGATCCACTATATTCTGCAGCAAATCTTGTGGGAAAAATAAACAAAAATAATCAAATTTAGAAAAATTTGTAGTGTCGGGCTGCACACCTGGCTGTGCGGTGAAAGGGGGGATGATAGCGGATCCTGAGTTGGCAGGCAACCATAAGGGGTTTGCCAGGGCATCGGGAAGGTAGGATTGGGGCTGGATTCTTCGGGTTGGGCGTGCATTTCCATTGCTTGTACTGGGCTCCTCTTCCTGGGGTATGGCGCTGCTGGTGGTGGGCAGTTCTCCTGATCTTGGTGCTGATCTTGGTGCCGATCGCATTCTTTTGGGAGGGACGGTTTCCTCCGGGGACTCGGACTCTGAGCCACTATCCTCCACTGGCTCGTATTCCGAACCAGAATCGGATAATGGGAGCTCCCCACTGCTCTCATCATCCGACATGGCAAGAATGGCATATGCCTCCTCAGGTGTGTAAACCCTTTGGGACATTATGGCAGTGCTTATTGGTGGGCCTGTGTAATGGTACTGCTGGTGGTAGTGGTGGCGGTCTGTGTGGTAGTACCGATGGAGTTATTAGTGGTGGGCCTGTGTGGTGGTACCGATGGCGGTATGGGTGGTGGTGGTACCAATGGCGGTACAGGTGGTGGTGGTACCGATGGCGGTACGGGTGGTGGTGGTGGTACCGGTGGCGGTACGGGTGGTGGTGGTAGCGATGGCGGTATGGGTGGTGGTGGTACCGATGGCGGTACAGGTGGTGGTGGTACCAATGGCGGTACAGGTGGTGGTGGTACGGGTGGTGATGGTACCGATGGCGGTACAGGTGGTGGTACAGGTGGTGGTGGCACTACCGACGGTGGTACGGGTGGTGGTACTGGTGGTGGTACCGATGGCGGCACTAGTGGTGATACTGGTAGCGGGCCTGTGTGGCAGTATAGATGCTGGGCCTGGTGGCGGTACTGGTGGTGGTACTGGTACCGATGGCGGTACTGGTAGCCTGTGTGGCAGTGCCAATGGAGGTGGGCCTGTGACAGATGATTGACAGATGGGCTGATTGATTGACAGATGGGCTGATTGATTGATTGACAGATGGGTTGATTGATTGACAGATGGGGTGATTGATTGACAGGTGGTGTGATTGATTGACAGGTGGGGTGATTGATTGACAGATGGGCTGATTGATTGACAGATGGGCTGATTGATTGACAGATGGGCTGATTGACAGATGGGCTGATTGACAGATGGGCTGATTGGCTGGGCTGATTGATGTGCTGGGCTGTGTGACAGGTCCTCTTTATGGGGGGGGGCGTGTTGTGCACTGTAAACTTATGTAGACAAACTACACTGAGCTAACTTACTGATCTCTTCTCTCTCCTCACAGATCGGTGTGTGAGGAGAGAGCAGGGATCAGGTAGTAACTCCTGTGGAGTTTGTTTACATTTGTGACCGGCTGTGATTGGACACAGCCGGTCACGTGGTAAACAGCCAATTCATTGGCTGTTTACTCTGATCGGGGACGCGCTGTGTCCAAGGGACACTCGCCTTCCCCGATCCCCGCTCTGCAAGCCTGTGGCGGCGCGCACGGAGCGCGCCGCCGAGTTTGTTTTGACAGGTGATCGGCTGTGACTTTGACACAGCCGATCACATGGTAAACAGCCAATGAAATTGGCTGTTTACCGTGATCGGGGTAGCGCTGTGTCCGAGGGACACATGCCGTCCCCGATCACCGCGCTGCGCGCCCCCGCGGGCGCGCACAAGGCAATATCCTGCAGGACGTCATATGACGTCCAGTATCGATATTGCAACCACTTCCCGGACGTCAATTCGCTATTGACTGGGCGGGAAGTGGTTAAAGTGCAAATTTTTTTTATTTATTTTTTTTGCCCTAAATGGGTCTTTTTTTGCACGAGCAAAATAAAATGCTTTTTTTTATTTTATTTTTGCCCTATGGGTCTTTTGGAAAAGAGAACAATAAAGTGCCTTTTTTTTTCCCCTAAAAGTTAGATTTTCTCTGACACTGGGCTCATGGCAGTGTAAAAAGACTGCAGATCGCTGATTTTAATCTCTGAATCTGGACTCCTATATAATATTCTCTCTCCCTGAAAGCACCAACACAGGAACCTGGCCCTACACTACACTATCTCTCTATCTTTTCCCTCAGATTGTAGAATCAGGACTACCTCATCTATCTTTCTATCTCTCCCTAAAAGCAGCAGCAGCAGACTAGATCCTCTCCCTATCTATTCTGAAGCAGAGTGTCATGTGTGCTGTGTGCCTCTAGCTTATATAGAAGCTGGGTCACATGTTGCACTGACCAATCACAGCCATGCCATTAGTAGGCATGGCTATGATGGCCTCTAAGGGCACACCAGCTAATCAAAAGGTGATTGGCTGGCCCCTGAAGCATTTCTAAATGCGTTATTAGATTGCCGAACCCGAACCCGGACTTTTGGGCAAAGTCTGGGTTCGGGTTCGGGAAAAAGCTAAAGTTCGGTACGGACCCGAACTTTACAGTTCGGGTTCGCTCAACACTATTGATGAATAAAATATATAGGTGTATATATAAAGAATATATAGAAATACAATATAGTATATTACATAATAAATACAATACATACACATTTAGTCGTAACCATCTAATTTAGCATATTCAAATAACTAATGTATATTCCATGGAAGGCAATTTAATAAATACATAAATGAAAAGCACCCCCAAAGAAAAAATGCCTAATAAGACCCACTGCACGCTAGACCCACGAATCAAACCACGCCATGGTGATGGTAGTTAGACAGGCAACATAGTGCGTAACAAAACACCCCCCACGGGGTGCTATTGGCGTGAATCATCATGGGTCTAAGAGATGCCCCACTCTGCCTATAGAACAGCTAATGCATATTAAACCATTACAAAAACAAGACAAAAACCAAAGATGCTCCTATCTCTCTTATAGTATCTCACCCCCCCAAAAAACAAGAGAACGTCCCCCACTCCAAACCCACAACTACTCTTACTCATGAAATGTTGTGGAGCTGGGGTACCCATGCAGTTTTTTTCAATAATTTTCATCCATATTGCAGGGACCCGACATTACATTACAGCCGCAAGTTTTAAATTACTTTTATTCCTTTAGAAATGTCATTTTGTGCAGGGACTGTTCTAAACACGGTAACACATGCCAATTTACAGGCATACTATAGACACCACCCAGGTACGATATTTAAAGGAATATTTCACTTTTATTTTTCACTTTAAGCATTGTTAAAATCATTGCTCCTGAAAAAACAGGCGTTTTTAAAACTTTTTTTTGCATTGATACATGTCCCCTGGGGCAGGACCCGGGTCCCCAAACATGTTTTAGGACAATAACTTGCATATTAGCCTTTAAAATTTGCACTTTTTATTTTTTATTTTTTTTTGTTTATTTCAAGGAGCAGGGCCCACACGGACCACCATGTTACATAACAACAAACAATACAGGTAATGGTTCAACAATACCTATCACCTCTTAGAAAAGAAACTAACAGTAGGCAGTAATCATGCAAAACAGGTTCATAACAGTTGTAGTGTACAAAAATTGAATAATCCTCTCCTGCTTAGTGAGGAGAGAATGTATGTATAGGGTGAATCATGTTCGGGGTCTTCTTGGTGATATCTGCGTGCAGGGGGGATGGCAAATAATTACCTCCCCTATTACATGTTGCATATAGTATACCTCATTGTAAAGTATAAGGAGTCTCGTGATCCCATGGGTCCAGCCCCCAGTTATTTTCCTTTTTTAATCAAGTAGTTGTCGTCGCCCCCCCACCCCCAGTCCCCCATTTGTGGGGAGCTGCAGCGCAGGCGGGCGAGGCCAACCGAGAGTAAGGGAGAGCATAATAAAGAAATTGAAAAGAAAAGGGAGTAGACAGAGAGTGTGGGATGGGGGGGGGGGGGAAGAAGGGGGCATGAGAGGGATGGGGAGGGGAGAGGGATTGCGTCCCAAGGCCACGAAGCGCACCTAGATCTTATGTTAAGTTGAGGTCCAATGTCCATCCGTCATCACATGTAGACCTCCAAGTTAGTATCCTATTTTTGCTGTTCACTCAGTGTCATCTGAACCTAAGAGAGTTTGGCCTTCCTCCGAGTATATAAATATACTCCACAATCGCCAAGTTTTGGTGTACGTCTCGTGTCTTTCCTGTGCTGTTAAAATGAGATCTTCCATTTTTCTTATTTCCTCTACCTTACGAAGCCATAGTTTAATGGTCGGGGGGATGGCAGACTTCCAACATAGTGGGATACAGGCTTTAGCTGCATCTAATAAATGACTAAGTACTGATTTTTTATAGATTCTGTCTGGAATGTCGGATGCATGTAAGAGGGAGAAGGCTGGGTCGTCTACAAGTGTCCTTTCAGTGAATTTCTGCATGGTCTCACGTATCACTGTCCAAAATTGTGTCAGTCTAGGGCAGGACCAAAAAATGTGTAACAGGGACCCCTCTTCCGTCTGGCAGCGCCAACAACGGTCTGATGTCAGTGGGAATAGTTTATGTAGTAATGCAGGGGTCTTGTACCATCTGGAGAGTATTTTGTAATTGGTTTCCTGGGTTTTTGCACATATGGAAGATTTATGGGTATACTTAAGAATACGTTGTCGTTTGGTGTCATTGAATTGGATTCCCAGCTCCCTTTCCCATTTGAGCAGTCCTGGGGGTGTAAATTCCTCTGGGGGTGCGTTCAGGAGAGTGTAGGTCAAAGAAAGTGTATGTGGTATGGGACCCCTCTCGTTGCACAAGTCCTCCAATGCCGTTAGTGTCTGGTCATTATCCCTCGGGGGTGGCATGGATTTCAGGAAGTGACTCAATTGGAGTGCCCTCATAAAATCCAAGCGGAACGGGCCTGTGGGGTCCGAGAGTTCCGTGGCTGATTTCCACCGCCCACCTGAGCTAAAATGGGAGGCCTGGTAGATGCCCGAGTCAGATAGGTTGCGAAAGCGTCTGTCTGTCAGTCCTAGTGTGAATGATAGGTTCCCCAAAATGGGTTGTAGGGGCGAGTCCTGAGAGGAGAGAGGCGTCTGGGTCACTATTCGGGCGCATATCCTTGATGTATTGCCTATTAATGGGTGGGATTTAACTTCTGGTGGTAGTCCCAAGTAACACCATGGGGTGCCTGGGAGGGGGATCTCACTTTGCGTTTGTTCTATGGAAGTCCATAGTTTGGTTTCTTGGTGGCGGCACCAGTCTATGAGCCTCACCAAATGCGTGGCTTGATAGTAGGCACGAAGGTTAGGGAGCGCTAGGCCTCCGTGTAGCTTGGAGAGTACTAGTAATTTGTTAGCTAGTCTAGGCTTTTTCTTGGCCCATACGAATTCTGTAAAAATTGTCTGCACCCGTTTGAAATATGTGACTGGGATGTGTATGGGCAGGGCTTGCATAAGATATAAAAACTTCGGGAGTATCATCATCTTTAAAATGTTGCAACGTCCTAGCCAGGCCCGAGGTCCATTGAGTCAGCAATGATTTGACTTGTTTTAAAAGTGGGGGGAAGTTGAGCTCGTATAATTTTGACAGTGTGCTGGGTATATAAGTTCCCAAGTATTTAAGGGCAGTTTTGGTCCATTTTATTTTAAAACTGGATTGGAGGTGTGCGAGCTGAGAGTTGGGGATCCGTACGCCCATTGCCTCTGACTTGTCAAAGTTGATTTTTAGGTTGGAGAGTGTCCCATATAGAGTAAATTCGTGGAGAAGGTTTGGTAGTGATATTGATGGGTTTGAGAGGGAGAATAGCAAATCATCTGCATAAGCAGAGACTTTGTACTGGGTGTGGCCTATTGTAATACCTGATATGTTCGGGTTTTTCCTTATGTGACATAGGAAGGGTTCAAGGGATAGGGCGAACAGGAGGGGTGAAAGTGGGCAGCCCTGGCGCGTCCCGTTCGTAATTGGGAAGGGGTCTGAGAGTACTCCATTGGCTCTCACCCTAGCTGTCGGCGTCGTGTACGCTGCCTTTATCCACTTCATCATGTTATTGCCCAATCCTACATGTTTCAATGTGGGGAGCATGAATGTCCAATTCACCCTGTCGAATGCTTTCTCAGCATCTGTGCTGAGAAAGACGCTGGGTGCACCGGAGGTGGTGACTTTATGGATCAGGTTCAATACTTTGATGGTATTGTCTCTAGCTTCTCTGGTTGGGACAAAACCCACTTGGTCTAGGTAAATTAGACGGGGTATGTGGGTTTGCAATCTAGTGGCAATTATTTTAGTGAACAGCTTGAGGTCCGTGTTCAATAACGATATTGGGCGGTAGCTCCCACAATGGGACAGGTCCTTACCCTCTTTAGGGATCACCGCTATCTGGGCCTGTAATGTGGTGTCATGTAAATTACCTTCCTTACTGAGGTCGTTAAGCATGTTTACCATTTGATTTCCTAGAGACGGAAGTAGGTTTTTATAGTATTGGACCGTAAGTCCATCTGGTCCTGGGGCCTTATTACGTTTCGTGTTCCTTATTGCCAGTTGCAGTTCTGTCAGAGTTATAGGTTCGTCCAGAAGGTCACGCGTGTCCGTCGGTAAGGTGGGCATTGTTGACTTTTTAATGTAATCCGTTACCTTCCCTGCTGTAGGGGGATTCGCCGGCAGATTATACAAGGATTGATAGTACAATTTGAATTCTTGGGTTATTTGCCGGGGCAGAGTTTTTTTTTGGCCTGTTGTGGAGTACATGTGTGGGATGTAAGAGGCTGCTGTTTGGGATCGTAGGGATTGCGCAAGCAATCTACCGCATTTGTTCCCTGATTCATATACTTTCCTGCGGGAGATCTGCATTGCCGCCTTGGCTTTAAAGTGAAGTATATCCGTTATTTGCCTACGTATTGTGTCTAATTCGTTCCCCAGCAGTCTGGTCGGTGTCTGTTTATGTCTGGTTTCAAGTTTTTGGAGTTTGTCTATCAGTGTTGTAATTTGGGCTGTTCGCTGCTTCTTTAGCCTCGCGCCATGTTTTATCAGTAATCCCCGTATGACCGCCTTGTGAGCTTCCCAGGCCAGTCCCGTGTTACAATCTACCGTTAGATTTGTCTGGAAGTAGTGTGTGATTTCTTTTGTCACATCTGATACCACCTCCGTTTCTTGCAACAGGCTCTCATTGAGTCTCCAAGGTTGTCTCTGTCTCCTATTGTGGTCAGTTAGTGCATATTGCATAGAGACCGGGGCGTGATCGGACCACGTAATTGATCCTATACACGTGTTCCTTAGTGCCTGAAGTTGGTTGTGTGGGAGTAACAAGAGGTCAATACGGGAGAATACCTGGTGCGTGCGAGAGAAGAAGGTGTAGTCTCGTTCTCCAGGGTGTGAGAGTCGCCATGTATCTATTAACTGCATGTCATGTAAAGTCTCGTGAATTGTCTTTCGGGCGCTACGGGAAGAGGATGATGTACCCGTAGAGGTATCTTCTGCTGGGATCAGGGGGACATTAAAGTCTCCCCCCACTATAAGCTGGCCTTCTGTGAAACCGCGGAGTGATAATAAGGTCTTTTTGAGAGAAGAGTCCTGTTGGCTGTTTGGGGCATACAGGTTGGCAATGGTCACCTTCTCGTCTCCTATTAGCCCTTTAAGAAATAGAAATCTGCCTGCTGGGTCAGCTCTTAACTCTACTAACTTCCAAGGGACTCTGGCTGCAATCTGGATAGATACACCCCGAGATTTGGCTTCTAGATAGGTGGAATGGTATACCTTCGGGTACCATCTGTTCTTCAAAATCGGATACGTATCCTCTCTGAAGTGAGTCTCCTGCAGAAGTACAATATCTGCCTTCATGCGCCTCATGTCGTTTAACAGCATTTTCCTTTTTTCTGGGACATTCAGTCCTTTGACATTTAGGGTGACTATCTGTAGTGTATCCATGTTCACGGGAGGAAGGAGGGAACAAGGGAAAGTGGGTTGGGTAGGGGGAGTACACGCAATCAGGGGAGAAGGCGCACCACAGCAGCGACCTGCAAGTTCACTCATTTTCTAGTTTCAGCCCCCTGTTATCCTTAGTCTAGAGAAAAAATCAACAGTACCTATGGCATCCGATCGATAGTTTCTAACCGTTCCCCTTCCTTGGTTCCAATATAGCCTCCACATTAAACATCAAGTCCCGGTGTGTGGCATAGATAGAAATCCGAGATCGCCCCTCCTCCCACCACCCCCAGTCCCCCAGGAGAACGACTCACATAGTCCTCCACTGCATGGAGCTTGATATCCAGGGGCCGTTCATTTAGGTCTCCTCTCCTTCCATAGTGGTGCTGAGGGGGGACTGGCGGGCAGAGGGACCCGGGCCCAACAGGTAAAGAGGATGGGTCTCCCTTCCCAATGCGGAAGCGTTCAGCTAAGGTGTGCATAGCAAGGAGAGGTGCAGCCGCCTCCGAGTTTGTAACTAGAAGCCAGATCTTCTTCTGGCATCTGTGCATTTCTCTGGGAGAGCAAGGGAACCATCACCCGGGAGTCTCGAGGTCTGTGTGGAGGGGAGGGGGGTCTGCCCAAATGATGAAAGAGTTTCAGCCACATCTCTAGCGGGCAAAGCTTTGTATAGATCCCTCCTGCAATGGAAAGATCGTCTCCTCTAACTCCAGAGCAGGGGTGTAGGTCCGAGACACACAGTAAGTGGGGTTTGCGCCTGTAAGGAGAGTAGTGGATATCAGATCGTGTGTCGATGGCTTTGCTTCTCTTTGGCCTATCTACAAAAAAGGGGGGGCATATAGGGGCCGCAGCGCGCGGCGTGCAAGTTCCAGCATCCAGCAAACATTATGGTCATGTCACATACAGCACAGTCAAGCGAAAGAGAGAAAAAAAAAAAAAAAAACATTTAGGGCTCACGTGTGCTGTCATCAGGAACGGTACGGGACCTTCCCCGGGATCTCTGAGAGCGGGCAGGTGGGTTCCATCTCCCCGATGATGCGTTTGTGTGGCCAGTTGGTTTTGGGATTTTCTGTAGCCAATTCGGGACGCGTACAGGATCCGTTTCTAGGAAGCTGAAGAACGCAGGTAGGTCAGTAGGTGCACGTAGTGTAAAAGAGGAACGGTCTGAGCGAAAAATAACCGCCAGAGGATATCCCCATCTGTAGGTGCACCCCCGTCTTCTGGCTACCTCCAGGGCTGGCTTCAGCATGGCGCGTCTTTGTAACGTGGCTCTGGACAAGTCTGGTAGGATCTGTATACTGGCGCCATCAAAATCAATGTCCCCATGTTCCCACGCCTTGCACAGAAGGATCTCTTTCTGGGTGTAGCGGTGTAGCCGACAGAGGACGTCTCGGGGCCGCGCCGGGTCTGTAGATTTGGGGCCCAGAGAGCGGTGTACCCGGTCCATCTCCAGATTGGCAGGTGGATTCTCCCAGATCCTGTGGAATATGGCTGTTACTGTCATTGCCAGGTCTTCAGTGCCAGTGGACTCAGGTATGCCTCGCAGCCGTAGGTTGTTGCGGCGGCTGCGGTCCTCCATCTCTTCTAAGTGGAGCTGCATTTCTTGTGAGTCCCTAGCATATGTTTCCTGGGTCTGTTCTAGGGATCTTACCCTGGTTTCCAGAGAGGACAGCTGCGTCTCGCCAGAGGAGACCCGGGTCTCTATAGAGTGCAGTTCCTCTCGGACCTCCCGTATCTCTTTGCTGTGGGCTTCCTCTATGCGCATACTTTCGGTCCATTCGCATGTTCTGCCGCGAACCAAACCGGGGGGTGTTCGGCTCATCCCTAGAAATCCACCAGAAAAAGAAAAAGACCATCAAAAGGCATTTGACAGCATAGAATGGTGCTATATGTGAGAAGTGCTTAGGCGTATTGGCTTTGGCGATACTTTATGTAATTGGGTTAAGCTCCTATATGACACCCAAGGCCTCTATAACAGTTAATGGGAGGTTTTCAGACTTTGTTCCGAGGCATTAGGCAAGGGTTCCCACTATCGTTTCTTTTTTTTCAGTAGTGATAGAACCCCTTTTAGCTTTGCTGAGGCAAATGGCAGAGGTGAGAGGCGTTTGCAGGGGTAAATATGAGGAAAAAATAGCTCTGTATGCAGACGATATGTTGCTGTATCTAGATGATACCCAGGGTTCACTGGTTGCTGCGATGTCTGATATAGAGAAGTTTGGTACTTATTTTGGTTCTAGGATTAGATGAAACAAGTCTGTATTACTTCCACTAGATCCCCTCTGGGGGCCCTATCCCCTCTGTAGTGTTACAAGATATTAAATACCTTGGGGTTACCATCTCTGTCCATCTTAAGGAATATATTCCCCAAAACTTGCTACCACTACTTTAGAAATTTAGATCTCAAAACAAAGTTTGGTGTAAGCTGTCATTTTCTGTGGCTGGCCGTATAAGTCTTTTGAAAATGATATGGATGCCACAGTTACTGTATTATTTAAACAACTTGCCTTGTTGGATTCCGCAGAAAAATTTCAGGAGATTTGGCACGATAAAAAAAAGAAAATAAGGCTTAAAACAAATAAACAATTGGAATCATTTGCTTCATCAAAGTGTAATCTGATTACCTGTATTCTACTGGTGCAAAACTATAACAGTATGAATTTGATTTATCTTTAATTCTTTTAATAAAATGTCTTTTAAAATGGCTGAATCTTGGGGTGTTAGCAGTCAATTTGAAAACAAGACAACACCAAAAGTATATATTGAAACTCCAGCACTGTCTTCATCATTTCCAGATATACTGTGTGCACCACACGTATGCTACTACTGACAATTCCTGTTACAGTTTGTTGTGGACATTTTTATAAATGTATGTTGTCAGATGTCCCCCAGTGTCGGTTTTGCTGTAATGCGCTCATGTGAGCGTATTCGCACATACAGACGTTGGTGGAAGACCAGTGGTGCGAAAATCTTCTTGTGAACACAGCTATGTTTGCTCTTTTAGGGATGTTTGTTTTATGCCTCACCAAGGGACTGGCCACTTCTTGGTGACTGCATTAAATGACTCTGAGCGGACAGATCTGCGTTCATGGGAACTATAGCATAACTATATGAAAATTATGGCCCATTGAGCCATAGTTTTCGTATAGTTCACGTCATTGGAAGCAGTTCACATCACTGCTAGTCTATTTGAATGTATACATGTCTGTGATTGGTTCTTTTGAAAGAATACAAATGTCTGACTGGCTGTCTATGAAGACACCACCTTCTTTTGTTGTATTCATGTATTAGCTATATTTAACACATCCTGTTAGAGAGATATCCTTATGTAGCGGGGTCTCCTTTAAGGCCCCTGGACTACGTTACCCAGAACCTTGTTCGGCACCCAGGGTGCATTTGGACACCGCAGAGACTCATGGGTGGGGCTATAAAAGAAGGGGGCGAGGCTAAGCTTGGCCTCTCTGGACACCGCGCTGCAAGCAATAGGACTCCCTGTGCGGATCCGCTGCTGTGAAAGGCCTGAAGCCTTGGGCCTTGCGTACCTTCCAAAGAGCCTTTCACCCCACCGCGGAGCCTGGGTGGCATCTGTTCCTGTTCAAGTTGCTGACATCAGTCGGACCAGAGACCCAGCCGTTGGAGACTCTGTGTGCAGATACACAGAAGGTGGAAGCCCGGACTGGGATCACGTCCGGAGGGGTGAGCGAGCACTTGCTCACTACATTAGCTGTACTCTGTTGAGCCTAGAGACTGCCTTGGCCGGTTCCCTTTTACATTTACTATCCCACCGGAGACTAGCGGGGGAACTGAGTTGCATAGTCTCCGGTGAATTGTTCTTATTTGTGAATTACCCTTGGATTACATATATTGTTTCCTGAAAGTGCACCACCGTTCAAGTTGTTTCATAAGGGACTGAGTTTTAATCTGGGTCAGGCCTGACCAGTGTGGGGGTTAAAACTTTGTTGCTGCGCCATATTGTGCATAGGGGAAGAAGATAGTTGCACGTGGCGGGTGATCCTTCTGCACTATATGAAAAAAGCAGTGCAGCGCTAAAATCGCATTATAATAAAAACGTCCAAACAGTACAAGAGTTCAGAATTTATAGGAAAATATTGATGAGTGGAACATCAAGAAGATAGAAGGATCCTCTAATCGTGAAACAGGGTGATTGATAATGATCATAAGTGAAGTCACTTCCGTGTATAACCGCCACCAGGTGTACAGGCCGCTCACCTTAAAGCATGGACCTCTGTTTTACCAGAAGGTCAAAACTGCAGTCCCTTAACAAGGGTAATAATAAAGATGAGAGGGTAGTCCTCATACGATCCTTCAATCACAGTCCTCACTCACTCGGTAATATCCAAAACGAACTCATACGTTAGCGTAGTTACATGCAAAATTCCAAAAGAAATACATAGTGCTCTCCATATAAAACACTTGATTTATTGAATAAAAATTGGTTACTCACAAGCAATGCACAGATAGCCCTGTGCCAAGCTGATGTTCATGTAACAAAGGTATAAAACCAGGTAGATGGCTGTCCTGACGACATATGGCCCCTCGCACGCGTATCGTCCGTAGGCAAGGACTTCCTCAGCGAAATGTAATGGAGCCAGCATATCAGTCTCTTTATATAAGCCATATACCAGGTGTGTGCAATATCTAAAAAATGGGAATAATATCCCACCCCTTCTATAAGGATTATGAGACAAGCGCCCCCATTGGATATTATCAGATGAGCCAAAAGACTATGTTCATTTCCGCCCATAGCGTCTCCGTGAAACAGGAGACGCTATGGGCGGAAATGAACATAGTTTGTTTGTACCGCTGTCATGGCGACGGCGGATCACGTGGGGAGCGCCTACCCGGAAGTAATTCGAATGGGAGGCGTTATCCCCTGTGTACTCGCCGATGATAGGCACAGTGGTTGATCAGATGGAGGCTTCCTCCTGGAAGCACTCTGTATCCCATATGCCCTTAAGCCAATTGTGGTCAGCCTATGTCTTTTGGCTCATCTGATAATATCCAATGGGGGCTCTTGTCTCATAATCCTTTTAGAAGGGGCGGGATATTATTCCCATTTTTTAGATATTGCACACACCTGGTATATGGCTTATATAAAGAGACTGATATGCTGGCTCCATTACATTTCGCTGAGGAAGTCCTTGCCTACGGACAATACGCGTGCGAGGGGCCATATGTTGTCAGGACAGCCATCTACCCGGTTTTATACCTTTGTTACATGAACATCAGCTTGGCACAGGGCTATCTGTGCATTGCTTGTGAGTAACCAATTTTTATTCAATAAATCAAGTGTTTTATATGGAGAGCACTATGTATTTCTTTTGGAATTTTGCATGTAACTACGCTAACGTATGAGTTCGTTTTGGATATTACCGAGTGAGTGAGGACTGTGATTGAAGGATCGTATGAGGACTACCCTCTCATCTTTATTATTACCCTTGTTAAGGGACTGTAGTTTTGACCTTCTGGTAAAACAGAGGTCCATGCTTTAAGGTGAGTGGCCTGTACACCTGGTGGCGGTTATACACGGAAGTGACTTCACTTATGATCATTATCAATCACCCTGTTTCACGATTAGAGGATCCTTCTATCTTCTTGATGTTCCACTCATCAATATTTTCCTATAAATTCTGAACTCTTGTACTGTTTGGACGTTTTTATTATAATGCGATTTTAGCGCTGCACTGCTTTTTTCATATACGTTTCATTTAAGGATTTTTTTATATTGACCTTCAGTGTTCAGCAGCATTGTGATAGGTTGGTTTTGCGCTGTCTGGTTCTTTTTACTACCGATCCTTCTGCACTATCATTTATGAATATGCTCACTGCTGCAGGGCTCTGCATATATGTTATGCGACGTGTTTAATCCTGACCCTTTTCTTTTTCTAAAGTAAATCCAGTTATACTTTAACATTCTTGTATCAGTGTTATCCTTGCTCAATACTGCCAGATTGTGTATAATCAGGTATAGGCCGTTACAAGGTAATATTCCCTAGACTAACTGTGCCAGCAGGGGTTGAGTAGATTGCCGGGGGTTGGTGGTGCTGTATACAGGGCCCGAAACAAAAATCCAGCGGCTCCCTTAACTGGGGGTAGCGCTACACGTGGGGGCTCTCGAGTCCGGGATTCCTGATACAGCAAGCAATGCGCCAAAAGTACCGGCATGGACCCACTGGAAGTAGGACAGTGGTGCACGGTGGCTGGCACCGATTCAGCCGCAGCAGTAGTTATTGAACTTCCGGGGATCTGGCAAGAAGCAGCGGTAAAGCAGTTAATAATGTCGCTGTCCCCACACCAGAAAGCGTGGGTGATGGATGTCAGGTCGAATTCTTCGCTGACCCACGCACTTATAGAATGGAAGAATGAAATCCCAGAGCATTTCAAAAATCCAAGCATAAAAGCAATGGATGATCAGACCTATAGCTTAATACATGCGCTGCCAGTCAGGGGAGGATGGTTTCAGACACAAAAACCGTCACCTCCACAGATATCTCCACCGCAGTCCCCAAAAGCAGGAAAGCAGAAGGCTAAAGAGAGTTCCGGGTCACCACCGGCCAACCTCAGCGCAGAGTTGTGCGCGGTCCTGGGGGAGATTGTAGCCCAGTGTAAGAAGGACCCTACAGACTACCCGATGTCGGGATACAGGAAACTTAGGATATTTCTGGAAGGAAACCTGTACCTTCGGGGGAAGAGGGATTTGAGGAGTGGCTAGACGGTGCCACTCAGGCTTTAGAAGAATGGGAAGTCCCAGAACACCGAATGAAACAGAGAATCACTGAAAGTCTGAAGGGGCCTGCCTTGGAGGCCATACACAACCTCAAGCTGAGCAAGAAAGACTGTGATGCACAGGATTATCTGGACATTCTGCAGAATGTGTTCGGTGGAACAGAAAAAGTCACTGAACTCACTTACCAGTTGGAACACTGCTACCAAAAGACAGGGGAGAAGCTGTCAGAGTTCATGAGGCGCCTGGATAAGATCCTGCATAAAATTCTACTGAAGAATGGGATCGACCCAAGGAAGGTGGATGAGGCCCGTGTTCAACAGGTGTGGAGGGGAGCTCAGCCCCTGGACCCCATCGCATTGGCGTTACGCACCCGATAGGACGGGAAGAGTACCCTGACTTGATCCGAGTGGTCAGAGAAGAAGAGGCTATGTTGGAAGACAAAAGGAGGAGCCAACCAGTTGAGCCGACCAATCCTCCGGCAGTGATGGTCAGGACGGCCATGACCCTCGAAAGAGACTCAGAGGTGGATACCTTGAAGTCACAGATGTCCCAAGTATTGGGGATCCTGACCTCCCTGATGGCCAAAGATCAAAGGGTACCAGAGAGGGAAAGTCCAAGGAGGGAACTGTTTCCAAACACCTCAGCGCCCGCATCCCTGCAAGATTGGGGGGATGCGATTTGCTTCAACTGTGGAGGAGCTGGTCATGTCGCCAAAGTGTGTTCCAGTCCAAAGAAGAAGAAGATGAATAACCGCAAGCCGCCTGAAAACTTCAGCGGGCCCTGGTGAAGGAGTCAACCAGGTGCCCATCATCTCCAGTGAACTCCAAACTGAATGAGAAGTACAGGAAGAGAGCGGACAAAACCCCTTAGAAGAAACACAGTGTTCCCCAGCGGGAATATACACCAAAGAAAGAGAATAGTGTCCCTCAGCGGGTAGCTACACCCATTAAGAGGAGGGAGATCAATGCATACCAAGCCCACGAGAGACTAAAGTCCAAGGAAAAATGGAAGAAAGCGAGTCCAAAAGGGAAATGCAAAGATCAAATGAAAGAGACCCCTTTGAAGCAGTATCCAGAGAAGCCTCCCCCATAGTACCTGTTCAAGTGGAGGGATTCTACACAAGAGCCATATTGGATACTGGGACACAAGTGACCCTGTTATACAGGGACTTTTATGACAAGCATCTAAGTCACCTACCCATCCAGAAGATTAAGGAGTTGGAAATATGGGGAATTGGGCCCCGGAGCTTCCCTTATGATGGCTATCTGCCCATAAAACTGACCTTTGATCCATCTGTAGCCGGGAAGGCTGAAATGTTCGACACCCTCGCTGTGGTATGTCCCTGACCGCCTGGAGCTAACAAGAGCTCCATGATAATAGGGACCAACACAGACCTGGTAAGGAGACTCTTGGCCCCTCTAGTACAGAAGAAGGTCCCCACGGTCACCAAGATTCACCCAATGCTGAAGACAGCCTATCAGCGACTGATCTTGGAGCAGAGAGCCCCAGAAGAGGGGGTGGGGAAGGTCTGGAGACCGGGAAGGAGAGGAATAGTGCTGCAGCCCGGTGAAGTAACCTGTCTCAGAGCCACAGTGAATCTCACTTGGGAACAGCCTGGGCCTTTCGTCATGTTGGAACCTGATCCAAGGGAAGAATACAAGGGCTTGGAAGTAGTCCCAGAAGTAGTCCCGTTGAGGGCCTTGAAGAAGGCACACTGTAAAGTACCTGTGAGTGTCAGGAATACTACAGATGGCCCCATGGAGATCCCAGCTAGGATGTTGCTGGGCCAGGTGAGCCCTGCTACCCCAGTTGCCTTGTCGGATGTGGAGAAGACAGAGGGAGAAGGGACTATTTGGGAGAAGCTCTGCATGGAGAACCCAAACCTGCCAAGGGCTTGGAAAGAGAGAGCCAAGGCCCAGTTGTTCAAGTTGAGAAGGATCTTTTCCCAAGATGAGTTTGATGTGGGGTGTGCGAAGAGTGCCACCCACCGAATACGCCTCCAGGAAGACAAACCCTTCAGGGAGAGAGTCCGGCGAGTCCCATTGGCAGACCTGGAAGACTTGAGGGAGCAGCTCGCCGAGCTCAAGCGAACCGGTGTTATCCGGGAGTCTAGAAGTCCCTATGCCTCTCCGATAGTGGTGGTTAGGAGGAAGAATGGGTCGTTGAGGCTGTGTATAGACTACAGGACTCTCAACAGGAGAACCATACCCGACCAGTATACCACCCCGAGGATAGAGGATGCCTTGCAGAGCTTGTCTGGAGCAAGGTGGTTCAGTGTAATGGATCTCAAGAGTGGGTACTATCAGATCCCCATGCACCCAGAAGACAGGGAGAAGACAGCTTTCATAACTCCAGTGGGGTACTTTGAGTTTGACAGGATGCCCCAAGGCCTGTCTGGAGCTCCAGCCACCTTTCAACGCCTTATGGAAAAGACTGTGGGAGACATAAACCTCATCGAAGTCCTTGTATACTTAGATGACATCATCGTCTTTGGAAGAACCCTGGAGGAACATGAGGAGAGACTGGAGAAGGTTTTGAGAAGACTCAGTGAGGAGGGACTCAAGCTTTCACCCGAAAAATGCCAGTTCTATCAGTCATCCGTTAACTATCTGGGACACATAGTGCGGAAGAAGGGGTAGCCACAGACCCCGAAAAGTTGGAGGCAGTCACCTCCTGGCCAAGGCCCACCACTGTGACAGAACTTAGATCCTTTTTGGGATTTTGTTCCTATTACAGGAGGTTCGTGGAAGGGTTTGCCCGGATTGCCAAACCACTGAATGAACTGCTCAAGACAGAAGGGGAAGAGGATGACTCGGGCCCCAGGAAGCCGGGGGAGTCCGTCAAAGACCAGTGGAACCAAAAGTGTGAAGAGGCCTTCCAGATGTTGAAGAAAAGCCTAACCACTGCCCCTGTCCTGGCTTACGCAGACCCAAAGAAACTGTATGAACTCCATGTGGATGCCAGTCATGATGGTCTGGGAGGAGTGCTCTATCAGGAGCATGGGGGGCAACTGCGACCCATTGCATATGTGAGCAGGAGCCTGACCCCCTCAGAAAAGAACTACCCCACTCATAAGTTGGAGTTCCTGGCCCTCAAATGGGCTGTAGTCGACAAGCTCAAGGACTATCTGTATGGAGGGGAATTCACTGTGAAAACTGACAACAACCCCCTTACTTATCTTTTCACCACAGCAAAGCTGGATGCCACGGGACACAGATGGCTGGCAGCCCTGTCTGCTTTCAATTTTAGTTTGAAATATAGACCTGGAGCTGGAAATAGGGATGCGGACGCCTTGTCAAGAAGATCTCATGCCCTCACCAGCAGTACAGAAGACTGGACCCAAGTGGCACCCAACGGGGTGCGGGCCCTTTGTCAGGGGGCTGAACTCCAGGCCAGTGGCAGATCAAGAGCAGAAGAGATAGGGGTCACTGTAGTAGGGGTCCCCAAACAATACTGTAGGGTAACCCAGCTGGAGGAGGCTGACTTGCCAAAACTGTCAAAGAAGGAGTTGAGGTGCGACCAATTGGAAGACCCCATGGGGAGATTGGTCCTGGAAGCCCTGGAGAGTCAGGATCCAGATAGACTCTTGCGCCACCCTTCAAAGGAAGCTCGTTTGCTGAGGAAGGAGTGGGACAGGCTGCAGGTGCACCAGGGAGTGGTCTACCGAAGGGGCCCCTCTGATGACCTAGAAGATAAATGGCAACTGTTTCTACCCGAGAAACATCGAGAGACTGTCCTGGTCTCCCTGCATGACAATCATGGCCACTTGAGAGCGGAAAGGACCTTCCAGCTTGTTAGGGGCCGGTTCTATTGGTCCTGCATGAGGGCCGAAGTCGAGGAATACTGTCACTCATGTGCACGCTGCATCCAGAGGAAGACTTTACCCCATCAAGCTGCCCCAATGGGCCATCTGCAAAGTCAAAGCTCACTGGATTTGGTATGCATTGATTTTCTCTGCCTCAAACCCGACTTAAGCGGACTAGGAAATGTTCTGGTGATAACCGACCATTTCACCCGGTATGCCCAGGCCTTTCCGACCAAAGACCAGAAGGCTTCCACTGTAGCCAAAGTACTCATGGAGAAATACTTCGTACACTACGGGCTACCACAAAGGCTCCACTCAGATCAAGGAAGGGACTTTGAAAGTCGGCTGATTCGGAAGCTCTTGGATGCCTTAGGGATCAAGAAGACCCGAACCACCTCTTACCATCCCCAAGGTGATGCTCAGCTGGAGAGGTTCAACCGAACCCTGCTCAACTTGCTAGGGACCTTAAGTAGTGAAAAGAAGCAGCATTGGAACAAACATATAGCAGCAATTGTTCATGCATACAATAGTACCACAAGTGACGCTACAGGGTACTCACCCTATCGACTTATGTTCGGAAGAGAAGCAAGACTACCGGTAGATCTGGCCTTTGGTACCTCCATAGACCACTGCTCGAGCGCTTCCCACAAGGGATATGTGGATAGGCTCAGGCACAGTTTGAAGTTGGCCTATGAGCAGGCACAAGCAGCATCAGATCAAAGGGGAGCCCGCAACAAGAAAAACTTTGACTTGAAAGTCCGGATTCAGGATCTACAACCTGGGGACAGAGTGCTGCTACGGAACTTGGGGGTCCCTGGAAAGCACAAGCTTGCAGACAGATGGAGACCTGAACCCTATGTTATTTGCAAGAAACTGCCGGGCCTACCTGCTTACAGACTAAAGCCAGAAGGAAAGGTGGGGCCTTTAAAGACTTGGCATCGGAACCACCTACTCCCACTTGCCGAGGCAGTTCGTATACCCCCTGCAGGGGATTCTCCTGAGCCAACTTCCATCCTGGATACTCCCAAGCCAAGCACTCGGTCCCAGACTCCTCAGATTGAAGAATCAGATGCCTCTGAGCTAAGTGAGGATGAGAGAGAAGAACTCGATTGGCTATGGCCTTCCCAAGTCCCAGGAAATTCTGCTATAGATCTTCCACCTACTGAAGACACCATAGACAGTACACTGAATGCAGAAGCTACCGAGTTCATCCCGTCCAGTCCTTTGTCAGATTCTTGGGAAGATGCCTGTGACTTATGCCCCATACACACGATCGTTTTTCATGCCGTTAAAAATGCCATTAAAAAAAATGGCCATTAAAAATGATCGTGTGTAGGCTCCAGAGCATTTTTAACGACGTGAAAAACGGCCATTAAAAATTTCGAACATGCTCTCTTTATTCACGTAGTTTTTCATGTCGTTTTTTTTAACGACGTGAAAAACGATAGTGTGTATGCTTTAACGACATGAAAAAAAACGCGCATGCTCAGAATCAAGTATGAGACAGGAGCGCTCGTTCTGGTAAAACTAGCGTTCGTAATGGAGATAGCACATTCGTCACGCAGTCACGGACTGAAAAGCACGAGACTGAAAAGAGCGAATCGTCGCTCAACAAACTTTACTAACATGAAGGGTGGCGCCATTCGAACGGAACTTCCCCTTTATAGTGCCGTCGTACGTGTTGTACATCACTGCGCTTTGCTTGATCGTTTTTTTAAATGATCGTGTGTACGCAAGACAGGCTTGAGAGGAAACATGAAAAAAAACGACGTGAAAAACGGCAAGAAAAAAATGGCAAGAAAAACGATCGTGTGTATGGGGCATTACTCTTAGAGGAGGATCCAAGAGATTCCATGTATCTTCCTGCTACTGAGTCAAGTGCCCCAGAACCAGTGGAAACTCCCAAGACGGTTCCAGAAGAGGAACCTGTGTTACCTGAACCAGAAATTCCAAGAGAACAAATGCTGAGAAGGGCCATAAGGCCTCCCCGAAAGTTGACTTACCCACAGATGGGAAAGAGCTCGGAGGACACTGTGGTTACTGCCAGGAGGAGTGTGGAAGACCCTGATCCCTCCACTGTTCATTTAGTGTGGGGAAACCCCAACTCACCCACTGGCACAGCTAGGCAGGCCACTACTGACAGTGTGACCTGTGGGCAAGGAAGTTGGCCCCCTCGTTTTTGGTGGGAACTTACTCTGCCGACATCATACGCATCTTTGTCTAATGCAGTGTTGCCAACCGTACGTTAATTTACGTACAGCACGTAAATTTAACCCCCTTTTTGGGGTGTACGTAAAGTCCGTTGTGGGCATCGGCTGCCCATAAAAAAGATGGCCGCGAGCCGACCAAGCAACTGCGCATGCGCCGTTCCGAAGTCGGCCGGGCTCGGGAAAGCTCGTATGCGTTCGGCCGAGCGGCGCATGCGCAGTAACGTAATGGCGCTGCCCGGCGCCATTTTTGAATATACTTTCAGCCAGGACGGGAGTGCTCGCGGGGCGGGCTACAGTGGTGCAGTCGCCGTAGGAGGAGAGGAGGACTCGGCAGAGCAGGGGTGAGGAGGGGATATGAAGTAGGAGGACTGCGCTGGGAGTGGGAGCGCTGGAGGGTGAAGCGGCCATGGCATGCAGGGGAGGGACAGAGACTGATGTGCTCTCTCTGTCTACCAGCATATAACTTCTCCTCCACATCATCAGTATGCTGTGTCCTCCTTCTGTGCCCTTTTCACCTCTCCACATGTCAGAGCTGCCCTGACCTGTGGAGAGGTGAAAAGGGCACAGAAGGAGGACACAGCATAGTGATGATGTGGAGGAGAAGTTAAATGATGGTGGACAGAGGAGGAGGCCACTGAGGGGGTAATGAGGACCCTATCATGTCCGCAGCCTCTGTCCCCCTCCTGTGTCATGTCCGCAGTCTCTGTCACCCCTCCTGTGTCATGTCCGCAGCCTCTGTCCCCCTCCTGTGTCATGTCCGCAGCCTCTGTCCCCCTCCTGTGTCATGTCCGCAGCCTTTGTCACCCCTCCTGTGTCATGTCCGCAGCCTCTGTCCCCCTCCTGTGTCATGTCCGCAGACTCTGTCCCCCTCCTGTGTCATGTCCGCAGACTCTGTCCCCCTCCTGTGTCATGTCCGCAGACTCTGTCCCCCTCCTGTGTCATGTCCGCAGACTCTGTCCCCCTCCTGTGTCATGTCCGCAGACTCTGTCCCCCTCCTGTGTCGTGTCCGCAGCCTCTGTCCCCCTCCTGTGCCGTGTCCGCAGCCTCTGTCCCCCTCCTGTGCTGTGTCCGCAGCCTCTGTCACCCCTCCTGTGCCGTGTCCGCAGCCTCTGTCACCCCTCCTGTGCCGTGTCCGCAGCCTCTGTCCCCCTCCTGTGTCATGTCCGCAGCCTCTGTCCCCCTCCTGTGTCATGTCCGCAGCCTCTGTCCCCCTCCTGTGTCATGTCCGCAGCCTCTGTCCCCCTCCTGTGTCATGTCCGCAGCCTCTGTCCCCCTCCTGTGTCATGTCCGCAGCCTCTGTCCCCCTCCTGTGTCATGTCCGCAGACTCTGTCCCCCTCCTGTGTCATGTCCGCAGCCTCTGTCCCCCTCCTGTGCTGTGTCCGCAGCCTCTGTCCCCCTCCTGTGCTGTGTCCGCAGCCTCTGTCACCCCTCCTGTGCCGTGTCCGCAGCCTCTGTCACCCCTCCTGTGCCGTGTCCGCAGCCTCTGTCACCCCTCCTGTGCCGTGTCCGCAGCCTCTGTCACCCCTCCTGTGCCGTGTCCGCAGCCTCTGTCACCCCTCCTGTGCCGTGTCCGCAGCCTCTGTCACCCCTCCTGTGCCGTGTCCGCAGCCTCTGTCACCCCTCCTGTGCCGTGTCCGCAGCCTCTGTCCCCCTCCTGTAGTATGTCCGCAGCCTCTGTCACCCCTCCTGTGTCATGTCCGCAGCCTCTGTCCCCCTCCTGTATCATGTCCGCAGCCTCTGTCCCCCTCCTGTAGTGTGTCTGCAGCCTCTGTCCACCTCCTGTATCGTGTCCGCAGCCTCTGACCCTCTCCTGTCTTTTATGTCTGCAGTCTCTGAAAGGATCCTAGAAAGATGTCAAGAGTGGGAGCGCCGGGATGGGGGTTACGGCCCAGGAAGAAACGGACGTGTGGACTGTGGAGAGGAGGTCAGAGCCGCCAAGCTGGAGCCGTCTGACTGAGCCCCGCACTGTGCACCTGAGAGCAGGTCAGTGACAGCGCCGCCAGGCCAGTCTGAGGGGGGGGGGCACTGATCTAAGGAGGGGAGTGAATACAATAATGTAAGGGGGCACTGATATAAAAGGTCCCCCCCTATATTAGTACCCCCCCCTTACCTTAGTGTATTCACTCTGTGGAAGGTGGTCTCTTATCACCAGAGCCCCCCTCCACATCAGAGTTCCCCCTTACATCATGATCTGCAGCGTTCCCCATTACATAAGAGTGCCCTTGCACTGTAAGGGGGAATCCTGCAGACTCTGATGTAAGTGGGAACTCTGTGCTGGCTGGGTTATAGTAACCTAACCTTCATGTCAATTGAGAAAAATGTTTTTTTACTTTTGTTTAACTTAAACACATTGATATTAGCATTAGCTGTGTGTTTATAGTTCAAATATTGATATTTGCACTGTTTAGCACTAAAAACAGTAATTGCAGGTACTTTTTTGCAGCGCCAGTAAAAAATGCGGCCCTGCCAGTAATTGTCATGATTTTTGCCAGTAAGAAATTGGTGCCGTACAGAAATTTTGGCATCCTTGCCAGTAAATTTCACTTCAGGGGGTTGGCAACACTGGTCTAATGTTGTGCATAGTATGTGTTAACAGTTATCTTTGGGGACCAAAGAGTTTAAGTGGGGGGAGTGTGTAGCAGGGTCTCCTTTAAGGCCTCTGGACTATGTTACCCAGAACCTTGCTAGGGACCTTAAGTAGTGAAAAGAAGCAGCATTGGAACAAACATACAGCAGCAATTGTTCATGCATACAATAGTACCACAAGTGACGCTACAGGGTACTCACCCTATCGACTTATGTTCGGAAGAGAAGCAAGACTACCGGTAGATCTGGCCTTTGGTACCTCCATAGACCACTGCTCGAGCGCTTCCCACAAGGGATATGTGGATAGGCTCAGGCACAGTTTGAAGTTGGCCTATGAGCAGGCACAAGCAGCATCAGATCAAAGGGGAGCCCGCAACAAGAAAAACTTTGACTTGAAAGTCCGGATTCAGGATCTACAACCTGGGGACAGAGTGCTGCTACGGAACTTGGGGGTCCCTGGAAAGCACAAGCTTGCAGACAGATGGAGACCTGAACCCTATGTTATTTGCAAGAAACTGCCGGGCCTACCTGCTTACAGACTAAAGCCAGAAGGAAAGGTGGGGCCTTTAAAGACTTGGCATCGGAACCACCTACTCCCACTTGCCGAGGCAGTTCGTATACCCCCTGCAGGGGATTCTCCTGAGCCAACTTCCATCCTGGATACTCCCAAGCCAAGCACTCGGTCCCAGACTCCTCAGATTGAAGAATCAGATGCCTCTGAGCTAAGTGAGGATGAGAGAGAAGAACTCGATTGGCTATGGCCTTCCCAAGTCCCAGGAAATTCTGCTATAGATCTTCCACCTACTGAAGACACCATAGACAGTACACTGAATGCAGAATCTACCGAGTTCATCCCGTCCAGTCCTTTGTCAGATTCTTGGGAAGATGCCTGTGACTTATGCCCCATACACACGATCGTTTTTCATGCCGTTAAAAATGCCATTAAAAAAAATGGCCATTAAAAATGATCGTGTGTAGGCTCCAGAGCATTTTTAACGACGTGAAAAACGGCCATTAAAAATTTCGAACATGCTCTCTTTATTCACGTCGTTTTTCATGTCGTTTTTTTTAACGACGTGAAAAACGATAGTGTGTATGCTTTAACGACGTGAAAAAAAAACGCGCATGCTCAGAATCAAGTATGAGACAGGAGCGCTCGTTCTGGTAAAACTAGCGTTCGTAATGGAGATAGCACATTCGTCACGCAGTCACGGACTGAAAAGCACGAGACTGAAAAGAGCGAATCGTCGCTCAACAAACTTTACTAACATGAAGGGTGGCGCCATTCGAACGGAACTTCCCCTTTATAGTGCCGTCGTACGTGTTGTACGTCACTGCGCTTTGCTTGATCGTTTTTTTAAATGATCGTGTGTACGCAAGACAGGCTTGAGAGGAAACATGAAAAAAAACGACGTGAAAAACGGCAAGAAAAAAAATGGCAAGAAAAACGATCGTGTGTATGGGGCATTACTCTTAGAGGAGGATCCAAGAGATTCCATGTATCTTCCTGCTACTGAGTCAAGTGCCCCAGAACCAGTGGAAACTCCCAAGACGGTTCCAGAAGAGGAACCTGTGTTACCTGAACCAGAAATTCCAAGAGAACAAATGCTGAGAAGGGCCATAAGGCCTCCCCGAAAGTTGACTTACCCACAGATGGGAAAGAGCTCGGAGGACACTGTGGTTACTGCCAGGAGGAGTGTGGAAGACCCTGATCCCTCCACTGTTCATTTAGTGTGGGGAAACCCCAACTCACCCACTGGCACAGCTAGGCAGGCCACTACTGACAGTGTGACCTGTGGGCAAGGAAGTTGGCCCCCTCGTTTTTGGTGGGAACTTACTCTGCCGACATCATACGCATCTTTGTCTAATGCAGTGTTGCCAACCGTACGTTAATTTACGTACAGCACGTAAATTTAACCCCCTTTTTGGGGTGTACGTAAAGTCCGTTGTGGGCATCGGCTGCCCATAAAAAAGATGGCCGCGAGCCGACCAAGCAACTGCGCATGCGCCGTTCCGAAGTCGGCCGGGCTCGGGAAAGCACGTATGCGTTCGGCAGAGCGGCGCATGCGCAGTAACGTAATGGCGCTGCCCGGCGCCATTTTTGAATATACTTTCAGCCAGGACGGGAGTGCTCGCGGGGCGGGCTACAGTGGTGCAGTCGCCGTAGGAGGAGAGGAGGACTCGGCAGAGCAGGGGTGAGGAGGGGATATGAAGTAGGAGGACTGCGCTGGGAGTGGGAGCGCTGGAGGGTGAAGCGGCCATGGCATGCAGGGGAGGGACAGAGACTGATGTGCTCTCTCTGTCTACCAGCATATAACTTCTCCTCCACATCATCAGTATGCTGTGTCCTCCTTCTGTGCCCTTTTCACCTCTCCACATGTCAGAGCTGCCCTGACCTGTGGAGAGGTGAAAAGGGCACAGAAGGAGGACACAGCATACTGATGATGTGGAGGAGAAGTTAAATGATGGTGGACAGAGGAGGAGGCCACTAAGGGGGTAATGAGGACCCTATCATGTCCGCAGCCTCTGTCCCCCTCCTGTGTCATGTCCGCAGTCTCTGTCACCCCTCCTGTGTCATGTCCGCAGCCTCTGTCCCCCTCCTGTGTCATGTCCGCAGCCTCTGTCCCCCTCCTGTGTCATGTCCGCAGCCTTTGTCACCCCTCCTGTGTCATGTCCGCAGCCTCTGTCCCCCTCCTGTGTCATGTCCGCAGCCTCTGTCCCCCTCCTGTGTCATGTCCGCAGACTCTGTCCCCCTCCTGTGTCATGTCCGCAGACTCTGTCCCCCTCCTGTGTCATGTCCGCAGACTCTGTCCCCCTCCTGTGTCATGTCCGCAGACTCTGTCCCCCTCCTGTGTCATGTCCGCAGCCTCTGTCCCCCTCCTGTGCCGTGTCCGCAGCCTCTGTCCCCCTCCTGTGCTGTGTCCGCAGCCTCTGTCCCCCTCCTGTGCTGTGTCCGCAGCCTCTGTCACCCCTCCTGTGCCGTGTCCGCAGCCTCTGTCACCCCTCCTGTGCCGTGTCCGCAGCCTCTGTCCCCCTCCTGTGTCCTGTCCGCAGCCTCTGTCCCCCTCCTGTGTCATGTCCGCAGCCTCTGTCCCCCTCCTGTGTCATGTCCGCAGCCTCTGTCCCCCTCCTGTGTCATGTCCGCAGCCTCTGTCCCCCTCCTGTGTCATGTCCGCAGCCTCTGTCCCCCTCCTGTGTCATGTCCGCAGACTCTGTCCCCCTCCTGTGTCATGTCCGCAGCCTCTGTCCCCCTCCTGTGCTGTGTCCGCAGCCTCTGTCCCCCTCCTGTGCTGTGTCCGCAGCCTCTGTCACCCCTCCTGTGCCGTGTCCGCAGCCTCTGTCACCCCTCCTGTGCCGTGTCCGCAGCCTCTGTCACCCCTCCTGTGCCGTGTCCGCAGCCTCTGTCACCCCTCCTGTGCCGTGTCCGCAGCCTCTGTCACCCCTCCTGTGCCGTGTCCGCAGCCTCTGTCACCCCTCCTGTGCCGTGTCCGCAGCCTCTGTCACCCCTCCTGTGCCGTGTCCGCAGCCTCTGTCCCCCTCCTGTGTCGTGTCCGCAGCCTCTGTCCCCCTCCTTTGTCGTGTCCGCAGCCTCTGTCCACCTCCTGTGTCATGTCCGCAGCCTCTGTCCCCCTCCTGTGTCATGTCCGCAGCCTCTGTCCCCCTCCTGTGTCATGTCTGCAGCCTCTGTCCCCCTCCTGTGTCATGTCCGCAGCCTCTGTCCCCCTCCTGTGTCATGTCCGCAGCCTCTGTCCCCCTCCTGTGTCATGTCCGCAGCCTCTGTCCCCCTCCTGTGTCATGTCCGCAGCCTCTGTCCCCCTCCTGTGTCATGTCCGCAGCCTCTGTCCCCCTCCTGTGTCATGTCCGCAGCCTCTGTCCCCCTCCTGTGCTGTGTCCGCAGCCTCTGTCCACCTCCTGTGCTGTGTCCGCAGCCTCTATCACCCATCCTGTGCCGTGTCCGCAGCCTCTGTCACCCCTCCTGTACCGTGTCCGCAGCCTCTGTCACCCCTCCTGTGCTGTGTCCGCAGCCTCTGTCACCCCTCCTGTGCCGTGTCCGCAGCCTCTGTCACCCCTCCTGTGCCGTGTCCGCAGCCTCTGTCACCCCTCCTGTGCCGTGTCCGCAGCCTCTGTCACCCCTCCTGTGCCGTGTCCGCAGCCTCTGTCACCCCTCCTGTGCCGTGTCCGCAGCCTCTGTCCCCCTCCTGTAGTATGTCCGCAGCCTCTGTCACCCCTCCTGTGTCATGTCCGCAGCCTCTGTCCCCTTCCTGTATCGCGTGTCCGCAGCCTCTGTCCCCCTCCTGTAGTGTGTCTGCAGCCTCTGTCCACCTCCTGTATCGTGTCCGCAGCCTCTGACCCTCTCCTGTCTTTTATGTCTGCAGTCTCTGAAAGGATCCTAGAAAGATGTCAAGAGTGGGAGCGCCGGGATGGGGGTTACGGCCCAGGAAGAAACGGACGTGTGGACTGTGGAGAGGAGGTCAGAGCCGCCAAGCTGGAGCCGTCTGACTGAGCCCCGCACTGTGCACCTGAGAGCAGGTCAGTGACAGCGCCGCCAGGCCAGTCTGAGGGGGGGGGGGGCACTGATCTAAGGAGGGGAGTGAATACAATAATGTAAGGGGGCACTGATATAAAAGGTCCCCCCCTATATTAGTACCCCCCCCTTACCTTAGTGTATTCACTCTGTGGAAGGTGGTCTCTTATCACCAGAGCCCCCCTCCACATCAGAGTTCCCCCTTACATCATGATCTGCAGCGTTCCCCTTTACATAAGAGTGCCCTTGCACTGTAAGGGGGAATCCTGCAGACTCTGATGTAAGTGGGAACTCTGTGCTGGCTGGGTTATAGTAACCTAACCTTCATGTCAATTGAGAAAAATGTTTTTTTACTTTTGTTTAACTTAAACACATTGATATTAGCATTAGCTGTGTGTTTATAGTTCAAATATTGATATTTGCACTGTTTAGCACTAAAAACAGTAATTGCAGGTACTTTTTTGCAGCGCCAGTAAAAAATGCGGCCCTGCCAGTAATTGTCATGATTTTTGCCAGTAAGAAATTGGTGCCGTACAGAAATTTTGGCATCCTTGCCAGTAAATTTCACTTCAGGGGGTTGGCAACACTGGTCTAATGTTGTGCATAGTATGTGTTAACAGTTATCTTTGGGGACCAAAGAGTTTAAGTGGGGGGAGTGTGTAGCAGGGTCTCCTTTAAGGCCTCTGGACTATGTTACCCAGAACTCCGTTCGGCACCCAGGGTGCATTTGGACACCGCAGAGACTCATGGGTGGGGCTATAAAAGAAGGGGGCGAGGCTAAGCTCGGCCTCTTTGGACACCGCGCTGCAAGCAATAGGACTCCCTGTGCGGATCCGCTGCTGTGAAAGGCCTGAAGCCTGGGGCCTTGTGTACCTTCCAAAGAGCCTTCCACCCCACCGCGGAGCCTGGGTGGCATCTGTTCCTGTTCAAGTTGCTGACATCAGTCGGACCGGAGACCCAGCCATTGGAGACTCTGTGTGCACAGAAGGTGAAAGCCCGGACTGGGATCACGTCCGGAGGGGTGAGCGAGCACTTGCTCACTACATTAGCTGTACTCTGTTGAGCCTAGAGACTGCCTTGGCCTGTTCCCTTTTACATTTACTATCCCACCGGAGACTAGCGGGGGAACTGAGTTGCATAGTCTCCGGTGAATTGTTCTTATTTGTGAATTACCCTTGGATTACAAATATTGTTTCCTGAAAGTGCACCACCGTTCAAGTTGCATGCAAAGAAATTGTTTCATAAGGGACTGAGTTTCAATCTGGGTCAGGCCTGACCAGTGTGGGGGTTAAAACTTTATTGCTGCGCCATATTGCGCATAGGGGAAGAAGATAGTTGCACGTGGCGGGTGATCCTTCTGCACTATCATTTATGAATATGCTCACTGCTGCAGGGCTCTGCATATATGTTATGTGACGTGTTTAATCCTGACCCTTTTCTTTTTCTAAAGTAAATCCAGTTATACTTTAACATTCTTGTATCAGTGTTATCCTTGCTCAATACTAGGGATGAGCTTCGAGTTCGAGTCGAACTCATGTCGACTCGAACATTGCCTGTTCGCCCGTTCGCCGAACAGCGAACAAATTGGGGTGTTCGCGGAAAATTCGAAAAGTCTATGGGAGAAATCTAAAGTGCTAATTATAAAGGCTTATATGCAAGTTATTGTCCTAAAAAGTGTTTGGGGACCCGGGTCCTGCCCCAGGGGACATGTATCAATGCAAATTTTTTTTTTTAAAACGGAAGTTTTTTCGGGAGCAGTGATTTTAATAATGCTTAAAATGAAAAAATAAAAGTGAAATATTCCTTTAAATTTCGTACCTATGGGATGTGTATGATATGCATGTAAAGTGGCGCATGTTTCCCGTGTTTAGAACTGTCCCTGCAAAAAATGTCATTTTTGAAGGAAAAAAAGTAATTTAAAACTCACTCACTCAATTATGAATTGTCGGCTTTTATCAATACATACAAAAGTCATTGATAAAAAAAAAAAAAGCGTGGGGGTCCCCCAGAATTCAATTACCAGGCCCTTCAGGTCTGGAATGGATATTAAGGGGAACCCCGCCGCAAATTAAAAAAAAAATGGCGTGGGGTTCCCCCAAATATCCATACCAGGCCCTTCAGATCTGGCATGGATTTTAAGGGGAACTCCACCCCAAATTAAAAAAAAATGGCGTGGAGTCCCCCCAAAAATCCATACCAGACCCTTATCCGAGCACACAACCTGGCCGGCCGCAGGGGAAGAGGGGGGGGGGACGAGAGAGCGGCCCCCCTCCCTCCTGAACCGTACCAGGCCACATGCCCTCAACATGGGGAGGATGTCCCCATGTTGATGGGAACAAGGGCCTCATCCCCACAACCCTTGCCCGGTGGTTGTGGGGGTCTGCGGGCGGGGGGCTTATCGGAATCTGGAAGACCCCTTTAACAAAGGGGACCCCCAGATCCCGGCCCCCCTATGTGAATTGGTAAGGGGTACATTGTACCCCTACCATTTCACGAAGAAAGCATAAAAAAATGTAAAAAAAAAACACACAAACACCTTGAAAAAGTCCTTTATTAAAAAAAAAAAAAAAAAAACATTCCAGCGGTGAAATCCAGTGTCCCGTGGCGATCCGATGTCCAGCGCTGTCTGTCACTGGTTTTGCCTGAGCGGACCTGATGGGGAACTTCCTCCTCAGTGTTTTAAATGTATAGACCCGCCCCTTCTAAAGTTCCCCATCAGGTCCGCTCAGCGGACCAGATGCGGAACATGACAAGGGGCGGGTCTACATATGTATTACCACAGTGAGAGAAGTTTCCCATCAGGTCCGCCCCCTCGGTATGTCGGACCCGCCTACGTCATTGGCTTGAGCGGGGAACTTCCTTCACTGTGTAATTAAAATTTACACAGTGAAGGAAGTTTTCCGCTCAGGCCAATGACATAGGCGGGGTCCGACATACCGAGGGGGCGGACCTGATGGGGACATCCTCCCCATGTTGAGGGCATGTGGCCTGGTACGGTTCAGGAGGGAGGGGGGGGCCGCTCTCGTCCCCCCCTTTTCCCCTGCGGCCGGCCAGGTTGCGTGCTCGGATAAGGGTCTGGTATGGATTTTTGGGGGGACTCCACGCCATTTTTTTTAAATTTGGGGTGGAGTTCCCCTTAAAATCCATGCCAGATCTGAAGGGCCTGGTATGAATATTTAGGGGGAACCCCACGCCATTTTTTTTAGATGCGGCGGGGTTCCCCTTAATATCCATTCCAGACCTGAAGGGCCTGGTAATTGAATTCTGGGGGACCCCCACGCTTTTTTTTTTTTTTTTATCAATGACTTTCGTATGTATTGATAAAAGCCGACAATTCATTATTAGCCGCGAGTGAGTTTTAAATGACTTTGTGCAGAGACAGTTCTAAGCATGGGAAACATGCGCCACTTTACATGCATATCATACACACCCCCTAGGTACCAAATTTAAAAGAATATTTCACTTTTATTTTTTAATTTTAAGCATTATTAAAATGACTGCTCCCGAAAAAACAGCCGTTTTTAAAACTTCTTTTTGCATTGATACATGTCCCCTGTGGCAGGACCCGGGTCCCCAAACACTTTTTAGGACAATAACTTGCATATAAGTCTTAATAATTAGCACTTTAGATTTCGAACGTTCGAGTCCATTGTATTTAATAGGGTTCTAAAGTTCACACGAACATTTTGTCTGTTCGCAGGTTCTGGTGCGAACCGAACAGGGGGGTGTTTGGCTCATCCCTGCTCAATACTGCCAGATTGTGTATAATCAGGTATAGGCCGTTACAAGTTAATATTCCCTAGACTAACTGTGCCAGCAGGGGTTGAGTAGATTGCCGGGGGTTGGTGGTGCTGTATGCAGGGCCCGAAACAAAAATCCAGCGGCTCTCTTAACTGGGGGTAGCGCTACACTTATATGGTCATTTGCTGTGTGGAGATCACATCCTGTGACCTCACTTCCCATGGAGGAGGCGATTGGCTGCTGGTGACATCATTTCCTGTTTGTGAAAGTTTTTGTGGGAGCTGGGGAGTCTGGAGCAGAGATGCTGAGGAGCTGAGAACATGTCTGGTTATTTGGATGAATGGGGAATCAAATGATTGGTAAGCTGCATTATATCATTAAGACAAAATGTGTTATTATTATTAGCACAGGAGAAATGGCTGTGTGCCCTGCGTACAACCAATTTTTCCATGTCAAGTAGAGATGGCCTTGCGGTTCGCCCGGCGGTCGGTTCGCATTCGCGAGTCGCGAAACCGGCGGACATATGGCGCTATTCGCGGCCGGTTCGCGGCCACCATATTCTTTTACATTGTGGAACTTTGACCTATGACACATCCATCATGTGGTACAGGACAGCCAATGAGACATTTCAGCAGATGGACATACCCCCTACCTTATAAATAGACCTGATCTGGCTGCCATTTTACATTCTGTTATTTGTCAGCTCAGGGACAGGTTGCTGTGTGGAGCAGGGACAGACTGTAATCCTAGCTATTAGGTCCACAAAAGTCCTTTTAAGGACTGGTATAGGTGTACAATTGTTTTGTGTGCAGTATATAGGGGTGTAATTGACTTTTAGTTCATTTCAATTGTGCAGCATTGGGACTGCAGTGCTGAGCGGTTCTGCAGCTGTCTTTAGTCAGTGTAGGAAGGTTGCTGTGTGTGTACTAGCAGGGACAGACTCTACTAAAACAAAAGTCCTTCTAAGGACTGGCATAGGTGTACAGTCCACAAAAGCCCTTTTACGGACTGGTATAGGTGTACTATTTTGTGTGCAGTAAATAGGGGTGTACTACACGCATAAAATACTCTAGGAAGAATAGTATAGTGCGGTTCTGCAGCTGTCTTTAGTCAGTGTAGGAAGGTTGCTGTGTGTGTACTAGCAGGGACAGACTCTACTAAAATAAAAGTCCTTCTAAGGACTGGTATAGGTTTACAGTCCACAAAAGTCCTTTTACGGACTGGTATAGGTGTACTATTTTGCGTGCAGTAAATAGGGGTGTACTACACGCATAAAATACTCTAGGAAGAATAGTATAGTGCATTTCTACTGTGCAGCTTCTAAACGGTTCTGCTGCAGCTCTTTTCTCGGTTTAGGTAGAAGTTGCCGCTGTGTGTCGCAGGCACAGACTAGCGACTAAAATCGCTAACCAATAAAGCTCCACAAAAGTTCATTTTAAGGACTGGTATAGGTGTACTATTTGGTGTGCAGTATATAGGGGTCTAATACACGCATAAAAAACTTTCACATATAGGAAGAATAGTAAAGTGCATTTCTACTGTGCAGCATTGTGACTGCTGAGAGGTTCTGCAGCGATACTACAAAGAGTGACAAACGCAATTAGAAAAAAGTATTATAACTGCTGTGATAGACCAGTGGCCCCCGAAAACGACAGTTTGAAGCGGGGTGTTATATACCTTCTTCCACATATACTGCCCTTCTCTACAGCCTTTTGTCACAGGGTCATTTAAAAAGATGACAGGCAGAGGAAGAGGCAGGCCCTTCCGCAGGGGTGATAGGGGTAGGGCAGGAGCACCAGGCCGGAGCCAAAGTGGGAGGTTGCAGAAGGTGCGTTTGATTACGTCAAAGGATGCACCAGACTTGGTTGAGTGGCTCACTCAGCCTTACTCTTCTGCACCCTCCTCATCCTCTCTATCTGCACCCTCTTCACTCTCTGCTGTGTGCACCCCCAAAGACACTACCACCAACACCACCGCCACCATATACCCTCCGCTTGAGTCACAGGAATTATTTTCCGATCCTTCACAAGACTTCTCTGATGCGCAGGCATTCTTGACATTGTATCAGGAAGAGGAGGTAGCAACAACCGCCACTCAGCAGTCTGACGACTGTACCCAGATCAGCCCAAGGATGTTGGTCCCCGCTGTTGCTGCCTACTCCGAGATCTCTAATGTTAGTGGTGGGGAAGGTGATGTAGATGATGATGTGTCTATAGACGTCACGTGGGTGCCCACAAGAGAGGACCAGGAGGGGAGTTCAGAGGGAGAGATGGACCAGCAGATATGGAGGAGAGGCAGGCGGAACTTACATTGCACAGGAGGGACAAACAAGACTGCTAATGTATCAGGACTCAGAGCGAGCCATCAACCATGTACGGTCACATCTGGCGCTCCCAGGATGCCGGCACATGGCTCCGCAGTGTGGGCTTTTTTTAACGTGTCCGCTGCTGACAATAGTGTTGCCATCTGCAGCCTTTGCAGTCAACGCATAAGTCGCGGTAAGCCCAACACTCACCTAGGGACGACCGCCTTAAGAAGGCACATGAACTCCCATCACCGAGCCCAGTGGGAGCAACGCCGTCAGAACCCACAAAGCCAAACTCCAGGCTCTCACCGTCCAGCCTCTTCTACTACTTCTCCTCTCTCTTCACAGTTGTCCTCCACTCCACCTTCCATCATCCCATCCCCAAGTTTATCTGGAAAATGGCAGGCTTCCGTGAGCCAAATGTTCGAGCGTAAAAGAATGATGACGCCGGATAACCCTCTTGCCCAACGGTTGGCCGCTGGCTTGTCAGAACTCCTAGCCCGCCAACTACTGCCATATAAACTGGTGGACTCGGAGGCCTTTCAAAAATTTGTGGCCATTGGAACACCACAATGGAAGGTCCCAGGAAGGAAATATTTCTCCCAGAAGGGCATCCCAGAGCTATATGGCCATGTTCAGCGGCAAGTGAATGTATCTCTGGCACACAGTGTCGGTGCCAAGATACATCTGACCACAGACACGTGGTCTAGCAAACACGGGCAGGGAAGGTATATTACTTTTACTGCCCACTGGGTGAACCTTCTGACGGCCGTCAAGCATGTAACCCGTGGCACCCGTGTAGATTTGGTTTTACGGCCACGGATTGCATGCAGGCCTGCCTCTTCTTCTCCTCCTCCTCCTACTCCATCCTCCCTCTCCTCCTCGGCTGACTCCTCCTCTTCCGCTGCTACCATCTCTTCCGCTGCACCGCCCAAGATCCCCAGAACCTATTCGACATGCCAGGTGAGACGTTGCCATGCTGTGCTGCGTCTGTTGTGCCTGGAAGCCAAGAGCCACACTGGCCCTGCACTCCTTTCAGCTTTGCGTTCACAGGCAGATCAGTGGCTAACACCGCTCAATTTGACAGTTGGTAAAGTGATGTGCGACAACGGTGCCAATCTGCTGAGCGCGTTGAAACAGGGCAAAATTACACACGTGCCATGCATGGCACACGTCTTGAACTTGGTCGTGCAGCGATTCGTTGTCAAATACCCTGGGGTCCAGGACGTCTTGCGGCAGGCAAGGAAAATCTCGGCCCATTTCAGAAGATCTTACACGGCAATGGCTCGCCTTGCTGACATTCAGCGGCGACACAATCTGCCGGTCAGACGTCTTATTTGTGACTACCCGACGCGATGGAACTCAACCTTGTATAAGCTTGATAGGCTGCTCCAGCAGAAACGTGCAGTTAACGACTACCTGTACGAACTCTGCGCCAGAACAGGTTCTGGGGATCTTGGTTTTTTTTCACCGCGTCAGTGGCTGCTCATGCGCGACACATGCAGACTTTTGCGGCCATTTGATGAGATCACCAAACTGGTCAGTCGCAGCCATGGTGCCATCAGTGACATCGTACCTTATGCCTTCTTTATGGAGCGTGCATTGCGTCGTGTCATTGATCAAGCCGTCGAGGAGCAGGAGCAGGAAGATGAGGAAGTCGCAATGCTGGATGAATTCCCAGGGGGGGCTACTCTATCTGAGACAAGTCAACAACAGGAGTCTGAAGAGGAGTCAGAGGAGGATGGTGCCGGGGCGGATGAGGAGGAGCAAGAAGAGCATGCTTTAAACCTTTCTGGGATCCCTGCTGTTGTTGTCCGTGGATGGGGGAGGAGATCGAGGACGACATTATCCTGGATGATGACGAGCAGGAGCCAGGCCACCACACTGCTTCCAGTTTAGTGCAAAAGGGGGCCTTCATGCTCCAGTGTTTTAAGAGGGACCCCCGTATAAAAAGCATAAAGGGCAAGGACCATTACTGGGTGGCAACGTACTTGGACCCCCGGTACAAACAAAAAATGGCAGAAATGTTACCACCATCACAGAGGGCTGTCAGAATGGAGAACTTCCAGGCCTTGCTTCGAGAAATGCTGCATTCTGCTTTTGCGTGTGCTGGCAGAGGAATTTCCACTCCCAGAGGAACAGTTGTGGATACCAATCCAACAGCGCCTGCAAGAAGAGGGCGGTTTGAAGATGTCTTGGTCACTTCTGATATGAGATCATTCTTTCAGCCGACCCATCGACAGGTCTCATCCGGATCCAGCATTAGGGAACGCCTAGACCGACAGGTGTCCGACTACATCGGATTAACAGCCGATGTGGACGCTCTGAGAAGTGATGAATCCCTGGACTACTGGGTGGGCAGGCTTGACCTCTGACCAGAGCTTGCACAATTTGCAATGGAACTGTTGGCTTGCCCCTCGTCCAGTGTCCTGTCCGAAAGGTCATTCAGTGCAGCAGGGGGGATCGTGACCGATAAGCGCACTCGCCTAGCTCACGACAGTGTTGACTACCTCACATTTATAAAAATGAATGAGGCATGGATCTCTGAGGAATTCAACACATGTGACCAGTAGACCATGTTTCATTCAAATTCCTCATGACAGGCCACAAATATCCACCACCACCTATAACAAGTATTAATGGTCCCTGTCTTCTTCGGTAAATACAGCGGCATAAAAGGCCTTTTATGTCCGTTGAATGCCTAATTTTTGGGATCTGTAGTGCCCGAAATGTATTTATCCTGTGAATGCCTAATGTACCTCCAGCCACAGAATACAAAGTTCTTTGCTGTCAGATGAATGCCTGTTGGGTAATTTTTGGGGCCTGTACTGGCTGACACTTACTTCTTTAGCCAGGCTGTGAATGCCTAATTTTTCAGACTGGGATTGAAAATCAATTCTGCTAAATTGTGGAACAGATGCGGACCCATTTTACAGACGTGTGAATGGAGCCTATATGTATTTGACATGTATTTACCGGCTGCTGTCAGTTCTGGCTGATTTAGGCCGAGCTATTACAATAAAACCCAGCAATATTACAAAAAACGAAATAAACGTTATAACTGTATAAACGATTTATATATTTTATAAAATAAAAAAAACATTTATGGCAACTTTTCCAATAGCAGGATGATCTCCTGCACCCCCTTCATAGCCTGGCCTTGCGTCTCTTCCATGGCCTTCATGCGCTCCTGAATTGACAAAAAATTTCAGATTAAAAAAAGAATGCTTGTCGTTGTCGATCTCATATTTGCTTAATACTTCTGTTATGTCATTGTCCATGTTGTGGGACTATGTGTGCACAGCTAGTAATTATTTTGTGGCTGCAAATATGACCTGGAGGTTTTTAATGTTCGCCTCCCATTGAAATGAATGGGGCCTGCCGCGAACCCGCGGTTGGCGAACATTTACCCGCGTTCGCGCGATCGCGTTCGCGAACCATCCCGGGAGATGTTCGTCCATCTCTGATGTCAAGTTTCCACAACTGAGTGTTCTTTTCCAAAACTTAAAAGTGTAGATCTTTCCTTTAGAGATTACCAAGAAAGCCAAGGTATCAGGGATTTGTTTCTTATTAGTTTAGGGGTTCTAATGGTCTGCATTTTTTGGTTAACAGCCATTGTTGTGTTACACTATGTGATTATTCTTGCTCTGTGTCTTTAAGATCTGTCCCCTTCTTTCTAGCTGAACTCTCTCTCTCACCGTAGTTCTTTATATATCTCCTCCACTTCCTGATTCTGGTCATTACTCCTATATATCTTCCATGCTAAACATCTTACATGTGGCTTACAACTGCAACGTTTTTCTACCTATGAATATCCATCATTAAACGGAACATTCGAAAGGATTCATCGTCTGTCGTCCTAACTGTGAGTTTATTCATTGAGTTAAACTGCCTGTATCGATGCAAGGGATGAATATCAAACCAGCTTGAGTAAGGCCTACTTAAACCTGGAGATGAACTTTATCTCTTTGTAGTTGAGACAGAACAGTAGAAAAACAGCGTTTCACAGCCTAATTACAAGATTTCTGCATGTCAGTACTGAAACAGACAAGATTTACTGCCCTCATAGCAAGACAGAAGGGACAGGGCAGCACATGGCAGCCTTATAGCCTGAGACAATCTGCACGGTGTCATATTTCAGCACACAGATCCTGCCTGCTTTCACAGTCAGTCTGCTATCATGAGTGACCAAGCTTCTGCATGTGAACTCACATCTACCTCCCCACAAGTTCCTGAAGAAACTGAGTTACCCAAACGCTCAGTTAAACCCACTTGGAAAGTAATGGAGAATTATGAAGCTTCAAGGACTGAATTGTCAAATAGCTTGGAATTAGTCTGGGAGAAAATCCTTGCTGAAGCCAATACAGTGTCTGTTGAACGTGAACTACTGACACTAGAGGGCGCCATTAAACAACTTTCTGCCTCATATGAGCTTTATCAGCTTACCAGCATCAAATTCACTAATGTCTTACAAAACATAAAGTCAGAAAATGCGATGAGGCAGTTAAAGCGTGTCAACATTCTTAATATTGAAAGAGACAGTTTTATCCAGCAAACCAGATTAAAGGCAGAAGCAAAAATAAAGCTGTTACAGGACACTGCATCTCACAGATCTGTTTCCACCAGACGTTCTAAAAACTCGTCAAGATCCCATAGTTCAAGATACTCAACACTCAGTGAGCGACTTATTAATGCTCGCGCTGAAGTGGAAGCCAGCAAAGTGCAGGTGGCATATGCAGAAAAAAGAGCAGAGTTGGAAACGCTGTCAGCACGTCAAAGAGCAGAGTCGGAAGCGCAGTCAGCACGTCAAAGAGCAGAGTCGGAAGCGCAGTCAGCCCGTCAAAGAGCAACAATGGAAACCTTAAATGAACAGTGTAAACATGACGCAGCTATGGCAAAGCTAAGGGTCCTACAGCAAGCTATCAGTGCAGACGAAGGTGCAAGTGAGAAAGACAGCATTAACCTAAACATAGCAGATATGGAAGACCCCCTCAAACGCACTAAAGACTATGTCCTAAGCCACTGCAGTGCACACTCCATTGTCTCCAATGCTCCCGACTACATAGAGACTCCTTCACAGCTTCAAGTTAAAGAGGTTCCAGCAACTTCCTGCACACAAAATCACTCCACTGCATTTCCTACCTGCCTACCTTGCCTGCCTTCATACGTCACAGAGCATCAGCACAAGCTTCAAGCAAGTCATCAATCTCCAGTCATCGGTACAGCCTTGAATCAACGTACCATTGGAACAACTGACTTCAAGCAAGCAACTCACCTGGATGCATCTGCTGCACTATATTTCCCTGTGTCCTTTAACAACAATGTCAAAGATAACGCAATTAGCACCATACAGCCAACAGCATCTCACATAAAGGCGGAGACAACTGAGACAGAAGAGTTTGTGAGGTACATGCTTCGCAGAGAGCTCACAAAGACTGGTCTTACAAGTTTTGATGACCAACCTGAGAACTACAGAAGTTGGAAATGTGCCTTCAGAACTACAATCAGCAATATTGGCATTACAGCTGATTAAGAATTGAATCTGCTGATCAAATGGCTTGGTCCTCTATCTGCTGCACGTGTTAAGCCATTAAGATCGGTTTTCATGGACAATCCTACTGCAGGCCTCACAGCTGCATGGGAGCGACTAGAGCAAAGTTATGGCAGTCCAGAAGCTATAGAAAATGCTTTGTTCATGCGTCTGGAAACTTTCCCAAAGATATCCGGTAAGGACAACAAGGAGTTCCAGAGACTGAGTGACCTTCTCCTTGAGCTTCAGCTAGCCAAGACAGACCCAAAACTACCTGGACTCAGTTACCTTGACACTCCAAGAGGGGTAAACCCAATTGTCTCCAAGCTCCCGTATGGTTTGCAAGAGAAATGGACTGCACTAGGGTCATCATACAAAAGAGAGAACAAGGTTTCCTTCCCTCCATTCTCTTTCTTCTGTGAATTCATCAGGGAAATTGCAGAGACCAAGAACGATCCAAGTTTTTCCTACAAGCCTGTAGCAGTAATGGCCGACATTCAACAGATGTTTCACTGCTTCATCGTCAGAGAAGACAACAGAAACTACCTCAGGTTTCTATGGCACAAGGACAATGACCTCAACAAGGAAGTTATAGATTATCGCATGAAGGTACATGTCTTCGGTAACAGTCCTTCCCCAGCAGTGGCAACTTATGGGCTAAGGAAAACAGCTCAGACTGGAGAAGTTGAATATGGATCTGATGCCCGTCAAGTTGTTGAAAGAAACTTCTACGTTGACGACACACTTAAGTCCTTTCCAACTGCTAAAGAAGCAATTGATCTTCTCACCAGAACAAAGGAGATGCTGTCTGTAGCAAACCTTAGACTGCACAAGATTATATCCAACAGCTAGGAACTTATGAATGCCTTTCACTCTGAGGACTATGCCACTAGTCTAAAAAACCTTGACTTAGGTACAGATGTGCCTCCTGTACAGCGAAGTCTGGGTTTGTTGTGGAACATCAAGCAAGACAAATTCACCTTCCAAGTGTCAACTTGTGACAAACCCTTCACTAAGAGAGGAGTCCTGTCCGTGGTGAATAGCATCTATGACCCACTGGGTTTCCTTGCTCCAGTTACCATTCAAGGTAAGATTTTACTAAGACAGTTGTCTACTGAGAACATAGACTGGGATACTCCCTTGCCTAGTGAGAATCAACACAAGTGGGAAAGGTGGAGATATTCTTTGAAGTCACTAGAAAAACGTCAGATTCCCCGTTGCTATGTTCCAGGATCCACTTCAACTGCTAACCGGAGAGAGATTCATATTTTCTCTGATGCATCAGTTGAAGCTATTGCTGCAGTAGCCTATTTGAAGACCTCTGAACTGAATGGAGAATCACACTGTAGTTTTGTCCTCGGCAAGGCAAAACTCACTCCCAAGCCTGCACATACCATACCAAGACTTGAACTTTGTGCAGCCGTGCTAGCAGCAGAAATTGCTGAGGTCATACGAAGTGAAATGGACACTAGAATTGATTCTTTCACCTTCTATACAGACAGTAAGGTAGTACTTGGTTACATAAACAACCAAACAAAACAATTTTATGTGTACGTCAGCAACAGGGTTGAACGTATCAAGAAATTCTCTCTACCAAGTCAATGGCATCACGTTCCCACTGAACTCAACCCAGCTGACTGTGGGACCAGAGCCGTGTCACCTGCCGCTCTTCAGGACAGCTTATGGCTGTCACCTCCAAGGTTTCTGCGTGAGGACTCTTACTTACTCCCTATTGACACCACCTATGGGCTAGTAAACACTGAAGATGATAAGAAAATAAGAACTGTGAACACCTCACTCCACACTTCTGTAAGTACAAAACAGAAGCTGCGGTCACACCGTTATGAGCATCAATGGAAGCAGGTGCAGCATCTAGCCAATGTGTTCTGGCATCGCTGGAAGAAAAAGTATCTTCACCACCTTCAAGGTCGTAACAAATGGCAAGCATCTAAGCCGAATCTTAAGGTTGGAGACCTCATTCTTCTAAAAGACAAGGAAGTTTGTCGGAATGAGTGGCCTATGGGTCTTATTACTAAAAGTTATGCCCAGCGACGATAACAAAGTCCGGAAGGTAGAAGTCAAGGTAACCAAGGGAGGATCGACACGAACCTTTAGTCGACCAATTACAGAGTTAGTACTCCTTTTGTCAGGTGAGTGACTTGTGCAAGGACTAGCCATGCTGTTGGCACGGCGGGGAGTACATTGCTGCCATCTACAGGTTCTACTCAGAACTTTGGAATTATTTGAAGACATCATACTGTGACTTTATGTTCTTCATCCTGTTGAACTTACGTTTATTATTTGCTTGTTGCATGTTTTTTCATTACAGGTTCCAGGACATTCGTCAGTATTGGACTTTTTGAAAATATATATATTAGTTTAAAGTTATGAAATCTAAAGATTTCAGACGGGGAGTGTTGTGTTACACTATGTGATTATTCTTGCTCTGTGTCTTTAAGATCTGTCCCCTTCTTTCTAGCTGAACTCTCTCTCTCACCGTAGTTCTTTATATATCTCCTCCACTTCCTGATTCTGGTCATTACTCCTGTATATCTTCCATGCTAAACATCTTACATGTGGCTTACAACTGCAACGTTTTTCTACCTATGAATATCCATCATTAAACGGAACATTCGAAGGATTCATCGTCTGTCGTCCTAACTGTGAGTTTATTCATTGAGTTAAACTGCCTGTATCGATGCAAGGGATGAATATCAAACCAGCTTGAGTAAGGCCTACTTAAACCTGGAGATGAACTTTATCGCTTTGTAGTTGAGACAGAACAGCCATCATTTCTTCTTCATGCTGCGGAAGAAGAAAACCTGTATTGTACTGGTGCAAAACTATACCATCAGTTTGAATCTGATTTATCTTCTAATTTCTCGGGTGACTGGTCAACTCCTTTAATTTAGATCTTGCTTGAAAAGTGATTTTGAAAAGAAGGCTTCATTAAAGAGCTATCAGATCTTTTGTTTATTGAAAATCGAGCACTTCTCTTAATTGTTTCCAGACAATTTCTGTCAGTTGCCACAGCTGAGTGTTCTTGTTAAAAACTTAAGATGGAAGTTCAGCCTAAAACCAAGGTCTCTAAATCTACTTGCATCCACAATCTAAGACTAATCTAGTCTTTCAAAGCAAAAATTGCTATGCATACCTTTTCTGAAGCCGCTCCAGTCTCCAGCAGCAGGAGACAGCCGACAACGACTGTGAAATATAAGGAAGAACTAAGGCTGCGCAGCCTTAGTTCTTCCTTATATATCTGTTATTTGTGTGTGTCCCACATTTTTTGGTTGCTGCATAGATATTAAGTTATCACATACATTTTACATTTTATTTAGACAGCGCAGTATTTTCACACTTTTTATATAACGACTGTGAAATGCCTGGGAAATTATGTCACCCATTGGGTTACTATGGGGCTTTCGTTGTCAGCTGCCTCCTCTTTGCACCAGCCTCCACACAGAAACACAGAAGCCGTCTCAGTCTGAGATTCGTCCAGCTTCAGAAAAGGTATGTATAGCGATTTCTTCTTTACAGGGTTAGATTGGTTAGTCTAAGATTGTGGATGCAAGTAGATTTAGAGATTTTAGTTTTAGGGAGAACCTACATTTTATACTCAAACTACCTTAGGAGTAGAATGGAAAAGGAATGTCTAAGTAGTCTTGCAGTTCTGTCAAATGAAAATTGTTGTGTACATGGCCTAAAAATATCTGGCATCTTGGCTGTAAGGTAGAGCTGCACAATTCTGGGAAAAATGAGAATCACGATTCTTTTGCTTAGAATAAAGATCACGATTCTCTCACGATGTAAAAAAAAAAATTATTTTAAAAATTTACAATATATATATATATATATATATATATATATAAATATATGTGTGTATTTTTATTTTACATCTCTCAGTCCTCCCTATGTCACCATGCACCACCCACAGATCTACATTTTAAAATGGTTAATTTAAAAAAGAAAAATCTATATCAAAGTTAAACTCAACAAGAAAAAAATAACTACATATACAGTTAGGAGAACAAGTATTTGATACACTGCTGATTTTGCAGGTTTTACTACTTACAAAGTATGTAGAGGTCTGTAATTCTTATCATAGGTACTCTTCAACTGTGGGAGACGGAATCTAAAACAAAAATCCAGAACATCACATTGTATGATTTTTAAATAATTATATATAAATTTATTGCATGACATAAGTATTTGATCACCTACCATCAAGTAAGAATTACGGCTCTCACAGACCTGTTATTTTTTCTTTAAGAAGCCCTTCTGTTTTCCACTCATTACCTGTATTAACTGCACCTGTTTGAACTCGTTACCTGTATAAAAGACACCTGTTCACACACTCAATCAAACAGACTCCAACCTCTCCACAATGGCCAAGACCAGAGAGCTGTGTAAGGACATTGGGGATAAAATTGTAGACCTGCACAAGGCTGGGGTGGGCTACAGAACAATAGGCAAGCAGCTTGGTGAGAAGGCAACAACTGTTGGCGCAATTATTAGAAAATGGAAGAAGTTCAAGATGACAGTCAATCTCCCTCGGTCTGGAGCTCCATGCAAGATCTCACCTCGTGGGGCATCAATGATCATGAGGAAGGTGAGGGATCAGCCCAGAACTACATGGCAGAACCTGGTCAATTACCTGAAGAGAAGAATATGAATAAACTAAGAGAAAGGACTTTAGGCGGCACATGGATAAGTAATGTAAAAAACTAAGGGTTTTTATTTTAGACAGAGTAGTAAAAAAGTACATATAAACATTCAAACAGTAACAGTTTGTATATACTTAGGTACACGGCTCAGGCTAGTGCTTTAACAATGCTTCAAAAATTGTATGACATGAAAGCATTCCACCTAAAATGAAATGCAAAACCAGCAAACCAAAGGTTAATAAACAGTAAACATATGAAGCAAGTGGCAAGAGCCATGGGTCCAGTGTATCAGGTATAATCTTGAATTGCTCTACCAGTTTTGCGAATTAACGCTTCTTCAGGAGCACAGTAATCAATCGGATGTGCTGCCAATTGCAACACACACCTAGGTGAGGTTTTGATTGGCTATTTGTCGATATCGACTAGCCAGCCATAGTAAAAGTCACAATGATTGACAGCTGTGTATACTGCTGGGTAGAGGCTGCTAATGTGCAGCAACAGGTAATGTCCTCTTAGTTTTTTACATTACTTATCCATGTGCTTATCCATGTGCTGCCTAAAGTCCATTCTCTTAGTTTATTCATATTCTCCCTGTCATATCTGGACGTTGGCACATTTGTACATGTGCATCCACAGCCATCACCCTGTGAGGATGCACGTTTAAGCAATTTTTAAAAAAATGACCTGAAGAGAGCTGGGACCACAGTTTCAAAGAAAATCATTAGTAACACACTACGCCGTCATGGATTAAAATCGTGCAGCGCAAGCAATGTCCCCTTACTCAAGCCAGTGCATGTCCAGGCCCGTCTGAAGTTTGCCAATGACCATCTGAATGATCCAGAGAAAGAATGGGAGAAGGTCATGTGGTCTGATGAGACAAAAATAGAGCTTTTTGGTCTAAACTCCACTCGCCGTGTTTGGAGGAAGAATAAGGATGAGTACAAACTCAAGAACACCATCCCAACCGTGAAGCATGGAAGTGAAAACATCATTCTTTGGGGATGCTTTTCTGCAAAGGGGACAGGACAACTGCACCGTATTGAGGGGAGGATGGATGGGGCCATGTATAGCGAGATCTTGGCCAACAACCTCCTTCTCTCAGTAAGAGCATTGAAGATGAATCATGGCTGGGTCTTCCAGCATAACAACAACCCGAAACACACGGCCAGGGCAAGGAGTGTCTCCATAAGAAGCATCTCAAGGTCCTGGAGTGGCCTAGCCAGTCTCCAGACCTGAACCCAATAGAAAATCTTTGGAGTGAGCTGAAAGTCCGTATTGCCCAGCGACAGCCCCGAAACCTGAAGGATCTGGAGAAGCTCTGTATGGAGGGGTGGGCCAAAATCCCTGCTGCAGTGTGTGCAAACCTGGTCAAGAACTACAGGAAACGTATGATCTCTGTAATTGCAAACAAAGGTTTCTGTACCAAATATTAAGTTCTGCTTTTCTGATGTATCAAATACTTATGTCATGCAATAAACTGTAAATTAATTACTTAAAAATCATACAATGTGATTTTCTGGATTTTTGTTTTAGATTCCGTCTCCCACAGTTGAAGAGTACCTATGATAAAAATTACAGACCTCTATATGCTTTGTAACTAGGAAAACCTGCAAAATCGGCAGTGTATCAAATACTTGTTCTCCTAACTGTATATGTAGTTATTTTTTTCTTGTTGAGTTTAACTTTGATATAGATTTTTCTTTTTTAAATTAACTATTTTGAAATGTAGATTGTGGGTGGTGTGCACTGTGCAGCATGGTGACATAGGGAGAACTGGTGACATAGGGAGGACATGGTAACATAGGGAGGACATGGTGACATAGGGAGGACTGGATATCAAGCACTGCAGCAGTCAAGCGGTAAGTAGTAATATTCATAATATTATATGCTCACATTTGTGTTGGAAATGCCTGCTTGGCATCGGATCAATGCTGGTGCACTGCGCACTCACTGCAGTGTTTCCTGGCCAAGAAACATGGTACCGCCTATGCCCAGGCATCCATCCAGCGGCGCATCATGCTCTCTGCTGACTGACGTCAGTTCCGATATCGGCGCCATTTGCGTTCCACGCTGGTTCCGTGGTTCCGACGGGACATCAGAAAAATCGAGCAAATCCAGCCTGGAGATCGCGTGCGGGGGTGAATCGAGATTGCGATCTTATTACGATTAATCGTGCACCTCTACTGTAAGGCCTGTATTGGTCTTATTTTTTTAGGATTTTTTCCTTTATTACCATTTACCACTAATAAAGCTGCTTACAATGATCAGCTTTTGTTCATTTATCTAAAACCAGTTTATCCAAAAAGAAACAAATGGTCTGAAGCCTTGTTCTTTGCTCCTAAGGTAGTTCTGACATAGCCTGGGGCTATGTTTCTGGGCAGTATCTTGGTGTAGGATGAACCCCAACTAGGCTAATTCCAGAGGGTATTGCATGGCGCTGCAAAACGCTGTGGTATTACTTTTGGTTGAGAGTTCCACTCATTCTGTGCAAGTCAACGACTGCATCCAGCAAAAGAGTCACACTTCCTCCTCCATGTTTTGACAGTTGGTGTCAAACACTGAGGAACCATTCTTTCATGAACTTTCATGGTGTACAAAACCCCTGCAGGATGAACTGAACATCTCAAATTTTAATTCATCACTCCATAAGACCTTATTCAAGTCTACAGTAGCTCACTGACAGTGCTTCACGGCCCAGGCAAAACTCTATTTCTTATTTTGCCATCTTTCAATGGCTTTCTTACAGCCAGTCAACCTGTCAAACTTGCAGCTTGAAATCTTCTCTTTAGAACTGAGACTTCCTTACTTCGAACATTAAGCTGTGCTTGATGCTGTTGTTCTGTGAGCCGCCTGTCACGCAAGCAGTTGACTCTCGGAAAATGAAGGAAACTCTCACAGGAGGCCGTGTGGCAGACCCAAAGTCACAACACAATCGGAAGACAAGTTTTTTAGTGCCTTTTTAATGGACTAGGAAACTGTACTTGCTGACACCTTTTATTTTTTTTTACAATTTCTCTAAAGGAAAGGCCTACATTTTTAATGGTTATAATGGTCTTATAAGTGTAGCACTACCCCCGCAGGAGCTGGTGGTTATACTTTTGGGTCTTGCCGTTACCTGTCTGTTCCACTGTATCCGTCATAGGGGTTCCATTGAACAGTTTCTCACAGATGTCAGCACCAACACATAGGGGGTGATTTACTAATAACAGTGCGCTGCGCTGGTTCTAACCTTTATTGGTGCGCCGGATAACTCCTTCACTGGGCGCAGGAAGCGGCGGCGCACTGTTATAGTAAATACAAATGTCAGCGGCGCTCTATTGAAAATGAATGGTTCCCTATGGGAGCCCATTGATTTAAATAGAGGTCGCCCGGAAAGTCGGATGAAGCGGATCCGACTCGCGGGGCGACTCATGTGCCGGCTGACACAGGGACAGCGCGACTTTGCGAGGCAACTTGGACACGACCTGAGCGTGAAGCAGCCGCTCAAGTCGTGTGCTAGAGGCGACTAGCTGGCCGAGAATATCTCCAGTGCGATGGCATCGCGCTGGTTCTTGGCAGCCTCGCTGTCCCGTGTTTGGTATGAATCATGAAGGGGAACTCCACGCCAAATTTTAATGAAAAAAACGGCATAGGTTCCCCTCCAGGAGCATACCAGGCCCTTAGGTCTGGTATGGAATTTAAGGGGAACCCCCTAAGCTGAAAAAACAGCGTGGGGGTCCCCCCAAAATCCATACCAGGCCCTTAGGTGTGGTATGGATTTAAAGGGGATCCCCCTAGGCCGAAAAAACGTCGTGGGGGTTCCCCAAAATCCATACCAGACCCTTATCCGAGCACGCAACCTGGCAGGCCGCAGGGAAAGAGGGGGGGCGAGAGCGGCCCCCCTCCTTCCTGAACCATACCAGGCCACATGCCCTCAACATGGGGGGGTGGGTGCTTTGGGGCAGGGGGCGACCTGCGGCCCCCCCACCCCAAAGCACTCTGCCCCCATGTTGATGGGGACAAGGGCCTCTTCCCGACAACCCTGGCCGTTGGTTGTCGGGGTCTGCGGGCGGCGGGCTTTTCGGAATCCGGGAGCACCCTTTAATAAAGGGGCCCCCAGATCCCGGCCCCCCCACCCTATGTGAATGAGTATGGGGTACATCGTACCCCTACCCATTCACCTGGTGGAAAAAAGTCAATAAAAAACACAACACAGGTTTTTAAAGTAATTTATTAGGCAGCTCCGGGGGTCTTCCTGCCAGGCGCCCCGCTATCTTCTTCCAGCTCTTTTGCTAGCGGGGTCCCGGGCTTCCTCGTCGTCTTCGGGGCTCTTTCTGCCGGGCGCCCCGCTATCTTCTTCCAGCTCTTTTGCTAGCGGGGTCCCGGGCTTCCTCTGCGTCTTCTTCCGACTTCGGGGGTCGCTTGTTCTGTGCTCCGGTGTCGTCTCTGCACTCTCCGGTTCTTCTCCCGCTCTCCGGTGCCTTCTCCACGATCTCCGGTTCTTTCTGCCTTCTGCCGGGCGCCCCGCTATCTTCTTCCAGCTCTTTTGCTAGTGGGGTCCCGGGCTTCATCATCGCCTTCTTCCCTCTTCTCTTCGCCCGATGTTGCCTCGTCGCTGTCCGCCGTTACAATGGTCTGGCCGCGGAGCGCACCCACTTATATTGGCATGGGGCGTGGTCACCGGGTGATGCCACCGCTGACCCCGCCCCCGTATGATGTCACAGTCCCGGGGAATGATGGTTTTGAAAAACTAGTCACAACCAGGAGACAAGATAGGGGACAGCAATAACAAGTAGAATTAACCCATGAGCTCTAGAGCTCCTTTCCATGTGCATCGATCCATTGGGACCAGACCTTATCAAATTTTTGGGGACAGTTTCTACTCTTGTATGTTAGCTTGTACAAAGGTAGGACAGAGTTTATCGTGGCCGTCCACGCTTGGAGCGTGGGAGGGCCGGGCTGCTTCCACTTAAGAAGAATCTCTCGCCTAGCGTAATATAGGGCATAGAACAAAAACAATTTTTCATTCCTTGACACCTCCACACCTTCCATGACCCCAAGCAATGCCAGGGCCGGGTCCAAGGTAAGGGACCAGTCCCCAAACGTTCCCAGGACACCCATCACCCCCTCCCAGTATGGACGCAGTACAGGGCATGATCATGCCATATGAAAGAATGTGCCTGGAGCCAGACCGCATCTAGAGCATCGAGCACTCGTTCCGGGGTATATGTTTGCTAATCTAGCGGGAGTATAGTATGCCCTGTGCAAGAATTTCAGTTGGATGAAGCGATCTTTAGCTGAAATCATTTTAGTAATATAGTCAGACACCACGTCCCCCCAGGTCTCGTCGGTCAGGTCTGGGATGTCCGCCCTCCAATTATCACAGACGTTCGTCAGGGGCGACACATGCGCAGCGGAAAGGTAAAAGTAGGGGGAGGACAGGGGCTTATCCATGAATCTTGATATGAGTAGTCGTTCAACCGCATCAGTCTGGAGGGTCAGAGGATCAGGAAACTGGGCCTGGATCGCATGCCTGAGCTGGTAATATCTGAACTTCATGGAGGCAGGGACGTGGAACTTAGCTTTCATCATCTCAAAGGAAGAAAAGGATCAGTCAGTGTAAATATGCTTAATGGTGACTACCCCCCTAGCCGCCCACAACTGTGGCTCCGGGAGCCCACAGATGTGCGTCAACAATGGGTTATCCCATAGGGGAGTATGGGGAGAGATGACGAGTCCGATCTGTAGACCGATCTGGCTCTCTGCCACACCAAAATGGTTGTGCGCATTAAAGTCGTGACCTGGGGGTGGGCCCTAGGCCCTCTATAGGGTAGATTAGTCAACGCCGCATAAGACCCCAAGATGGCAGCCTCGAGGGTCACCGCCGGGTTCTGCCTGGGCTGATCAAACCACCACCGGACCATAACCAGGACCGCAGCCCAGTAGTAGAGCAGGAAGTGGGGCAGTGCCAGGCCCCCCTGTGACAGGGGGAGCTGGAGTGTCCTCTTCGCCAGTCTCTGGACCTTGCCAGCCCAGACAAATGTAGAGACAATGGAGTCAATCTTTTGAAAAAAGGATTTAGGGAGGGGGCAGGGAGTGTTCCTAAAAAAGTACAAAAATTTTGGGAGATAAACCATTTTTACCAAATTCACCTTACCCACCAGGGATAGGGGTAATGTTTTCCAGAGTTGGCATTTCCTGCCGAACTGGGTCAGCAGGGGAAGAAAGTTGTCATCACTATTAGACATGTGCACACTGAAATATTTCGTTTCGGAATTTCGTTTTCGTCCGAAAAATTAATTTATTAAGTTACTCCCGAAATTCGTTTTTATTTATGTCGTTTTTCGTTAAAAATTGCATTCGTCCGAAAATCTGAATTAATTAAGGTCGAATCTGTCATTGAAGGCTTATGGTGTCTGTCGAATGTTCAAAGAAGATTCGACGGAGCAGCGAAACTGTACGACTCTGCAATCATACATTTCCGGTCGAATGTTCCGCCCACAAGCAGTGATCTTTTCTCTCTATGTCGAATCTTTTCTCTCTATAATAACAAATCTTTTCTCTCTATAATGTCGAATCTTTTCTCTCTATAATGTCGAATCTTTTCTCTCCTATGTCGAATCTTTTCTCTCTATAATGTCGAATCTTTTCTCTCCTATGTCGAATCTTTTCTCTCCTATGTCGAATCTTTTCTCTCTATAATGTCAAATCTTTTCTCTCCTATGTCGAATCTTTTCTCTCCTATGTCGAATCTTTTCTCTCTATAATGTCAAATCTTTTCTCTCCTATGTCGAATCTTTTCTCTCTATAATGTCGAATCTTTTCTCTCTATAATGTCAAATCTTTTCTCTCTATAATGTCGAATCTTTTCTCTCTATAATGTCAAATCTTTTCTCTCCTATGTCGAATCTTTTCTCTCCTATGTCGAATCTTTTCTCTCCTATGTCGAATCTTTTCTCTCCTATGTCGAATCTTTTCTCTCTATGTAGAATAATCTTGGACTAATAGAGTTAAGGTTAGGCACATTCGACCACAGGTTCGATAGACACAGATTGTTATTGTCAGCGTCACGTCAAATCTCCTATCTATATCGAACTGTTGTAGCAACGAAAACGAAAATAAAGCATTTGTTTATGTCGGATCTTTCGGTTTTCGGATTCTGTGCTTTCGTTTTCATTTGTTAAAACGATAACGAAAATAGCTGAAATTCGGACGAAAATGCATTTGGACGAAAACGAATGCACATGTCTAATCACTATACGCCTGAGGGGACCCTCGGACCACCACCCCAAGAT
>CM055121.1:120312105-120317105 GCA_029206835.1 Rana muscosa
ATTTAATTTTGTCCACCCATTGGATTGGCGTGTCTGTGACCGCCCCGGAGCCCGGGGGGTGGAGGAAAAAAAGGGCTGACTTGTCCCAGTTGACGCGAACCCCAGAAAATTTCCCGAATTGGTCTATTATTTCAAGTGCCGAAGTGAGAGAGGGTCCCGCATCAGCCAAGTACAGCAGGGTATCGTCGGCATACAGCAAAATTTTCTCTTGAAGTGTCCCGACCCGAATTCCCCTCACCCTCTGATCCTGCCGGATTAAGATTGCCAGGGGTTCGATCGCCAGGGCAAAAAGCACCGGGGAAAGGGGACAGCCCTACCTGGTGCCCCTATGTAGACTAAAGGGAGGGGACAGCGGGCCATTAACCCTGACCCGGGCAGTTGGGTCCCTGTAGAGGAGTTGAATCCAGGAGATAAACCTGGGCCCAAAACCAAAATTCTCCAGTACCTTCCAGAGGAAAAGCCACTTGACCGAGTCGAATGCCTTTTCGGCATCAAGCGCCGCTACCACCCCCGCATCGCCCTCACCAGCCCGATCGACGTGAGTATACAGCCTACGGATATTAATATCCGTGCCTCTGCCTGGCATGAAGCCGGACTGATCTGGATGGACCAGAGCCGTGATCACTCTGTTCAAGCGCGTCGCCAGTATTCTGGCCAGCAACTTGGCATCCACGTCAATCAGGGAGATCGGGCGATAGGACTTGCACAGTTCAGGGTCCTTACCCGGCTTGGGAATAACCACTATGACCGCCTCTGACATGGAGGCCGGCAAGGCTCCGTCCCTCAGTGAGGTCAGAAGCATGGAGTGGAACTTAGGGGCCAGATCCTCAGCGTACGTCCTATAGAATTCTGCGTGGAACCCGTCAGGGCCTGGTGTCTTCCCGGCCTGAAGTGAGGAGATAGCTCGCTGGACCTCCTCAAGGGTAATAGGGGAGTCAAGTTGGTCTCTATAGGTATCAGTCAGTACTGGGAAGTCAACATCCGACAGGTAGATATGGAGGTCATCCGACGAGTAGTCAACCCGGGTAGAGTAGAGATCAGAGTAATAGGACGCAAAGCACCCATTGATCGCCCTAGACAAAGTCTGTTTGACCCCGGCACCGTCAACCAAGGCGGGAACGCTCATGGAGGCAGATTGCTCCCTGACCAACCACGCCAGCAACCTACCCCCCCGCTCACCCTCCTCAAAGATCCTCTGGGACTGTTGGAGTAACTTCTTCTTAGTCAGGGCAGTGCGAAGCAACATAACCTCTCTGGTGCTCTCCTGTAGCTTAGTATGGGTCACCTGACTGGGCATATTGGCGCTCAAGGGAGGCGGCCTTATCCTCCGCCACAACTAAGTTGGCCTTCAGTTGTCTACGAACACCGCCAATAACCGATTGATACTGACCCCTGGAGGAGGCTTTAAAGGCATCCCAAACCACCGCCGCAGGGGCCGACCCCGGATTAAGAGCCCAGTAAGTGGTCATATGTAGGCGAAACCCAGAATCCACCCCAGGGTCAGAGATCCAGAATCTCGACAGTCGCCACAATTTATCAGTGGGGGAGCCTTCCAGAGACAATTTAAGGAGGAGCGGGGCATGGTCGGATATACCTCTTGGAAGAATAGAGATCTGTTGGACTCTAGATAATAGGGGTCTCCCCGCATACATCAGGTCCATGCGTGAGAGAGACCTATGGGTGGCTGAATGACAGGTAAAGGACCTATCGGAGGGGTGACAGGTCCGTCAGGCCATAGGTCTCCGCCCAGACCGAGAGATCTGAAGTGGATCCCCCCACTGAGTTAAGACGATCCAGCCCAGGGTTAGGCAGCATGTTAAAGTCCCCTACAATCAACAAGTTGTCAGTACTATAGTTGCCGATGAGAGGGCGTAGTTTGTGAAGTACCTTGACCGACGCAGGAGGGGGTAAATAGACACCCACCAGCACCATCTCGAGGCCCTCCACCATTGCATGTAATATTATAAACCGTCCATCCGGGTCAAGCACGAGCCCCAAGACCCTAAACGGCAGGGACTTGCGCACCAGTATACTAACCCAGGGTTTTTTAAGACTGAGGCCTTGCACACACGGCCGAGATTCTCTTTGAAAAAAACATGTCGTTTTTTCCGACGAGATTCTTGGACAAGAAACTTGTCCCGCCGAGTGTACACACGCTCGATTCAAAGAACCCGCGGTTCTTTGAATGTAGCGAACACGGTGACGTCATTGAATACGACGAGCATGCGCTCGTCACATTCGATGCCGTCGCCGCCATCTTGGTTCACCCTACCTATGCCTAGGAAGCTACCGCGCATGCGTCAAAGTCATTTCGAGCATGCGCGGGCCTTCCGGCGAAAAGGTAAGTGTACACACACACAATTTTCTTGTCGAGAAACAGGCTGACGAGAATCTCAACGAGAAAATAGAGAGCAGGTTCTCTATTTTCTCGTCGAGATTCTTGTCGCTTTTCTTGACGAGAAACCATACACACGAACAAATTTCTCGGCAAAAAATCTCTGCCAGCAAGTTTCTTTCTGGTTTTTGAGAAACTCGTTCGTGTGTACGAGGCTTGAGAGTTTTCTCCCCATGAGGTGAGTTTCCTGAAGGACACATATATGAGGGTTGTAGGTCTTCAGGAATTGGAACAGCAGTGACCGCTTCACAGGGGAGTTAAGGCCCCTGGTGTTCCAAGAGACAAGTGTCAGCGATGCCATTCAACAAGCAAGTGCATCAACAATGGAGAGTAATCAGAGGACAGGCCCGACCCGGATGAAGTGGAAGCAAACAACCCAATTGTACACAAAGAGTATCCCATGAAGGGTAGTAAAAACATAGGCCCAAATGACTGTATCACATATTTAACCATAAAATAAGCAGCAAAACAGAAATAAAAACAAAAACAACAGCAAAACAACAAGAAAACACCCCCCCTCCCCGCCAACCCCCCCGAAACAGCGGGTGGCTCTTCTTCCCAAAAACAGCAGGGCAAGCCGCCATGCATTGGAGGTAACGTGTGAAAAAGGCTTACTGAACATAAGTCTACAGACCCATAACTGCTAGGGTCGTCCGGATTATAAAAAGTGGTGCCAGTCTCCCAGTAGGCTGGGGGTACAAAACTTGGTGTGGTTACATGCCGTCCTTAAAAAAAACAAAAAAAAACACAAAACACACATTGGCCCCCGGCTATGGCAAAGGTCCCTAGTACTTGACAAACAGGATAAGGGCAACATAATAGGGGCATAGGGGATACAGGTGAGCATGTCTTCTGGACCCCCCACTGTGGGGAGCACAGTGTGGTGCAATCCCTTGTCTCTCAGAGCAGGATAACAGGTGGAGGAAAACATAAAACAATAAAGAATAAAAAAAAGCAAAAACCCCAAGGGGAATGTCAAGGTGTCTCAATGACAAAAAAAAAAAAGGGGGGGGACCATAGTCAAACCGCAAGGCAACAGGAAAGAAAATTGCCAGAGGACCACATGTATGCATGGAGGATGGAGAACTTCAAGGCAACAAGGAAGTGTAGATCATGTACTTGCTTTATCCCGCACGGATCGTATCAAGCCAGGAAGACGCCTCCTCGGGTGACGTGAAGAATCTCACTCGTTCGCCATCTTGGACCCTGAGCCTGGCGGGAAACAGCATACTGTATTTCAGGTTTTTGGCGCGAAGGCGGGAGCAGACCTGGTCAAATTACTTCCTCTGCTTCTGTGTTTCGATAGAATAGTCAGGGAATATCAGGAGCTTAGCGTTCTCATACTTCAGGTCACCCACACTTCTAGCCTCTCTGAGGACAAGGTCCCGATCCCGGTAGTTCAAGAGCTTAAAGATAAATGTGCGTGGGGGGGGGTTCCCCGGTGGGCCCCTGGCTGCGGGTATCCTATGAGCTCTCTCCACCACAAAGTGAGGGGAAAAAGAGGCACGGGGTAGGAGGGTGCGCAGCAGCTGCTCCGTAAACGTGGTGGTGTCGTTCCCCTCAGACCCCTCGGGCAGCCCTATGATGCGCAAATTATTGCGTCTATTCCGGTTCTCGGAATCTTCAGCACGGAACTCCAGGTGCTTGACTCTAATTTTAAGGGTATGGAGGTCAGCCGTGTGCTCTCTTTGCACATCCTCAGCCGCAGACACTCGCTGCTCCACCTCTGACACCCTGCCTTTAAAAGTGTCAATATCCCTCCTAATCAGGCCCAGTTCAATGTACATGGTGTCAATCTTCTCTGTAAGGGCTGTTTTACAGCCATTAATGGCCTCCATGAGGGCTGTGTGTTCAGGGGAGGTTCGGGGAGCTGCAGCCCCATGACTCACCTCCTCCTCTTCCTGAGCCGACATGATGGGGGAGACTGCTGCGACCTTCCCCTCAGTATGGCGCGCGGTCCCGCTCTTCTTCTGGCTCTGCCGGAGCGCTGATCCCCCTCTCCGATAGCCGGGCATGAGCAGGGGTTGCCCGGGGCAAAAAGCAAGCAAGTGAGCCGGTGGAAGGGCACCCAGCACCTATGGGAAGAAGGAGAATAGATCCGGACGGCGTAGCGGAGCCAATACACGTCCGCTCCCATCGCCATCTTGGACACGCCCCTCCTCAGGTTCTCTTTAACCACACCCCTTTCAAGCCACACCCCTTTTAAGCCACGCCCAATATTAAGCCCACTTGTCGCGCGCCGCATTCTTTTCCGCCCTTATTAAAACCCACTTAAAATATTCCACATGGACCCACACATTTAATCATACTCCCCTCATTTTCAGATACATATTTTTGACTACCTAACAGACCTATGTGCTCTGTCATGTCACCAGAGTAGTTATGACATCAAAATATAATCCATGGCATGATCACTTTTCACTGCGTGACAACAATGACATCATACTTATAAATTTTCATATATCAGTAGCAATGCTTTGTTCAAATAGAATTAAATCATTTAAAAATATATAAAGATGCAATCATCTGGTTCTGATAATTGGTTTAAGAGTCAAAAGGGCTTATACTCTTTTTTTCTTGCATTAAGGAATTTTGCGTTGAGCAT
>CM055121.1:120322105-120324605 GCA_029206835.1 Rana muscosa
CTAGTCCATCGCCTTAACCACTCGGCCACGACTACCTAACGCTCCTTGCCCTTCTATGACGTCACTGGAGTAGTTAGGGTCGTCCGGATTATAAAAAGTGGTGCCAGTCTCCCAGTAGGCTGGGGGTACAAAACTTGGTGTGGTTACATGCCGTCCTTAAAAAAAACAAAAAAAAACACAAAACACACATTGGCCCCCGGCTATGGCAAAGGTCCCTAGTACTTGACAAACAGGATAAGGGCAACATAATAGGGGCATAGGGGATACAGGTGAGCATGTCTTCTGGACCCCCCACTGTGGGGAGCACAGTGTGGTGCAATCCCTTGTCTCTCAGAGCAGGATAACAGGTGGAGGAAAACATAAAACAATAAAGAATAAAAAAAAGCAAAAACCCCAAGGGGAATGTCAAGGTGTCTCAATGACAAAAAAAAAAAGGGGGGGGACCATAGTCAAACCGCAAGGCAACAGGAAAGAAAATTGCCAGAGGACCACATGTATGCATGGAGGATGGAGAACTTCAAGGCAACAAGGAAGTGTAGATCATGTACTTGCTTTATCCCGCACGGATCGTATCAAGCCAGGAAGACGCCTCCTCGGGTGACGTGAAGAATCTCACTCGTTCGCCATCTTGGACCCTGAGCCTGGCGGGAAACAGCATACTGTATTTCAGGTTTTTGGCGCGAAGGCGGGAGCAGACCTGGTCAAATTACTTCCTCTGCTTCTGTGTTTCGATAGAATAGTCAGGGAATATCAGGAGCTTAGCGTTCTCATACTTCAGGTCACCCACACTTCTAGCCTCTCTGAGGACAAGGTCCCGATCCCGGTAGTTCAAGAGCTTAAAGATAAATGTGCGTGGGGGGGGTTCCCCGGTGGGCCCCTGGCTGCGGGTATCCTATGAGCTCTCTCCACCACAAAGTGAGGGGAAAAAGAGGCACGGGGTAGGAGGGTGCGCAGCAGCTGCTCCGTAAACGTGGTGGTGTCGTTCCCCTCAGACCCCTCGGGCAGCCCTATGATGCGCAAATTATTGCGTCTATTCCGGTTCTCGGAATCTTCAGCACGGAACTCCAGGTGCTTGACTCTAATTTTAAGGGTATGGAGGTCAGCCGTGTGCTCTCTTTGCACATCCTCAGCCGCAGACACTCGCTGCTCCACCTCTGACACCCTGCCTTTAAAAGTGTCAATATCCCTCCTAATCAGGCCCAGTTCAATGTACATGGTGTCAATCTTCTCTGTAAGGGCTGTTTTACAGCCATTAATGGCCTCCATGAGGGCTGTGTGTTCAGGGGAGGTTCGGGGAGCTGCAGCCCCATGACTCACCTCCTCCTCTTCCTGAGCCGACATGATGGGGGAGACTGCTGCGACCTTCCCCTCAGTATGGCGCGCGGTCCCGCTCTTCTTCTGGCTCTGCCGGAGCGCTGATCCCCCTCTCCGATAGCCGGGCATGAGCAGGGGTTGCCCGGGGCAAAAAGCAAGCAAGTGAGCCGGTGGAAGGGCACCCAGCACCTATGGGAAGAAGGAGAATAGATCCGGACGGCGTAGCGGAGCCAATACACGTCCGCTCCCATCGCCATCTTGGACACGCCCCTCCTCAGGTTCTCTTTAACCACACCCCTTTCAAGCCACACCCCTTTTAAGCCACGCCCAATATTAAGCCCACTTGTCGCGCGCCGCATTCTTTTCCGCCCTTATTAAAACCCACTTAAAATATTCCACATGGACCCACACATTTAATCATACTCCCCTCATTTTCAGATACATATTTTTGACTACCTAACAGACCTATGTGCTCTGTCATGTCACCAGAGTAGTTATGACATCAAAATATAATCCATGGCATGATCACTTTTCACTGCGTGACAACAATGACATCATACTTATAAATTTTCATATATCAGTAGCAATGCTTTGTTCAAATAGAATTAAATCATTTAAAAATATATAAAGATGCAATCATCTGGTTCTGATAATTGGTTTAAGAGTCAAAAGGGCTTATACTCTTTTTTTCTTGCATTAAGGAATTTTGCGTTGAGCATGCCTTGGAAAAGAGCGTAGTCGGCAGGATTTGAACCTGCGCGGGGAGACCCCAATGGATTTCAAGTCCATCGCCTTAACCGCTCGGCCACGACTACCTGATGCTTTTCTCTACTGTAGGCGGTGCCCACAGGGCAACAAATGACAGCATGAGACCAGGTGATCAATGCAAATCGTATGCTGGTGAAAAACACAAGCTGCAGTAAGGAATGTTGAGTTGACCATGCCTTGGAAAAGAGCGTAGTCGGCAGGATTTGAACCTGCGCGGGGAGACCCCAATGGATTTCTAGTCCATCGCCTTAACCACTCGGCCACGACTACCTAACGCTCCTTGCCCTTCTATGACGTCACTGGAGTAGTTATGGCATCAAATTACTTTCCATGCCATAATCCTCTTTGACTGCATTATGACAATGACATCATAATATATTAACTGTCATATCGCAGTGTCTAGGCTCTGTTTCTTGAA
>CM055121.1:120327105-120329605 GCA_029206835.1 Rana muscosa
TGGATTTCTAGTCCATCGCCTTAACCACTCGGCCACGACTACCTAACGCTCCTTGCCCTTCTATGACGTCACTGGAGTAGTTAGGGTCGTCCGGATTATAAAAAGTGGTGCCAGTCTCCCAGTAGGCTGGGGGTACAAAACTTGGTGTGGTTACATGCCGTCCTTAAAAAAAACAAAAAAAAACACAAAACACACATTGGCCCCCGGCTATGGCAAAGGTCCCTAGTACTTGACAAACAGGATAAGGGCAACATAATAGGGGCATAGGGGATACAGGTGAGCATGTCTTCTGGACCCCCCACTGTGGGGAGCACAGTGTGGTGCAATCCCTTGTCTCTCAGAGCAGGATAACAGGTGGAGGAAAACATAAAACAATAAAGAATAAAAAAAAGCAAAAACCCCAAGGGGAATGTCAAGGTGTCTCAATGACAAAAAAAAAAAAGGGGGGGGACCATAGTCAAACCGCAAGGCAACAGGAAAGAAAATTGCCAGAGGACCACATGTATGCATGGAGGATGGAGAACTTCAAGGCAACAAGGAAGTGTAGATCATGTACTTGCTTTATCCCGCACGGATCGTATCAAGCCAGGAAGACGCCTCCTCGGGTGACGTGAAGAATCTCACTCGTTCGCCATCTTGGACCCTGAGCCTGGCGGGAAACAGCATACTGTATTTCAGGTTTTTGGCGCGAAGGCGGGAGCAGACCTGGTCAAATTACTTCCTCTGCTTCTGTGTTTCGATAGAATAGTCAGGGAATATCAGGAGCTTAGCGTTCTCATACTTCAGGTCACCCACACTTCTAGCCTCTCTGAGGACAAGGTCCCGATCCCGGTAGTTCAAGAGCTTAAAGATAAATGTGCGTGGGGGGGGGTTCCCCGGTGGGCCCCTGGCTGCGGGTATCCTATGAGCTCTCTCCACCACAAAGTGAGGGGAAAAAGAGGCACGGGGTAGGAGGGTGCGCAGCAGCTGCTCCGTAAACGTGGTGGTGTCGTTCCCCTCAGACCCCTCGGGCAGCCCTATGATGCGCAAATTATTGCGTCTATTCCGGTTCTCGGAATCTTCAGCACGGAACTCCAGGTGCTTGACTCTAATTTTAAGGGTATGGAGGTCAGCCGTGTGCTCTCTTTGCACATCCTCAGCCGCAGACACTCGCTGCTCCACCTCTGACACCCTGCCTTTAAAAGTGTCAATATCCCTCCTAATCAGGCCCAGTTCAATGTACATGGTGTCAATCTTCTCTGTAAGGGCTGTTTTACAGCCATTAATGGCCTCCATGAGGGCTGTGTGTTCAGGGGAGGTTCGGGGAGCTGCAGCCCCATGACTCACCTCCTCCTCTTCCTGAGCCGACATGATGGGGGAGACTGCTGCGACCTTCCCCTCAGTATGGCGCGCGGTCCCGCTCTTCTTCTGGCTCTGCCGGAGCGCTGATCCCCCTCTCCGATAGCCGGGCATGAGCAGGGGTTGCCCGGGGCAAAAAGCAAGCAAGTGAGCCGGTGGAAGGGCACCCAGCACCTATGGGAAGAAGGAGAATAGATCCGGACGGCGTAGCGGAGCCAATACACGTCCGCTCCCATCGCCATCTTGGACACGCCCCTCCTCAGGTTCTCTTTAACCACACCCCTTTCAAGCCACACCCCTTTTAAGCCACGCCCAATATTAAGCCCACTTGTCGCGCGCCGCATTCTTTTCCGCCCTTATTAAAACCCACTTAAAATATTCCACATGGACCCACACATTTAATCATACTCCCCTCATTTTCAGATACATATTTTTGACTACCTAACAGACCTATGTGCTCTGTCATGTCACCAGAGTAGTTATGACATCAAAATATAATCCATGGCATGATCACTTTTCACTGCGTGACAACAATGACATCATACTTATAAATTTTCATATATCAGTAGCAATGCTTTGTTCAAATAGAATTAAATCATTTAAAAATATATAAAGATGCAATCATCTGGTTCTGATAATTGGTTTAAGAGTCAAAAGGGCTTATACTCTTTTTTTCTTGCATTAAGGAATTTTGCGTTGAGCATGCCTTGGAAAAGAGCGTAGTCGGCAGGATTTGAACCTGCGCGGGGAGACCCCAATGGATTTCAAGTCCATCGCCTTAACCGCTCGGCCACGACTACCTGATGCTTTTCTCTACTGTAGGCGGTGCCCACAGGGCAACAAATGACAGCATGAGACCAGGTGATCAATGCAAATCGTATGCTGGTGAAAAACACAAGCTGCAGTAAGGAATGTTGAGTTGACCATGCCTTGGAAAAGAGCGTAGTCGGCAGGATTTGAACCTGCGCGGGGAGACCCCAATGGATTTCTAGTCCATCGCCTTAACCACTCGGCCACGACTACCTAACGCTCCTTGCCCTTCTATGACGTCACTGGAGTAGTTATGGCATCAAATTACTTTCCATGCCATAATCCTCTTTGACTGCATTATGACAATGACATCATAATATATTAACTGTCATATCGCAGTGTCTAGGCTCTG
>CM055121.1:120574605-120712105 GCA_029206835.1 Rana muscosa
AGTGCCACGTGTTTCCCGTGTTTAGAACTGTCCCTGCACAAAATAACATTTCTAAAGGGAAAAAAGTCATTTAAAACTGCTTGCGGCTTTAATGCAATGTGTGGTCCCGGTAATATGGATGAAAATCTTTAGGAAAAATGGCATAGCTACCCCATCAACCCCCCCCCCTACCCCAGCCCATTACCAGCCCCTTTGGGTCTTGTATGGATATTAAGGGGAACCCCGCACACAAAATAAAAAAGGACCTATATACTCTGAACAGCCGTATACAGGCGGTGCATACAAGACAGGGACTGTAGGTTTGTTCTTATGTAGAATCTGTTTATAATTTTGAACAGCTGCATTGTTTAAGTGGAGCTCCATGGCAAATTCCTTTTTTTTCGTTTTTTGTAAAACATAGGGAACGGTTATCACCCCTGTCACATTTTTTTTGCTGTCTGTGCTCCTGTTCAGAACATTTCACCTCACTTTGCATCCCAATGACAACTGTTTTTGAAATGTGGTGTTTTTATTGAAACAAGGATTGGTGATAAAGCATCAGTAGAGAGGAGACACCTTTCTCCCATATTAATTCTTACAGGAGAGAATTTTCCTTCCAAGGGGTAGATTTCCTCTCACTTCCTGTTGTCTTCTTCCGTTTGCAAGTAGTAGTCGTTTGTAAGTTGGATGTTTGAAAGTAGGGACCTGCCGTATATACTCTGCAGAAATTGGCCCCTTAGGTGTTGGTGTTGGCACAACACTGTAAGCACTCACAGTTACTCTTGGTGGGTGCTGGAACGCCCTGCTGTCAACTATTATATCAGGAATTGTAATAACATATAATTGTTGAACAGTGGTAGTAAAAATTGGGCCTTTGATGGTGGTGCTGGTGCCACAACACTGTAAGGCCTGACAGTTACTCTTGGTGGGCGCAGCAATGGGCCCTGCTGTGAATTATTAGATCAATAATTATAATTGCATGCCCCTGTTGAACAGGGGCTGAAAAATTGGGCCTTTGGTGGTGGTGGTGGTGGTGGTGGTGGTGTTGACACAACACTGTAAGGCCTGACAGTTACTCTTGGTGGGCGCAGCAATGAGCCCTGCTGTGAATTATTAGATCAATAATTATAATTGCATGCCCCTGTTGAACAGGGGCTGAAAAATTGGGCCTTAGGCACTGGTGGCACAACACTGCAACCCCTCACAGATACTGTACTTGGAGCACAGCAATGAGACTGTTGCAAAGTATTGCATCAAAAATTGTAATTACACGCCCCTGTTAAACAGGGGCTGAAAAATTGGGCCTTAGCCACTGGTGGCGGCACCCATAAACCAAAATGATCTTCCAAGCTATCATCATTAATCGGATCATTGAGGAGGAGGAGGAGGATAGCCAGTCAACATAACAGCACAGGCACTCAGCATCAGCATCAGTCTTGAAGGGATGTGACATTTTAAAATCAATTAGTCTGTTATATCAGCATCAGGTGTGTGGTAGCTGGTGGTGATCCAAGACTGGTTCATCTTGATGAAAGTCAGTCGATCAACCGAGTCGGTGGACAGGCGCACCCTGTGATCCATGACAAATCCTCCAGCAGTACTGAATGTGCGTTCTGAAAGAACGCTGGATGCAGGACAGGCCAGTAGCTCAATTGCATACTGTGCAAGCTCTGGCCAGTGATCCATCCTCAAGACCCAGTAAGCCAGAGGATTTTCGGTGGGGAAGGTGTCCAAGTCTGACCTTGCCCCTAGGTATTCCTGCACCATGTATATCAGACGCTGGCGATGGTTGCTGGAACCGATCATACTTTGGGGCTGCGGACTAAAGAATTGTCTGAACGCATCGGTCAGACGGCCACCTTCCCCACCGCTCCTTCTTTGACTGCCCGAAGCCTCAGCAACTCGTTGTCCAGGACCAGGAGTTTGTAACCTCCCAGTCTCTGGGAACGCGTTGCACAGACCTTTCTGCAAGGCCTCCCGGAGTTGTCTCATCCTCTGCTCCCTCTGCGACGGTAACATAAGGTCCGCAACCTTACCCTTGTACCGTGGATCAAGGAGAGTGGCCAGCCAGTAATGGTCCCTCTCCTTGATCCGAAGAATACGAGGATCCTTCCGCAGACTTTGCAGGATCAGGGAGGCCATGCAGCGTAGGTTAGCTGAGGCATTCAGTCCGGAGTCCTCTGGGTCACTAAGGACGACATGATCCGCAGCCACCTCCTCCCAGCCACGTACAAGTCCACTGGTTTCTTGGGACTGTAAATCATCCCTAAAAGACTGCTGCTGATGATGCTGAGTGCCAGCCTCCACCTCCATGCTGACACAATCCTCCTCCTCCTCCTCCTCCTCCTCCTCCTCTTCCTGTGCGATGGGTTTTGACAGAAGGAACACTGTCTGGGTAAAGGGGGCCTTGAGAGGCAAGGAAGTCCTCCTCTTCCTGCCTCTGTTCTGCCTCAAGTGCCCTGTCCATTATTCCACGCAGCGTGTGCTCCAACAGGTGGACAAGAGGTACAGTGTCACTGATGCATGCACTGTCACTGCTCACCATCCTCGTGGCCTCCTCAAATGGTGCCAGGACAGTGCATGCATCCCTGATCATGCCCCACTGGCGTGGTGAAAAAAACCCGAGCTCCCCTGACCCTGTCCTGGTGCCGTAGTCGCACAGGTACTCATTGATGGCCCTCTGCTGCGTGTGCAGCCGCTGCAGCATGGCCAACGTTGAGTTCCACCTGGTGGGCATGTCACATATAAGGCGGTTCTTGGGCAGGTTCAACTCCTTTTGAAGCTCAGCCAGGCGAGCACTGGCATTATAAGATCTGCGGAAATGCACACAGACTTTCCTGGCCTGCCTCAGGACATCCTGTAAGCCCGGGTACCTGCCCAAGAACCGCTGCACCACCAGGTTAAGGACGTGAGCCATACAGGGCACATGGGTCAGTTGTCCCTGTCGGAGGGCGGAGAGGAGGTTGGTGCCATTGTCGCAAACCACCATTCCTGGCTTAAGCTGGCGTGGCGTCAATCACCTCTCGGCCTGCCCCTGCAGAGCAGACAGGACCTCTGCCCCAGTGTGGCTCCTGTCCCCCAAACACACCAGCGCAAGCACGGCATGGCATCTTTTTGCCTGCGTACTTGCGTAGCCCCTTGAACGCCTACGGAGCACCGCTGGTTCCAAGGACAAACCACAGGAAGAGGCCATGGAGGAAGAAGAAGAGGAGGGGGTGGAGGAGAGAGGTGTGTCACAACCAGTAGTAGCATTTTGGAGGCGTGGCGGTGGAACAACCTCCAACACTACTGCACCTTGTCCTGCATCCTTCCCAGCTGCCAAAAGAGTGACCCAATGGGCCGTGAAAGAAAGGTAACGTCCCTGTCCATGCCTGCTGGACCATGAGTCAGCGGTAATATGCACCTTACCGCTGACTGCCCTGTCCAGCGAGGCCAAGACATTGCCTTCCACATGCTTGTAGAGAGCCGGAATAGCCTTCCGTGCGAAAAAGTGTCGTTTGGGAACCTGCCACTGAGGAACCGCACATTGCACAAACTCACGGAAGGGGGCCGAGTCTACCAACTGAAAAGGCAGCAGTTGAAGCGCTAGCAATTTAGCCAAGCTAGCATTCAACCGCTGGGCATGTGGATGGCTGGGAGTGAACTTCTTTCGACGGTCCAGCAGCTGGGGCAGGGAAATTTGCCTGCTAGAATCGGATGTTGGTGTACTGCTAGCAGAGTGCCCGCAAGTACTTGCCTGTGACACACCTAATTCTACACCTTCATTCCTCTCAGAGCAGGTTTCAGAGAGGAGTGAAGGTATAGTGGGGTTGGAGATCCCAGCTGATGCGGTGCAAGAAGAGGTCAGCTTTGTTCTTTGGTGTGGGTCTTTAAGGTAGGCTTGCCAACGAGCTGCATGGCAGGTCAACATATGTCTGATCAAGCATGTGGTGCCCAAGCGGCTGATGTTTTGGCCACGCGATATACGCTTGAGACATATGTTGCAAACAGCAGCTGTGCGATCTGATGCACTCGCCTCAAAAAAGGCCCACACCAAAGAACTTTTTGCATGACGGGCAAAGGCAGCGCCCTGCACAGGCGGAGCTCTGCGGTGTGATTATGTCGGTGTGCTGCCCATACGCTGGCCACTCAAGGGCATCCTGCCTCGTTGGAGATGTGCCTCCTCCTCATCCTCCTCCTCCTCCTCCTCTCTCCTATTAGGCACCCACGTGGAGTCAGTGACCTCATCATCCCCTCCCTCCTCATCACTGGAGCCAATCTGGCAATATGCTGCAGCTGCTGGAGCATGACTGCCAGATTGGTGTCCTTCTTGAGCATCCCCTCTCTCTGCTCTCACGCTGCTGCCTTCTTCTAGCTGGGTATCATCATCAGATCCTTCCAAACGCTGGGCATCCTCCTGGAGCATGTACCCAACACTCTGCTCAAACAGTTCGGGGGACTCCTCAGGAGGAGGGCATGGTGGGTCTAGGGAAGGATTGACTAATGAAGATAATGATACCAGAGAAGAGGACGCTTTGGCAGCTGCTTTGCCAGTACCCTGAGCCTGGGTGAGAGAGGATGAGGAGGATGAGGTGGGCTTGGTCATCCACTCTACCAAGTCTTCGGCATGATGTGGCTCAACATGTCCAGCTGCCGAAAACAAGGACAAGCGTGTCCCATGGCCATGTGCTGATGACAATGCACCGCGTACACGACCAGCACTGTTGCCCCCAGACACAGAGCCTGCTTGCCCTCTTTTTTTGCCTCCTGACTGTCTGCCTCTCCTTGGTTGCCTTCCAGACATTTTAATGGATGGCCTGCAGGGAGATGGGAAAAACAGCAATAAGGGCTACCTTCAGGTGTATACTGTGCAGGAGGCTTAGCAACAATGACACTGACACTGTCCCCTGCCTATCCTTCTCTGTCCCTAAACACAAGGATTGAAAATATGGTTCAGCAAAATAGTTTTAGAACAGAATAGCACACTGACACTTTCCCTCACTGTCCTACTCTGTCCCTCCCTACAAACAAGATTTAGCACAGAATAGCACACTGATAATTTCTACGAGTGTCCTTCTCTGTCCCTAAACTCAAAGATTGAAAATATGGAACAGCAAAATTGGTTTAGAACAGAATAGCACACTGTCAGTTTCACTCACTGTACCTCTCTGTCCCTCAACTCAAGGATTGAAAATATGGAAGAGCAAAATTGGTTTAGAACAGAATAGCACACTGTCAGTTTCACTCACTGTACCTCTCTGTCCCTCAACTCAAGGATTGAAAATATGGAACAGCAAAATTGGTTTAGAACAGAATAGCACACTGTCAGTTTCACTCACTGTACCTCTCTGTCCCTCAACTCAAGGATTGAAAATATGGAACAGCAAAATTGGTTTAGAACAGAATAGCACACTGTCAGTTTCACTCACTGTACCTCTCTGTCCCTCAACTCAAGGATTGAAAATATGGAACAGCAAATTTGGTTTAGAACAGAATAGCACACTGTCAGTTTCACTCACTGTACCTCTCTGTCCCTCAACTCAAGGATTGAAAATATGGAACAGCAAAATTGGTTTAGAACAGAATAGCACACTGTCAGTTTCACTCACTGTACCTCTCTGTCCCTCAACTCAAGGATTGAAAATATGGTTCAGCAAAATAGTTTTAGAACAGAATAGCACACTGACACTTTCCCTCACTGTACCTCTCTGTCCCTCAACTCAAGGATTGAAAATATGGAACAGCAAATTTGGTTTAGAACAGAATAGCACACTGTCAGTTTCACTCACTGTACCTCTCTGTCCCTCAACTCAAGGATTGAAAATATGGAACAGCAAAATTGGTTTAGAACAGAATAGCACACTGTCAGTTTCACTCACTGTACCTCTCTGTCCCTCAACTCAAGGATTGAAAATATGGTTCAGCAAAATAGTTTTAGAACAGAATAGCACACTGACACTTTCCCTCACTGTACCTCTCTGTCCCTCAACTCAAGGATTGAAAATATGGAACAGCAAATTTGGTTTAGAACAGAATAGCACACTGTCAGTTTCACTCACTGTACCTCTCTGTCCCTCAACTCAAGGATTGAAAATATGGAACAGCAAAATTGGTTTAGAACAGAATAGCACACTGTCAGTTTCACTCACTGTACCTCTCTGTCCCTCAACTCAAGGATTGAAAATATGGTTCAGCAAAATAGTTTTAGAACAGAATAGCACACTGACACTTTCCCTCACTGTACCTCTCTGTCCCTCAACTCAAGGATTGAAAATATGGAACAGCAAATTTGGTTTAGAACAGAACAGCACACTGTCAGTTTCACTCACTGTACCTCTCTGTCCCTCAACTCAAGGATTGAAAATATGGAACAGCAAAATTGGTTTAGAACAGAATAGCACACTGTCAGTTTCACTCACTGTACCTCTCTGTCCCTCAACTCAAGGATTGAAAATATGGAACAGCAAATTTGGTTTAGAACAGAATAGCACACTGTCAGTTTCACTCACTGTACCTCTCTGTCCCTCAACTCAAGGATTGAAAATATGGAACAGCAAAATTGGTTTAGAACAGAATAGCACACTGTCAGTTTCACTCACTGTACCTCTCTGTCCCTCAACTCAAGGATTGAAAATATGGTTCAGCAAAATAGTTTTAGAACAGAATAGCACACTGACACTTTCCCTCACTGTACCTCTCTGTCCCTCAACTCAAGGATTGAAAATATGGAACAGCAAATTTGGTTTAGAACAGAATAGCACACTGTCAGTTTCACTCACTGTACCTCTCTGTCCCTCAACTCAAGGATTGAAAATATGGAACAGCAAAATTGGTTTAGAACAGAATAGCACACTGTCAGTTTCACTCACTGTACCTCTCTGTCCCTCAACTCAAGGATTGAAAATATGGTTCAGCAAAATAGTTTTAGAACAGAATAGCACACTGACACTTTCCCTCACTGTACCTCTCTGTCCCTCAACTCAAGGATTGAAAATATGGAACAGCAAATTTGGTTTACAACAGAACAGCACACTGTCAGTTTCACTCACTGTACCTCTCTGTTCCTCAACTCAAGGATTGAAAATATGGAACAGCAAAATTGGTTTAGAACAGAATAGCACACTGTCAGTTTCACTCACTGTACCTCTCTGTCCCTCAACTCAAGGATTGAAAATATGGAACAGCAAAATAGTTTTAGAACAGAATAGCACACTGATACTTTCCCTCACTGTACCTCTCTGTCCCTCAACTCAAGGATTGAAAATATGGAACAGCAAATTTGGTTTAGAACAGAACAGCACACTGTCAGTTTCACTCACTGTACCTCTCTGTCCCTCAACTCAAGGATTGAAAATATGGTTCAGCAAAATAGTTTTAGAACAGAATAGCACACTGACACTTTCCCTCACTGTACCTCTCTGTCCCTCAACTCAAGGATTGAAAATATGGAACAGCAAATTTGGTTTAGAACAGAACAGCACACTGTCAGTTTCACTCACTGTACCTCTCTGTCCCTCAACTCAAGGATTGAAAATATGGAACAGCAAAATTGGTTTAGAACAGAATAGCACACTGTCAGTTTCACTCACTGTACCTCTCTGTCCCTCAACTCAAGGATTGAAAATATGGTTCAGCAAAATAGTTTTAGAACAGAATAGCACACTGACACTTTCCCTCACTGTCCTACTCTGTCCCTCCCTACAAACAAGATTTAGCACAGAATAGCACACTGATAATTTCTACGAGTGTCCTTCTCTGTCCCTAAACTCAAGGATTGAAAATATGGAACAGCAAAATTGGTTTAGAACAGAATAGCACACTGACACTTTCCCTCACTGTACCTCTCTGTCCCTACAAACAAGATTTAGCACAAAATAGCACACTGACACTTTCCCTCACTGTACCTCTCTGTCCCTACAAACAAGATTTAGCACAAAATAGCACACTGACACTTTCCCTCACTGTACCTCTCTGTCCCTAAACTCAAGGATTGAAAATATGGTTCAGCAAGATTGGTTTAGAACAGAATAGCACACTGACACTTTCCCTCACTGTACCTCTCTGTCCCTACAAACAAGGATTAGCACAGAATAGCACACTGTCACTGACACTCTCCCTACCTATCCTTATCTGTCCCTAAACACAAGGAATCCAGGATTATGTAAAGGAAAAATAATGACACTGTCCCTGCCTATGCTTCTCTTTCCCTACTCCGGAACACACTACACAAGGCCGCCGCGCTGGCGGCCTTTTATAGTGTGGGGCGTGTACTAAACCCCCTCAGCAATAATTGGCCACAGGCATCCTGCCTGTTGCCAATCATTGCTCTCCTCGCTGCCGGCGCTGTGATTGGCCAAGCATGCGGGGTCACAGTGCATGCTTGGCCAATCACAGCGCCTGGATGACACTGCGATGGCGTAGTGCATTGTGGGCCGTTCGCGTCACTCGAATTTGGCGCGAACGGCCCAAATCGTTCGATCTTCGTCGAACGATCGAACAGCCGATGTTCGAGTCGAACGTATGTTCGACTCGAACACGAAGCTCATCCCTAAAGAGGAGTCCAAACTGCTTAGACTTTTCATCAACGGGTCGACAGCTTCCAACAAATCCTTTCCTTATCAACAGGTGCCCTTCGCCACAAACCATCCACTGAATATGGAAACTGTACGCAGTGTTTTTTTTAACCAAAGCGTAGTCGGCAGGATTTGAATCTGCGTGGGGAGACCCCAATGGATTTCAAGTCCATCGCCTTAACCACTCAGCCACGACTACCTGATGCTTTTCTCTTCTGTAGGCGGTGCCCACAGGGCAACAAATGACAGCATGAGACCAGGTGATCAATGCAAATCGTATGCAGGTGAAAAACACAAGATGCAGTAAGGAATGTTGAGTTGACCATGCCTTGGAAAAGAGCGTAGTCGGCAGCATATGAACCTGTGCGGGGAGACCCCAATGGATTTCTAGTCCATCGCCTTAACCACTCGGCGACGACTACCTAACGCTCTTTGCCCTTCTATGACGTCACTGGAGTAGATATGGCATCAAATTACTTTCCATGCCATAATCCTCTTTGACTGCATTATGACAATGACATCATAATATATTAACTGTCATATCGCAGTGGTTAGGCTCTGTTTCTTGAAAACCAAATCACTCGTAAACATATTGGGAAGCTGTCATCTTGATCTGTTGCTTGGAATAAGCGTCCAACTCCGACTCCTTTTCATAAATTTCTGTGAGTTCGATCCCCACCACAGCCTGTCAATTCATGCTTTTTTTTTCCCCTTCTGCAACGAGTGGCCCCGCCACTGACCAGCTGCTCCTCAATGGTCTTCCAAGAGGGGCCTTTTTTTGGTCAGATTTGCACAACATGGGGATTCTAGAAAAGAGTCTTATGGCGACCCTGACCAACGCCAAGTCTAAAGGTTTTCTGTCCAGGGTCAAAAGTTGTGGATATCCGAGTACAGAGACTGCCACTGCACCAGATGTTCCATGGTGTAATGGTTAGCACTCTGGACTAGGTATGAGCTCGGTGTTCGAGTCGAACATAGGTTTGACTCGAACATCGGCTGTTCGCGCGTTCGGCGAACAACGAACGATTTGGGCCGGTCGCGCCAAATTCGAGTGACGGGAACGGCCCACAATATACTGCGCCATCGCAGTGTAATCCCGGCGCTGTGATTGGCCAGGCATGCACTGTGACCCTGCATGCTTGGCCAATCACAGCGCCGGCAGCGAGGAGAGCAATGATTGGCCACAGGCAGGATGCCTGTGGCCAATTATTGCTGAGGGGGTTTAGTACACGCCCCACACTATAAAAGGCGGCCAGCGCGGCGGCCTCGTGTAGTGTGTTCCGGCGCAGGGAAAGAGTTACATAGGCAGGGACAGTGTCAGTGCTATTTGTACCTCAAACTTGTGTGTAGGGACAGAGAAGGATAGGTAGGGAGAGTGTCAGTGTCATATTCTTTGCTAAACCTTGTGTCTAGGGACAGACAAGGATCGGCAGGGAGAGTGTCAGTGTCATATTCTTTGCTAAACCTTGTGTGCTGAACCATATTGCTAAACCTTGTGTGCAGGGACAGACAAGGATAGGTAGGCAGAGTGTCAGTGTCATATTCTTTGCTAAACCTTGTTTGTAGGGACAGAGAAGGATAGGCAGGGAGAGTGTCAGTGTCATATTCTTTGCTAAACCTTGTGTGCTGAACCATATTGCTAAACCTTGTGTGTAGGGACAGACAATGATAGGTAGGCAGAGTGTCAGTGTCATATTCTTTGCTAAATCTTGTTTGTAGGGACAGAGAAGGATAGGCAGGGAGAGTGTCAGTGTCATATTCTTTGCTAAACCTTGTGTCTAGGGACAGACAAGGATCGGCAGGGAGAGTGTCAGTGTCATATTCTTTGCTAAACCTTGTGTGCTGAACCATATTGCTAAACCTTGTGTGTAGGGACAGACAAGGATAGGTAGGCAGAGTGTCAGTGTCATATTCTTTGCTAAACCTTGTTTGTAGGGACAGAGAAGGATAGGCAGGGAGAGTGTCAGTGTCATATTCTTTGCTAAACCTTGTGTGCTGAACCATATTGCTAAACCTTGTGTGTAGGGACAGACAAGGATAGGTAGGCAGAGTGTCAGTGTCATATTCTTTGCTAAACCTTGTTTGTAGGGACAGAGAAGGATAGGCAGGGAGAGTGTCAGTGTCATATTCTTTGCTAAACCTTGTGTGCTGAACCATATTGCTAAACCTTGTTTGTAGGGACAGACAAGGATCGGCAGGGAGAGTGTCAGTGTCATATTATTTGCTAAACCTTGTGTGCTGAACCATATTGCTAAACCTTGTGTGTAGGGACAGACAAGGATAGGTAGGCAGAGTGTCAGTGTCATATTCTTTGCTAAACCTTGTGTGCTGAACCATATTGCTAAACCTTGTGTGTAGGGACAGACAAGGATCGGCAGGGAGAGTGTCAGTGTCATATTCTTTGCTAAACCTTGTGTGCTGAACCATATTGCTAAACCTTGTGTGTAGGGACAGACAAGGATAGGTAGGCAGAGTGTCAGTGTCATATTCTTTGCTAAACCTTGTTTGTAGGGACAGACAAGGATAGGCAGGGAGAGTGTCAGTGTCCTATTCTTTGCTAAACCTTGTGTGCTGAACCATATTGCTAAACCTTGTGTGTAGGGACAGACAAGGATAGGTAGGCAGAGTGTCAGTGTCATATTCTTTGCTAAACCTTGTTTGTAGGGACAGACAAGGATAGGCAGGGAGAGTGTCAGTGTCATATTCTTTGCTAAACCTAGTGTGCTTAACCATATTACTAAACCTTGTGTGTAGAGACAGACAAGGATAGGCAGTCGACAGTGTCAGTGTCCTATTCTTTGCTAAACCTTGTGTGCAGGGAGAGAGAAGGATAGGCAGGGGACAGTGTCAGTGTCATTGTTGCTAAGCCTCCTGCACAGTATACACCTGAAGCTACCCCTTATTGCTGGTTTTCCCATCTCCCTGCAGGCCATTAGAATGTCTGGAAGGCAAACAAGGAGAGGCAGACAGTCAGGAGCCAATAAAAGAGGGCAAGCAGGCTCTGTGTCTGGGGGCAACAGTGCTGGTCGTGGACGCGGTGCATTGTCATCAGCACATGGGACACGCTTGTCCTTCTTTTCGGCAGCTGGGCATGTTGAGCCACATCATGCCGAAGACTTGGTAGAGTGGATGACCAAGCCCTCCTCATCCTCCTCATCCTCTCTCACCCAGGCTCAGGGTACTGGCAAAGCAGCTGCCAAAGCGTCCTCTTTCCTGGTATCAATGTCATCATCAGTCACTCCTTCCCTAGACCCACCATGTCCTCCTCCTGAGGAGTCCCCCGAACTGTTTGAGCACAGTGTTGGGTACATGCTCCAGGAGGATGCCCAGCGTTTCGAAGGGTCTGATGATGATACCCAGCTAGAGGAAGGCAGTAGCGTGAGAGCAGAGAGAGGGGATGCTCAAGAAGGACACCAATCTGGCAGTCATGTTCCAGCAGCTGCAGCATACTGCCAGATTGGCTCCACTGATGAGGAGGGAGGGGATGACGAGGTCACTGACTCCACGTGGGTGCCTAATAGGAGAGAGGAGGAGGATGAGGAGGAGGCACATCTCCAACGAGGCAGGATGCCCTTGGGTGGCCAGCGTAAGGGCAGTACACCAACGGAATCACACCGCAGAGCTCCGCCTGTGCAGGGCGCTGCCTATGCCCGTTATTCAAAAAGTTCTTTGGTGTGGGCCTTTTTTGAGGCGAGTGCATCAGATCGCACAGCTGCTGTTTGCAACATATGTCTCAAGCGTATATCGCGTGGCCAAAACATCAGCCGCTTGGGCACCACATGCTTGACCAGACATATGTTGACCTGCCATGCAGCTCGTTGGCAAGCCTACCTTAAAGACCCACACCAAAGAACAAAGCGTACCTCTCCTTGCACCGCATCAGCTGGGATCTCCAACCCCACTATACCTTCAGTCCTCTCTGAAACCTGCACTGAATGGAATGAAGGTGTAGAATTAGGTGTGTCACAGCCAAGTACTTGCGGCCACTCTGCTAGCAGTACACCGACGTCCGATTCTAGCAGGCAAATTTCCCTGCCCCAGCTGCTGGACCGTCAAAAGAAGTTCACTCCCAGCATTCCACATGCCCAGCGGTTGAATGCTAGCTTGGCTAAATTGCTAGCGCTTCAACTGCTGCCTTTTCAGTTGGTAGACTCGGCCCCCTTCCCTGAGTTTGTGCAATGTGCGGTTCCTCAGTGGCAGGTTCCCAAACGCCACTTTTTCTCACGGAAGGCGATTCCGGCTCTCTACCGGCATGTGGAAGGCAATGTCTTGGCCTCGCTGGACAGGGCGGTCAGCGGTAAGGTGCATATTACCGCTGACTCATGGTCCAGCAGGCATGGACAGGGACGTTACCTTTCTTTCACGGCCCATTGGGTCACTCTTTTGGCAGCTGGGAAGGATGCAGGACAAGGTGCAGTAGTGTTGGAGGTTGTTCCACCGCCACGCCTCCAAAATGCTACTACTGGTTGTGACACACCTCTGTCCTCCACCCCCTCCTCTTCTTCTTACTCCGTGGCCTCTTCCTGTGCTTTGTCCTCGGAACCAGCGGTGCTCCGTAGGCGTTCAAGGGGCTACGCAAGTACGCAGGCAAAAAGATGCCATGCCGTGCTTGCGCTGGTGTGTTTGGGGGACAGGAGCCACACTGGGGCAGAGGTTCTGTCTGCTCTGCAGGGGCAGGCCGAGAGGTGGTTGACGCCACACCAGCTTAAGCCAGGAATGGTAGTTTGCGACAATGGCACCAACCTCCTCTACGCTCTCCGACAGGGACAACTGACCCATGTGCCCTGTGTGGCTCACGTCCTTAACCTGGTGGTGCAGCGGTTCTTGGGCAGGTACCCGGGCTTACAGGATGTCCTGAGGCAGGCCAGGAAAGTCTGTGTGCATTTCCGCAGATCTTATAATGCCAGTGCTCGCCTGGCTGAGCTGCAAAAGGAGTTGAACCTGCCCAAGAACCGCCTTATATGTGACATGCCCACCAGGTGGAACTCAACGTTGGCCATGCTGCAGCGGCTGCACACGCAGCAGAGGGCCATCAATGAGTATCTGTGCGACTACGGCATCAGGACAGGGTCAGGGGAGCTCGGGTTTTTTTCACCACGCCAGTGGGGCATGATCAGGGATGCATGCACTGTCCTGGCACCATTTGAGGAGGCCACGAGGATGGTGAGCAGTGACAGTGCATGCATCAGTGACACTGTACCTCTTGTCCACCTGTTGGAACATACGCTGCGTGGATTAATGGACAGGGCACTTGAGGCAGAACAGAGGCAGGAAGAGGAGGACTTCCTTGCCTCTCAAGGCCCCCTTTACCCAGACAGTGTTCCTTCTGTCCCACCCATCGCACAGGAAGAAGAGGAGGAGGAGGAGGAGGATTGTGTCAGCATGGAGGTGGAGCCTGGCACTCAGCATCATCAGCAGCAGTCTTTTAGGGATGATTTACAGTCCCAAGAAACCAGTGGACTTGTACGTGGCTTGGAGGAGGTGGCTGCGGATCATGTCGTCCTTAGTGACCCAGAGGACTCCGGACTGAATGCCTCAGCTAACCTACGCTGCATGGCCTCCCTGATCCTGCAAAGTCTGCGGAAATATCCTGGTATTCTTCGGATCAAGGAGAGGGACCATTACTCGCTTGCCACTCTCCTTGATCCACGGTACAAGGGTAAGGTTGCGGACCTTATCTTACCGTCACAGAGGGAGCAGAGGATGAGACAACTCCGGGAGGCCTTGCAGAAAGGTCTGTGCAACGCGTTCCCAGAGACTGGGAGTTTACAAACTCCTGGTCTTGGACAACGAGTTGCTGAGGCTTCGGTCAGTCAAAGAAGGAGCGGTGGGGAAGGTGGCCGTCTGACCGAAGCGTTCAGACAATTCTTTAGTCCGCAGCCCCAAGGTATGATCGGTTCCATCAACCATCGCCAGCGTCTGATATACATGGTGCAGGAATACCTAGGGGCAAGGTCAGACTTGGACACCTTCCCCACCGAAAATCCTCTGGCTTACTGGGTCTTGAGGATGGATCACTGGCCAGAGCTTGCACAGTATGCAATTGAGCTACTGGCCTGTCCTGCATCCAGCGTTCTTTCAGAACGCACATTCAGTGCTGCTGGAGGATTTGTCACGGATCACAGGGTGCGCCTGTCCACCGACTCTGTTGATCGACTGACCTTCATAAAGATGAACCAGTCTTGGATCACCACCAGCTACCAAACACCTGAAGCTGATATAACAGGCTAATTTATTTTCAAATGTCACATCCCTTCAAGACTGATGCTGATGCTGAGAGTTTGTCCTGTTATGTTGACTGACTATCCTCCTCCTCCTCAATGATCCGATTGACGATGATAGCTTGGAAGAACATTTTTGTTTCTGGGTGCCGCCACCAGTGGCTAAGGCCCAATTTTTCAGCCCCTGTTTAACAGGGGTGTGTTATTACAATTTTTTATGCAATGCTTTGCAGCAGGGCTCATTCCTGCACTCCAAGTAGAGTATCTGGGAGTGGTTGCAGTGTCGTGGCACCAGCACCAGTGGCTAAGGCCCAATTTTTCAGCCCCTGTTTAACAGGGGCGTGTAATTATAATTTTTGATGCAATACTTTGCAACAGGGCTCATTGCTGTGCTCCAAGTACAGTATCTGTGAGGGGTTGCAGTGTTGTGGCACCAGTGCCTAAGGCTCAATTTTTCTGCCCCTGTTTAACAGGGGCATGTAATTACAATTCTTGATCTAATAATTCACAGCAGGGCCCATTCCTGCGCCCACCAAGACTAACTGTGAGGCCTTACAGTGTTGTGTCAACACCACCACCACCACCACCACCAAAAGCCCAATTTTTCAGCCCCTGTTCAACAGGGGCATGCAATTACAATTCTTGATCTAATAATTCACAGCAGGGCCCATTCATGCGCCCACCAAGAGTAACTGTGAGGGCTCACAGTGTTGTGGCAACACCAACATGTAAGGGGCAAATTTCAGCTGAGTATATACGGCAGGCCCCTACTTTCAAACATCCAACTTACAAACGACTCCTCCTTGCAAACGGAAGGATACAACAGGAAGTGAGAGGAAATCTACCCCTAGGAAGGCAAATTCTCTCCTGTAAGAGTTAATATGGGAAAAAGTGTCTCCTCTACACTGATTCTTTATCACCAATTCTTGTTTCAATAAAAACACCAAATTTTCAAAAAACATTTGTCATTAGGACGGAAAGTGAGGTGAACTGTTCTGAACAGGTGCACACTGCACAGACAGCAAAACAAATGTTACAGGGGTGATAACCCTTCCCTATGTTTTCCAAAAAGCTTAAAAATATATTTTTTGGCTGGAGCTACACTTAAACAATGTACCTGTTCAAAATTACAAACAGATTCTACATACAAACAAACCTACAGTCCCTGTCTTGTATGCACCGCCTGTATACGGCTGTTCAGAGTATATAGGGCCTTTTTTGTTTTGTGTGCGGGGTTCCCCTTAATATCCATACAAGACCCAAAGGGGCTGGTAATGGGCTGGGGTAATGGGGGGGGGGGTGTGATGGGGTAGCTATGTCATTTTTCTTAAAGATTTTCATCCATATTACCGGGACCAGACATTACATTAAAGCCGCAAGCAGTTTTAAATGGCTTTTTTTCCTTTAGAAATGTAATTTTGTGCAGGGACAGTTATAAACACGGGAAACACGTGGCACTTCACAGGCATACTTTAGACACCCCCCAGGTACGATATTTAAAGTAATATTTGACTTTTTTTTTTCACTTTATGTATCATTAAAATGACTGCTCCAGAAAAACGGCAGTTTTTAAAACTTCTTTTTGCATTAATACATGTCCCGTGGTGCTGAACCCGGGTTCCCAAACCCTTTTTAGGACAATAACATGCATAATAGTCGTTATAATTAGCACTTTAGATTTCGAACGTTCGCATCCATTGTATTTAATAGGGTTCTAAAGTTCGTGCGAACTTTCGGTCCGTTCGCGGGTTCTGGTGCGAACCGAACCCGGGGGTGTTGGGCTCATCACTACTCTGGACTCTGAATCCAGCTATCCGAGTTCAAATCTCGGTGGGACCTTCCTTTGAGATTGGCCATGCATTTCTACTGCCTTCCTGTCGCAGGCGAGTCCGGGGGTTCGATCCCTCGGCAGGGAGATGGGATAATATAGCTTGAAGGGTCTCCAGGGAGCGCTTGTTGGATGCTCAATTGCCAGTCATCTGAAAAGAACCAAAGGGCATGCTTGGTTTCAAATTGAGCCTTCGGGCCCCACCAAGGTAATGAGAAAATGTAAGCGTCCCTGGGTGGGCTTGAACCCCAAACCTTTTGGTTAACAGCCGAACGCGCTAACCGATTGTGCCACAAAGACTGCATGCTGAGGGCTTGGGCACCGGCCCGAGGGAGACATGAAATCTAAATGCAAGGCGCCTAAAAGGCTTCCCAATTGCCTTCTAGTCAAAGGGGAGAGAGGCAGGGTAAAAGAGGGCGTCCTTCGAGCCGGAATCGAACCAAGGATTACTTTATTGACTCTACAGGCCTCTGCTCTACCAGCTGAGCTATCGAAGGGTACGCTGGCTAGAAGCATGGCACGTGACTCCTTGCATGCAAAGCCAGTGCTTTGCACTTTGTGTTAGTCCTTCTAGCTTGAGGTTGTTGTGGAAAAATGTATTAATGTATATTGTCAGATGTCCCCCCAATGTCAGTTTTGCTGTAATCCGCTCATCTGAGCGTATTTGCACATACAGACGTTGGTGGAAGATCGGTGGTGAGAAAATCTTCCTATGGAAACAGCGATGTTTGCTCCATTAGAGATGTTGTTCTACGCCTCGTCGGGGACTGGCCACCTCCTGACGGGGGGCGTTAAATGACTCCGAGCGCACAGATCTGTGTCCACAAGAACAGTAGCATAACTATACGACAGTTGTGGTCCATTGAGGCATAATTGTCGTATAGTTCCCGTCATTGGTAGCAGTGAGTTGGTTTGCACACGGCTTTGTACAAAGCCATGCTTTCTACTGTTCCTTTGTCTCACAGAAAGCATGACCCCTGTACACAGCCGTTTGCACACATCACTGCTGTAAGGTAGCACGTTAGACCACTTCTATCCCTTAGAGCCTAGGCCGGACCAATGGGTGTATGGATGCGCTCTATGACAGGTCAGGTAATTAAGACACACGCAAAGATGATGGTTCAAAAATTACAAAGCTGTATTCAGAGTTCAGCATACTTATCCTACAACACAAGGAGACTCCTCCCAATAAACCACAAACACAAGTTTAACAGAAGATATTGCAAAAAACTTAACGTTACAGTTACAGTGCATTCCTATCAATAGCCTTACAATGTATTCTGCCTAGTTACAAAGGGCTCAAAAGGTCATGTGCTAAGTTCTGATCATAGAAGCTGGGCGTCAAGCCAGATCTTGAAGTCTGTGAAAAAGTAGCTTGACCACTACTAGTCTTATATCCTGTCATTATTAACAAGTTCTACAAAAATAGCTGTAAGTGTGAACATCAGAGAGTCTGACATTAGCTAACTCAATATCTTACTGCAAAAATACAAATATTCTTACTGTACTTACACATTGACTTGGTATTGCTAAAACTTGTGAAAGCTGAAATGTAATGAAGATCAATAAAGACCCCCAATAATCTTACAAAACCCTCCTTTGATCAAGGCAGATAAAAAAAATGTATTTGCCGTGATCATTATACCATCTGTGTGTAGTAACGAACATTGCCATCCGAGTGGAGGAATCATTTCTCTCCTTTGCCCCTAGGCTGTTCATTTTCCCAATAGCACAGAACACTAGTTTAATTACCAAATATATAATGAGAATCAAAAGCAATATGACTATAATTGCCATAGCTAAATCTTTCATCCAGGAAAATATTCCTTTGAGGCCAAATCCCTCCCCTCTAAGAGGGTCCCAGGTCCTGGCAATGTCCCTTGCTTCTTGTTGTAATTTAGTTACCTAATTTCTGTGTTGTGCAATAATGTCATAATAGTCAGGTATCTCTACAGATGTATTGTGAATCCATGTGCAACATTCATAATCCTCTGTAACCTCACACAGTCCTGTGAGTGCAGCACTCATGGATTCAATAGCAAAATCATGGAGTTCTAACTGCTTCCTAATTGCTCTAGTCTCAATGTTTAAGTTAGTAATGTCATCAGAATTCTTTTTCATTATCTCATCAATAATTCCTGTCTAATTATTTATCCTTTTCATCATATCAATTCCCCATCCTGTCCAGGAGGGAAACCAAGCCCAGCTCCTGTCCTTTTCTAAGAATAATTCCCTTTTTGGTCTAGTGTGGTTATATCTTTTGAGCTGACCCTCCTTGGGAATCCATCCCGCATGACTGGTGAACATAGCAACTCCACATAACTATTATAGTAACAAGGGCAATACATGAGAGAACAAGAAACAATAACATTGCAACCTTATTCTTTTCTCTGAGGGCTTCTGGTATAGTAAATGTATTTTTAGACACTCTAGAGTTTGGGGGGGTTGCGGGAATGGGGGCATCGCAAGGTTTAATGAAGCTCCAGTCTCTTTTAGGGGTGTTGAGGGGGGGTTTGGGAGTAGTCATATTCTGGGGGGGGGGGCACTAGGTTGCAATATTCACTGTCTTCTATTGAAGAGATTGGGGGCAAGGGGCGATGGAGTTCTGGGAGTCCGGTTTCTCCTGAGGTTTTCGATTCCCTCTGTCCTGGTGGAGAGCTGTCCGGAGTCTGTGGCATCGCTGGGCCCTTTTTTAGTCTTGAGGCATGGATCCATTGTGGGCCTTGGTCGGTGAGTACAGCAGTTCTGGTGACCTTCTCAACTCGGAATGGTCCTTGATAGACTGGTCTTGTGTGTTTTCTTACTGCAAGCTGCTTGACAAACACTTTGTCACCCGGGATGAAAGGATGTGTTGGTTCTGTGGAAAAACGAGGAAAGGTGACAGCCACTTGTTCATATTTTTCAGTAAGACTACTTACCAAATGTTTCACGTACTCTTCCTGTAAGAAAAATATGTTATCCTCACCTGTCCCTATCCCTTCTGTCCCTCCTTTTCTCATTTGTGCTGGCCTACCCATCAATATCTCAAAAGGAGATATTCATGTTCTGCTATGGGGGGTAGTCCTGATTTGGTATAAGACCGTTGGCAAGTAATCTAACCAGTTTTTTTATATTGTACCACCTGTTGCTTTTTTAAATTTGTCTTTTATGGTTCTGTTCATTCTTTCCACTACTCCTGAACTCTGTGGGTGGTAGGGAATGTGCAGCTTCCATTGGATGCCTAGAATTTTTACTAGCTCCTTTTCTAAGGCCGAGGTAAATGCTGGACCTTGATCTGACCATATAGTGGCCGGAAGGTCAAACCTACAGATCCACTGATTTATTAGTACTCTGGCTGTAATTTAGCTGTCTCTCCTGTCCTCTTCTACCCATCCTGTAAATCTGTCAACTATAACCAAAATATATTTTAAATTGCCCTTCTGTGTGGGGACTTGTGTGTAATCTATTTGTAAATCATGTAAAGGACCTGTAGGGGGCGCCAAATGTCCATGTAACCCGTGTTTCTTTCCTTGCACATTATTCTGTGCACAGGTCAGGCAAGATTCTACTAGGGATTCTATCATATGGTGCACCCTTTTTGTGCAAAAAGTTTCATTATACAATGTTAGAATAGCTTGCGGAACTATGTGTCCTGGTCCGTGTAAATATGACAGTAAGAGGGGTTGGGCAGCCATAGGGATTCCTATTATTCCCTCCTTGGTTGACCAAAGTCCATAAGGATCTTTTGTCAACCCGTGGCCCCATATCTGCTGTCAGTGTAAATGTTTACATTTTTTCCTTCAAAAATCTGACAAACTCTAGTTAAAGCAATGAGTTCTGCAATCTGGGCTGAACTAGCATTCAGAGATTTGGCTTCAATCATTACATCTGGCAATTGAACAATGGCATAACCAGTTTGGTAAGTTTTGTCATCAAGTTGGGAGCAGCTGCCATCTACATAAACATTTTCCGCATTTGGATACAGAACATCTGTGAGGTCTGGTCTAGGGAGGGTAGTTTCTGCAAGTACCTCAGTGCAATCGTGTTCCTGAATGTAAAAATCTAATGGGCTGTGAGGTTTCTGAACATGATTTTATGGTGCGATTTTGAGTGTTGAGCAATATAATCTCATAGCCGCTGGACCTTTGCGCTGTCATGTGTTGTGTGTTTATGTTTGTCATGAGGTGTGTAACTGTATGTGTGGTATACAGTGTGAGGTCTTGGGTCAGGTCATGTCCCAGGACCACCTCTGAAGCCTCTTGCCTCTGCCATTGAACAGGCTGCTACGGCCTGTAAGCAATGTGGCATACCTTGAACTTGAATTGGAAGTTTCCTTGAGATGTATTAAACAGGTCTCAGAGAATTCCCATGTGATTGTGCTAGGACCTCTGCAACCATAGGTCCAGATACCACACAGTAAATGGCCCGCGTACTCTATAAGTCCCGATGCAGGGGCTTGTTTAGAGAGCTGATTAATGCTGTGAAAGCCTTAACCCTCTCTGTTGTCCAATCAATAAACTTTGGGGCATCCTGCAGGGTAGCATACCTTAGGATAGAATCATAATAAGAGCAATCAGGTATCCACTGCATGCAGTATACTATGGACCCTAGGAAAGAGAGAAGCGCTGACTTGTCTCTTGGTGGACTCCAGGAGGACAGTGCCTTGACTCGAGCTGGTGACACCAAACGTTCGGTTCGGATTATACACCCCAAGTACTCAACCTGCGACCTGCACCACTGGATCCCTTTCCGAGACACCAAGTGACCTTTCGAGGCGAGGAGAGTTAGTAGGTGCTCTGAGTCCTCCGCACAACTGACCTCATTTTCATTACACAGCAATAGGTCCACATACTGAAGCAACACTGAGCCTTCTTTTGGTACCCAATCGCTCAAAGATCGATTCAAGACCATGGAGTACGCTGCAGGACTGTCCGCAAAGCCTTGCGGGAGCCTAGCCCAGGTTCAAAGTATTTTTGGGCTTCCTCTGCAACAGGTATGGAAGAGAACGCGATACTTAAATCAATGACCATGTAGATCTTGGACGTTGCCGGTATCTCACAAAATATTGTTGCAATATCCGCAACAAAAAGGTGCTTTGTTCAGGGCCCTTAGGTCCTGTACAAAGCGCCATTCACCACTGGCTTTGACTGGGTGAATGGGGGTGTTCCAGGAACTGATTGTGTGTTTCAGTATTCCTTCTGCTGTATATTGCTCTATTTGTGGTGCTATGCCTGCAATTTGTTCCTCTGACAGGGGATATTGTTTTTGGTAATGTACTACTGCTCCTTCCCCAATTATGGGCTTGTATGGTGTACAATGTATGCAGTGCCCATATAGGGTGTGCTTCAAGGTGTGCCGGTAGTAACATAAAGTACCCTCTAAAATCCTGTCTTTTTGGATTAGACAAATCACAGATTTCTGATGTAGCCAGCAGGCCTCCATTCTTTGTGAATTTGATCTGTATGTTTAAGCTCGACATTAAGTCTCTTCCCATAGGAAGCGGACAGTCAGTCAGAACGGCAAAACTAATTTCAAAAAGATGTTGGTCATGAACTGTACCAACGGGCAATCTGCCTCTTCCCATATTACCCCTGCGGTTAGCTCCCCTACTTGTTCCTCTCCTAAGGGGGCATTCTGACTTCTGATGTCCCATGCCCCTGCATGTGAAACAACCCTGCTGATAATCCTGGGGATATGTCTGGTATGGTGCTTGTTGGAATTGTTGGGGAACTTGTTGTGTATAAGGGACAACCATTTGTGCAGCAGCTAATTGTGGGCTTTCTATCTGTTCGGGGTTAAATGAGGTAAATACCCCTCCTTTTGTGGTGAATAAGTCTGATGATGCACGTTATTTCTAATGTCTTCCAGAAAGGCATCAGGTTTTAATTTTGATCAATCGGGGTTAATTAATTTAAGTAACTGTGTTGTTTTAGGATCTCCCCCGGACATGACTGTGCTCACATACAGTTCAGGGTTCTCCATTCCTGTATCTTTGTATAACTGGTATACCCGTTTACAAAATGAATATAAGTTCTCTCCCAATCCCTGCTTTGCAGTGCACATTATCTGCAAAGCGCTTTCTCCTTTGTAACTTTTCTGCCAAACAGCTGCTACTGCTGCTCAAAACGATTCCCATCCCTTTGCCCTTTTAAAGGGATCATATTCAGCAAATAATGTTTTAACTTCTACATCGCAGGTCTTTATTATTATTTCATAGTCATCGGCATTCATGCCAGTGCCCGTGTAAAAACAGAGCTGCCACTCTGAGGTGTTTGCGGGGCTTTGGGCAAAGATCTTTGATATCCCTTAACGTCCCGAGGGGGAGTGGGATATGGACCGGGGTGTCTCCCATGGGATTTGAGGGAGTCTGTCCTTTCTGTTCAGTTAACTGTAAAAATGTTTAAGGTCTGCTCTTCCTTTTGCTGTTTCTCTAGCTCCTTCTTTTTCCTTTGGACTTATTTCTTAGCCTCATCCACTTGCTTGGCTAACTGAGATACTTGTTCTCTCTATCCCTTTAATATTTCTTCTTCCGTTTCTTATAACTTTCTCTGTTCCTTAATAACACTTAACCTTTTTAAACTCTCTTAATATTCCTCTTCTTCTTTTTGGGGTTGTTTTTTTCTTTATCCTTACTTATCCTTTCATTTTCTCTATCTATTTTGTCCTGTCTTTCTTGTTTTAGGAATATTTAGGGGGATATCTTTCCTGGTACTCCATCATAGCCCTTTTCCACTTTTTACAACATTTACTCATATAATTCTGATCCCATTTCCCTTCAGGATAATTATTTTTATCATGTATCCCACATATTTTCTGTACTTCCTTCCAATCCTCCTCAATACATGGCCCTGCTGGCCTTAAACCAGATATTTGCAAACATTGTGATCTCTGTACTATCAAAGTTCAAAAATGGTTCAACAACATTAGGGGCTAAGGTACCCCTTGCAAAATCATATGGGGAGGGTTGGCCGTGCTCACCTTCAAAGCCATCCTTTCCCTGTTTGTTTCCCATTATACCAAATAGAGTGCCTTATAACCACAAATTCTGACTGATTTGGGGCAAATAGTATAAACCTCTCTATTTTGATGGCAGAGAGACTGTATTTGCCACGGAGTCAAACCTTCTGCAAACCCCCCGTTCTGGTTGTGGTTATGTAGATTATATCTCAGAACCCAAAATTTTGGGGTCCCTCCTTCCGGAAAATAAGGACCTTTCCCAACCTTATTCTTGGATCCCCCAGGGACTGCGGCCTATAGTGTGGGTACCTGTCCATGAAATATGAACAGGACACCAGTTAAACACTCAGGGCAGTTCCGAGGCATCTATTATGGCGAGTATGGGTCACAAAATTCAATCAACAATCTTAACAGTCTTAATACTTTAACCTACCATTAACTTTAGCACTTTATATGACTTAACACTTTAACATGCATGAAACAAATGATTAGAGAAACTGTATGATTCCCAACATCAGATCTATATAAAAGAACAACCAACAGAAAATGCAATAATGTACATATGTGCATATATCCCTATCAAAAATTACCCATAAAACAATTGGGATAATTAAAACTTAGAGCTCCATACACCCGTCCTTCTAAACCCGGGAGCAATATTTGCTACCCTATAATGTTCCTAACCTATCCTATACTATAATAGTTTATAGTCAGGACAACACCTGGTCGGACTCCTTAGTTTATAGTCAGGACAACACCTGTCCGGACTCCTTAGTTTATAGTCAGGACAACACCTGTCCGGACTTCCTTAGTTTATAGTCAGGACGACACCTGTCCGGACTTCCTATCTGTCTAACCTTTGCGTTCCTATATGTTTCAGGAAGCCAGCCTAGCAATTCTCGAGACAACTTAAATACAACTAAAATATTCAAAATCAATCGTAACAGAGTAAGTGAAATTAGCTTTGCAAAATTTATTTCACAAAGTTCCACTTACTTGCTAATCGATTGTCCTCACACGGGGGCACCAGTTGTAAGGTAGCACGTTAGACCACTCATATCCCTTAGAGCCTAGGCCGGACCAATGGGTGTATGGATGCGCTCTATGACCGGTCAGGTAATTAAGACACACGCAAAGATGGTGGTTCAAAAATTACAAAGCTGTATTCAGAGTTCAGCATACTTATCCTACAACACAAGGAGACTCCTCCCACTAAACCACAAACACAAGTTTAACAGAAGATATTGCAAAAAACTTAACGTTACAGTTACAGTGCATTCCTATCAATAGCCTTACAATGTATTCTGCCTAGTTACAAAGGGCTCAAAAGGTCATGTGCTAAGTTCTGATCATAGAAGCTGGGCGTCGAGCCAGATCTTGAAGTCTGTGAAAAAGTAGCTTGACCACTACTAGTCTTATATCCTGTCATTATTAACAAGTTCTACAAAAATAGCTGTAAGTGTGAACATCAGAGAGTCTGACATTAGCTAACTCAATATCTTACTGCAAAAATACAAATATTCTTACTGTACTTACACATTGACTTGGTATTGCTAAAACTTGTGAAAGCTGAAATGTAATGAAGATCAATAAAGACCCCCAATAATCTTACAACTGCTAGGATTATATTTGAATTTCAACATGTCTGTGATTGTTTCTTTTGAAAATATACAAAATGTCTGAATGGCTATCTTGTGAAGCCAACACCTTCTTTTGTTGCCCATGTTGACTATAAATAAAGGGAGCTGGCTATCCCAGGGGACATTCTGCTCTGGAATGACTGGATGATAAGACCTGTGATGATGGTGCTTTCCTTGAATGAATGATGGGATGAACGGTGAGTGGAACTTAGCTAAAGACAACATTATTGCAAAAAGATGAAATCTGAACTGTGCTTAGTTAGCACAGGAATTATAGGCTGTGTGCTCTGTACACAAGCTATAATTCCACAACAGTTAATGGCGGGCCAGGACCTTTGGGAATAGATGGAGTCCCTTTGGACATCGGATTGAAATGGGGGGGAGAGTGGATCTACGTTCTGATGTGTGGGGGCTCTACTCTGTAAAAGAACAAATTTTTCGTCTTTTTGAAATAATGCTGTTTGCAGTACGAGAGATGTGTGTGTATGTCTGCGAATCCGATCGTGCGTGCGTGTGTGTGATTTTGTTGGGAGAGAGATCGTATGCCTGTGAATCCGATCGTATGTGCCTGGATGTTTGTGTGGGGAAGCTGCGGGCTGTAAGCGTGTAACTAAATGAGAAATATAGACTGTGTGTGATTAGATTGTTTGTGTGATGTAGGACACGTGTCCCCATGAGTGTGATTGAAGTTGTGTAAGAGATGGCTGTTTGGAAAAGTGACCTTTTTGCGATGTATTGAGCAGCTTGTGCAGCCAGCCATTGTTTGGCTGCATTGTTAGTCTGGTCCCTGTGTGAGAGAAGCTGAAAACGGCTGCCCCCATGAGGTTTAGCGGGGAAGGGGCAGGCAGCATGGCCATCAGTTACAATGGTGAAAGTTGGTGACTCTCTGTAAATAGCATGGAGGAGTTTTGTGTTGGGGGAGGGCTACGCCCTGAGAGATGATCTGATGGAAACTGTATATTGTGTATGAAATGAAGGTATAGATGTGGGATTATTCAGCCTGCAATGTGTGTGTTTGGCTTGTCAGAGCAGCCATGTGCTTGAATGGGGGAAGGGCTTGCCCACTGCTTTGTGTTGCTGGGGCTATGCCCTGAGGGAAGGAAACTCTTTGCAGACATGCAGGCAACATTGTACTGTATGTGTGTGGTGAATATCTCAGAGTATGTTAACTTAGAGAAATGAATATGTTTTTAATATTGTTTATGTAACTTACATTTTTTTAAATGTGCTGTTTAGTGGCCAAAGGGTTTAAAAAAAAAAAAAAAAGTTTATAAGTGTATATGTGGTCCTTGTAGAGTGTAGCTGACACATTTTTCAGTGGATTTTGATGATAATTTAGAAAAATCTCAATTGTGTAGTCTGTCTTTGTGGAGAAAAACATTTTTGATTTTATTTTAAAGAGACGCTGGTTTTGGCGGGAAAAATTGCATGCGTTAATGGCGCCATTCTTGGCTTTTGTTAGCCTTGTGGTTTGTCTGCCATTTTGAGGCGCAGTTTTTCCTTAGCCTGTGGGTATCCTATAAGGGAAGGTGCAGCCACCTTTCCTTTGGGTGTGATATCATGTGACCGTGCTGTGGCATTCGTCGGCTATTTTGCTGGTGGAATTTCTCAGATTTTGATGTTTGGTGCGAATTTAGTGCGGTCTTTTCTGCGTTGGAATCTGGGGGCCATTTTTGTTTTCCTTTGTGTGGGGGAACCTATGTGGTGTTCATTGTGACGTCCCATGCTGGTTTTGGCGGGAAAAATTGCATGCGTTAATGGCGCCATTTTTGTTGTTGTCCATGAGACTTGCTTTGCTTCATCCATCATTCATGGACTTGCCTCTGGTAAGCTGCTACCTTACTATGGTGGAGGGCACCTTTATTTGCTGATGTCACTGGGTGTTGCATAATCATCTACTGATCTCAGCTTGTGATTTTGCAGGATTTATGCCTTTGCAATAGGACTATTAATCCATCATTTAGTTCTATAATTCAGTATTGTGGTCTAATTTTTTGGGTTTTTTATTGCATCATCTGGGCATTCATCTGGACTTTTATCATTAAGTGTTTTCAAATCATTGGACATTATTTTTTGGTATCTAGTGGCTGGTGCCTTTGCTGAGTGTGCACTGCTTTTTGCACATCAGCCCCTGGATGCTATATTAACATTTGTTGATTGGCGCAGTTTTCTTCTGTTCTATGCGTTTACAGTTTGACCTGTGCACTGCTGGGGAGAGTAGTGAGACACCAGGGTGACATACTGAGAGGCTGTTTTTGTTTAAATGTTGAATTTGCTGGTTTAAATTGTTTTTCTAAGCATCACCTTTTGAGGTGAGTAGAGTGGCATCTTGATATAGCACGGTCTTACCCCGAGGGGTCCCGATGCGCTTGCGGACACACTCACATGCTGGGGCCTATTTATGGATGGGATCTGGTTGACCTACCAGCATTTGGAGTGTGGGGGGAGGCCAACGCAGAGACAGGGAGGACATGCAAACTCCATGCAGATGGTGTTAGGATGGGGATTTCTCTGTTTTCATTTAAGTGAATGTAAGCTATTGCAGGGTCAGCTGACTTTGCAGTATATGAGCGGCGGTTTTTGTATTGGATTTCGTTTTTAAGTAAAAACTCAATTTTACACTGAATTTTGATAGATTGTAGGACTAACAGAGTTTTTGTACAATGGTGTGTTTTTATGTTTAAATATTTGGGAGTTTCCCAGAAGGCAATTCATATGTTTTGAAACTTGTACTGTATAGCCATCTTTTGGCAGGAGTTTGTATTTGAGTCCCAACTTATGGTCTGACCTACCAGTATTTGGGTCAGGGGGGGATTCCCTCCCACTTGCAAAGGGGGGTTTATTCCATCGGTTCCTTGACAAAGGTTTTTTTTAAATTGTTGAAATATAAATTATATTTAGCCATGGATTTTTTGGAGTCTTGATAGACAAGGCGATTGGGGCTAGGCTCCCCCCTCCCCCTCCCTCTTCCTGAACAATTGATATGTAAATAAACCAGTTTGGTTTTTTTGAGAGCTGAGCATGTAACCGGAAGTTTCTTTTCAGCATTTATGTATCAGAGGGAAGTTGGTGGGAGGAGCTTGGGGTTGTCTGAAAGGTTGGCCAATGAGATTTGTGTTTGGAAGGAAAATGGAAAGCATTTTTGCGTTTAAAAGTGTTTTATATTTTGTTCCAGTTTTGTGAAGTTTTGTACTGTAATACAGTTGTGGGTAGAGAGCAAACAGGGGGGCATCACCATTATTGTAACATCTAGATGCAGGTAGAAAGAAGCCATAATATTGTTTTGAATAGTGGAGGATTTAATGGTGCTTTGCAGCCCGTCTGACAAACACGTTTATCGTGAGACAGGTCAGGCCGTGTATAATAATCGGAATTCCTGTGATTAGCATAAACGTGAGGAGTAGTACGCTAACAACCCGGTCAGGCCGTGTAGAATAATCGGGATTCCGGGGGTCGATTATGGTAATAAAGCCGCAAACCATAACCGCTCCGAAAATAAAGCGCAAGGGTGTCCTGGACGCGGGACACTTCATAAGCGTTTCGAATCGTCATGGGTAATGTGCCGTCCATGCTTGGGAGGAAAGAAATTAGGCTCCCCACCAGTCAGACAGCTGCACCGCACATGGGGTCTGGGTTTGGGGCTCCGGACATGAGACCCCTTAAAGGATGACATATCTGGTCAGAGGGTACAGTAAGGTGTACTCCTTTGGAAGGTACTTTTGCTGGAGGTACGAGACCTCAGAATAAAGGTACCTTGGATGTAGTTCAGCTGTGGCTTCAGAAATCTGTAATGATGAGTGTTGATGGAGGTGTAGTACACGCTTTTCTGATTCTCAGAGGAGGAATGGTGGTTAAATTCTCATGCCCGTTTGTTTGAACTTTGTATGGCTGGTCCATGCAAGGTTCTCGAGCTGCTCTCATGTTTGTCCCATTGTATTTTTTTCCATTGCTGAAAGAGTAAAGGTAGAATTCTGTCTGTTTTTGTTTTTTTCATTTTTGGTTTTGGAAACTATGAAGTATCTCCCCCACGTTTGTATCTGAATGTTTGTATGTAGTAACGTGAATATGTTTGAACTTACCGCGGCGATCCTCCGATGCGTCGCGGCTGTTGTATTTTTGTAGGAACGGGAAAAGTAAGGGTTACGGAGGGTTTTGTTTGAATCAGTTTTGAAAGAATGTCATTGACAATTTACCAATGTACAGGAATGTCATTATTGTTTACCATTCTTTGCAGGTTAAATATGAAGGATAGAGTAATGATTTTGCTTATAAGTATTTTTCAGGTCCAAGGAGTTTGTACACAGAGAACAGGTGTATGTAGACAGCTGTACATATGGATAAATACATGAGTCTAAGGGAGGTAAAAGTATCATAGGCTATTTCATTGTTTCTTTTCTCCTGCACCACGCATTTCTTCCTTCAGTCTGTAATGAGGAAGAAAATGGGGGGAGAAGTGATAAATGTAAGAGTGACAGTTTTTTTTTTGTCAAACAAATAATGTTAACCTCTGTAATTCTAACCAAGTTTGTGCCAAGACTGTCTTTCTTTGATAGAATTTGAATCGGCAAGCAGCAGTCTGGTGAAGTAGGTTCCTATTCCAGATGCTAAGAACCTTTTGTCAATGGTTCCAGGTATTGTAAGCCACGCACAGGTTATGCAGTGACCACAGTCCCGATGTCTGGGTTATTGTCATATGAGGGTTGTTTGGAGGTCAATCAAAACCAGAGTCGTACTTTCCTCATTAGCTGTCACTTATATTCTCGGCTGATGGGGGAGGTACGATCGCTGTGACATAAACTTCAAAATGTCCACCACAGGGTTCACGAGTCCCTCCTGGACCCTGACACAATAACCAGTTTACAGTCTTTTCAACCAGGTGACTGGGTCGTTGTAAAGAAGCTTGAGGGATGAGACCACGCCAGCCACTGCAAGAAGCGGCTCAACCACACCAAAGAATGAGGAGTATCTTCGTTTATTTATATTTTTGTTGTTTAGTAAATTTTAGCAAGGGTAACGATGAAAAGCATCCCAAATTATTATTTAAAGTGTATGTCCTGACTAGCTCAGAAAGCGAACAGGACCGATTGCTGGGTCTGTTCTGAGTCTTCACCGAGTTTTAGTCCCCAGCGATGACAGCGGTACATGCCATTTATGATGTTATTATGGGTATGAGGAGTTCTGACAAACTAGTGAAGACTCCAAACAGACACTTGTCAATGGAATCTAACGATGTATTTTTAGAGGGTAAAATTGTTTAGTTTTAATGGCTCTGCCTCTTGTCGGTTTGGGTATCTAGGCAGCCCACAAGTGTGTTTGAACTTTAGTTTGGTGTTTATGTGGATCTGCAGCTTATAAAGGTAATTCCCCCAAAGCAAGAGGTTCATGCGTGATGGTGAAGCTGTCCCAGCATCTTATCTCGTGGCCGATCGCGAGGATCTAATGGCGTGAGAAATTAAGAATGGCAGGGACAGCTAGAAGGGATTTGTTCACCAACCCCGATGAGGGGGGGGGGTCGAGCTTGGGATACGATTGAACAATTCTCATCCGTTAAGGATAGGGTTCTTCATGTAACTGTTGAAGCCAGAGCTGTAGCTAAGTGAAGGTTGGGAGTCCTTTTTAAGGGTCTGGGGATCTTTGGGGATCTAATTTTTATTTTACAGCGGATCGTGGTTAAAGGAAGTGGGAATATATATACTCATGTTGTTTTTATTTCTATTCTTTCTATGTCATGACGAGGTGCTCCTGTTGCCTGATTTGATGCGTGACCAGAGTTTCCTTGATGAGACGCCCCGAAGCTGGACCCACTTACAAGACACAGAGGATCACAGACGGATCGGCGATTACTACAGCTCACCATGTCGTGTCCTCCTTTATAAGTCATGCCCCTGAAGAGTAAAGTCTACATGTTAAGCCGTGTTTTTTCCTTTTTATGGACTAAGGACTGATTTATTTCCAGGGGTAAGAAGGAGATCAAGTTTCATCGATGGACATGGGGTGCATATGACAAAAAAGGGAGGACTGTTGTGGAAAAATGTATTAATGTATGTTGTCAGATGTCCCCCCAATGTCAGTTTTGCTGTAATGCGCTCATCTGAGCGTATTTGCACATACAGACGTTGGTGGAAGATCGGTGGTGGGAAAATCTTCCTATGGAAACAGCGATGTTTGCTCCATTAGAGATGTTGTTTTACGCCTCGTCGGGGGACTGGCCACCTCCTGACGGGGGGCGTTAAATGACTCCGAGCGGACAGATCTGTGTCCACAAGAACAGTAGCATAACTATACGACAGTTGTGGTCCATTGAGGCATAATTGTCGTATAGTTCCCGTCATTGGTAGCAGTGAGTTGGTTTGCACACGGCTTTGTACAAAGCCATGTTTTCTACTGTTCCTTTGTCTCACAGAAAGCATGACCCCTGTACACAGCCGTTTGCACACATAACTGCTAGGATTATATTTGAATTTAAACATGTCTGTGATTGTTTCTTTTGAAAATTTACAAAATGTCTGAATGGCTATCTTGTGAAGCCAACACCTTCTTTTGTTGCCCATGTTGACTATAAATAAGGGGAGCTGGCTATCCCAGGGGACATTCTGCTCTGGGATGACTGGATGATAAGACCTGTGATGATGGTGCTTTCCTTGAATGAATGATGGGATGAACGGTGAGTGAAACTTAGCTAAAGACAACATTATTGCAAAAAGATGAAATCTGAACTGTGCTTAGTTAGCACAGGAATTATAGGCTGTGTGCTCTGTACACAAGCTATAATCCCACAACAAGGTATTGGTCTATGCCGCCTCTGCCTGAAAGGTCTAAGGCCTTGGCAGATGTTACGTGGGAAACCTCGGCTTCACGTTTTGCACAGAGAGAATACCTGTTCGTTGATCAAAACCAATTAGGCCGAAAGTTAACAAAAAGTGTTTGGAGACAGTTGGCAGCAAGAGGCCACAAAAGGGAAAGCGTCCTAGCCTGGCTAGCTCAGTCGGTAGAGCATGAGACTCTTAATCTCAGGGTCTTGGGTTTAAGCCCCATGTTGGGTGTATGGCATTGCAAAGATTTGGCCTAGTGAGTGGCATTAGACAAACTTGGTTGAACCCAGTATCTCCAGTTCATTCATGAGCACTGCACTGTTACACCTATACAAATGCTACTGGCTTCTCTGCCATTCTCTTTCTACAAATGGGGAAATGCTTAGAGCTTATCTTTCTAGTGGTCAACTCATATGGCAGCACGTCGGCCTTGCGCTGGGGTGTCGTTTGAATCAGCAGCGCCATGTGTGACGCTAATTGGATAGAGATAGTAGCGCTGGCAACAAGCAGCCTTGCATTGCTGGTATAGTGGTGTGCATAGCTGCCTTCTAAGCAGTTGACCTGGGTTTGATTCCTGGCCAACGCATTCGGATCCTTTTTTGGCCATGCAAAGCGGCTCGAACAAAAGACCCAAGCGAACCTGGTCCTTGAAGAAAGCTCCTAAAATATCCCGGCCAACGGAACCCAAGCTGGGGGTTCTTAGGACTCTGCCACATCGGGCTGACGTGGTAACATCAAAAAGAGCCTACAGACATCTCAGGTGTGCTTTGAATGCTTGTGGTGGCTACCCAGACTGGGTCTTTGGTTAAACATCCACAAGGTCAAGAAAACAAACTGGAGAGAAGCAGAACGTTTGGAGAAATATAGTCTGCCCCGTGGGACAGAAGCTTGTACATCAGCACTATCTGCATTCCACAATGGTGGGATAATATAACTTGAAGAGTCTCCAGGGAGCGCTTGTTGGATGCTCAATTGCCAGTCATCTGAAAAGAACCAAAGGACATGCTTGGTTTCAAACTGAGCCTTCGGGCCCCACCAAGGTAATGAGAAAAGTAAGTGTCCCTGGGTGGGCTTGAACCACCAACCTTTTGGTTAACAGCTGAATGCGCTAACCGATTGCGCCACAGAGACGGTGCGCTGAGGGCTTGGGCACCGGCCCGAGGGAGACATGAAATCTAAATGTAAGGCGCCTAAAAGGCTTCCCAATTGCCTTCTAGTCAAAGGGGAGAGAGACAAGGTAAAAGAGGGCGTCCTTCGAGCCGGAATCGAACCAAGGATTACTTTATTGACTGTACAGTCCTCCGCGCTACCAGCTGAGCTATCAAAGGGTACGCTGACCAGAAGCGTGGCACGTGACTCCTTGCATGCAAAGCCAGCGCTTTGCACTTTGCGTTAGTCCTTCTAGCTTGAGGTATTGGTCTATGCCGCCTCTGCCTGAAAGGTCTAAGGCCTTGGCAGATGTTACGTGGGAAACCTCGGCTTCACGTTTTGCACAGAGAGAATACCCGTTCGTTGATCAAAACCAATAAGGCAGAAAGTTAACAAAAAGTGTTTGGAGACAGTTGGCAGCAAGAGGCCTCAAAAGGGAAAGCGTCCTAGCCCGGCTAGCTCAGTCGGTAGAGCATGAGACTCTTAATCTCAGGGTCGTGGGTTTGAGCCCCACGTTGGGCATACGGCATTGCAAAGATTTGGACTAGTGAGTGGCATTAGACAAACTTGGTCGAACCCAGTATCTTAAGTTCATTCATGCGCACTGCACGGTCACACCTTTACAAAAGCTACTGGCTTCTCTGCCATTCTCTCTCTACAAATGGGGAAATGTTTAGAGCTTATCTTTCTAGTGGTCAATTCATATGGCAGCACGTCGGCCTTGCGATGGGGTGTCGTTTGAATCAGCAGCGCCATGTGTGACGCTAATTGGATAGAGATAGTAGCGCTGGCATCATGCAGCCTTGCGTTGGTCGTATAGTGGTGAGCACAGCTGCCTTCCTAGCAGTTGACCTGGGTTCAATTCCTGGCCAACACATTTGGATCCTTTTTTGGCCATGCAAAGCGGCCCTAACAAAAGACCAAAGCGATCCAGGTCCTTGAAGAAAGCTCCTAAGGTATCCCGGCCAACGGAACCCAAGCTGGGGGTTCTTAGGACTCTGCCACATCGGGCTGACGTGGTAACATCAAAAAGAGCCTACAGACATCTCAGGTGTGCTTTGAATGCTTGTGGCGGCTACCCAGACTGGGTCTTTGGTTAAACATCCACAAGGTCAAGAAAACAAACTGGGGAGAAGCAGAACGTTTGGAGAAATATAGTCTGCCCGGTGGGACAGAAGCTTGTACATCAGCACTATCTGCATTCCACAATGGTGGGATAATATAACTTGAAGGGTCTTCAGGAAGCGCTTGTTGGATGCTCCATGTGGCCATATTTCAAAGGACCGGTCATGCTTTTTTCTATTACAAGGGATGTTTACATTTGTTGTAATAGGAATAAAAGTGAGTGACACCATTTTTTTTATTTATTTTTTTTTAAACAGTGAAAGAAATAAAAATAAAAGGTAAAATAAATAATAAAAAAAAATAAATGTAAATGTTATTTAGCGGTTGCTCCATGTGGATTCGGACCTGTGAGGTTCTACATGTCAGTCTGGTTTACTAACCGCAAGGCAGGAACTTCCTGCCCAAACACATGGGGGGGAATATTTAAACATAATTCAGCGGTTGCTCCATGTGGCCATATTTAAGAGGACCTGTCATGCTTTTTTCTATTACAAGTGATGGCTACATCCCTTGTAACAGACACAACATCCATGAGGGAGGGGTGCGGCACCCCCCCTTTCAAAATCAGGATCCTAACATGATTTTATTGGTTGCTAGGAAAGCGGCGTCCCTAGCAACAAATCACTGCACAGGAAATGCTGCTACAGTAATAGGAGGGCGGGACTCGGAAGGCCTGTCTGTGAGAGAGGTGATGATTGGTAGCAGCTCCAGCCTACCAAAGAGTTCTCATCAGCCGCCTATGGGAGACGCTGATCCGCTGCCAGGAGCTGATACACGCCCTCAGCACATCGGGAATTGCTTTGTAGGCGGGGCAGACGCGGGAGGAGGCCGATCGGACCGAGCTCTCCCTCCTATCTTGTTGGTGGGAGGAGTGAGCTAATTGTGTATTGTGAGTGACACAGATTGCCGAATGGATGGACCCCGCTCGGGTACAACATTCAAGAAGAAGGGGAGTTGTCAGGGAGGCAAAATCAGACCATGGGCAGTTCCTGGTATGGAGGAGAGTATGACCTCCTCCCATGTGACAGTGCCTGAGTTTAGCCCGATCACTGACACATAAATCTAGGGAGTGAAGTTCTCTGGCTAATCAATAGACATGAACTTGGGCATCCTCTGAAGTCATTCCTAGCTGAACTTGCTCTATTTTACTCTAATGAGCTGTAGGCTGGCATATTAGCATCCCACAGCCTACCTTGGCTCCTGCTGATTGGAAAGGGTTAGAGTGATATTTAACATTCAGTTTTTTTTTTTTATTATAATAATGAACATGTTTATATGTACCTGCTCTGTGCAATGCTTTTGCACAGAGCAGCCCTGATCCTCTTCTGGGGTCCCCCACTGGTGCTCCAGGGCCCTCCTCTTTGGCGGGTGTCCAAGAGGACCTGTCATGCTTTTTTCTATTACAAGGGATGTTTACATCCGTTGTAATAGGAATAAAAGTGAGTGACACCATTTATTATTATTTTTTTTTTAAAACAGTGAAAGAATTAAAAATAAAAGGTAAAATAAATAATAAAAAAAAATGTAAATGTTATTATTTAGCGGTTGCTCCCTGTGGCTTTGTTGCTCCATGTGGATTTGGTTGCTCCGTTTGGATTGAGGTTCTGCATGCCAGTCCGTTTTGCTAACCGCAGGGACAGGAACTTCCTGCCCAAACATAGGGTGGAAAAAAAAAATATTTAAAGGCAATTTAGCGGTTGCTCCACGTGGCCATATTTCAGAGGACCTGTCATGCTTTTTTCTATTACAAGGGATGTTTACATTCGTTGTATTAGGAATAAAAGTGAGTGACACCATTTATTTTTATTTTTTTTAAAACAGTGAAAGAATTAAAAATAAAAGGTAAAATAAATAATAATAAAAAAATGTAAATGTTATTTAGCGGTTGCTCCATGTGGGATCGAACCTGTGAGGTTCTGTATGCCAGTCCGGTTCACTAACTGCAGAGACAGGAACTTCCTGCCTGTTCATAGGGTGGAAAAAAAAAATATTTAAATGCAATTTAGCGGTTGCTCCATGTGGCCATATTTCAGAGGACCTGTCATGCTTTTTTCTATTACAAGGGATGTTTACATTTGTTGTAATAGGAATAAAAGTGAGTGACACCATTTATTTAATTATTTTTTTTAAAAACAGTGAAAGAAATAAAAATAAAAGGTAAAATAAATAATAAAAAAAAAATGAAAATGTTATTTAGCGGTTGCTCCATGTGGATTCGGACCTGTGAGGTTCTACATGTCAGTCTGGTTTACTAACCGCAAGGCAGGAACTTCCTGCCCAAACACATAGGGAGGGAAAAATATTTAAACGTAATTCAGCGGTTGCTCCATGTGGCCATATTTAAGAGGACCTGTCATGCTTTTTTCTATTACAAGTGATGGCTACATCCCTTGTAACAGACACAACATCCATGAGGGAGGGGTGCGGCACCCCCCTTTCAAAATCAGGATCCTAACATGATTTTATTGGTTGCTAGGAAAACGGCGTCCCTAGCAACAAATCACTGCACAGGAAATGCTGCTACAGTAATAGGAGGGCGGGACTCGGAAGGCCTGTCTGTGAGTGGAGGTGATGATTGGTAGCAGCTCCAGCCTACCAAAGAGTTCTCATCAGCCGCCTATGGGAGACGCTGATCCGCTGCCAGGAGCTGATACACGCCCTCAGCACATCGGGAATTGCTTTGTAGGCGGGGCAGACGCGGGAGGAGGCCGATCGGACCGAGCTCTCCCTCCTATCCTGTTGGTGGGAGAAGTGAGCTAATTGTGTATTGTGAGTGACACAGATTGCCGAATGGATGGACCCCGCTCGGGTACAACATTCAAGAGGAAGGGGAGTTGTCAGGGAGGCAAAATCAGACCATGGGCAGTTCCTGGTATGGAGGAGAGTATGACCTCCTCCCATGTGACAGTGCCTGAGTTTAGCCCGATCACTGACACATAAATCTAGGGAGTGAAGTTCTCTGGCTAATCAATAGACATGAACTTGGGCATCCTCTGAAGTCATTCCTAGCTGAACTTGCTCTATTTTACTCTAATGAGCTGTAGGCTGGGATATTAGCATCCCACAGCCTACCTCGGCTCCTGCTGATTGGAAAGGGTTAGAGTGATATTTAACATTCAGTTTTTTTTTTTTATTATAATAATGAACATGTTTATATGTACCTTCTCTGTGCAATGCTTTTGTACAGAGCAGCCCTGATCCTCTTCTGGGGTCCCCCACTGGTGCTCCAGGGCCCTCCTCTTTGGCGGGTGTCCAAGAGGACCTGTCATGCTTTTTTCTATTACAAGGGATGTTTACATCCGTTGTAATAGGAATAAAAGTGAGTGACACCATTTATTATTATTTTTTTTTTAAAACAGTGAAAGAATTAAAAATAAAAGGTAAAATAAATAATAAAAAAAAAATGTAAATGTTATTATTTAGCGGTTGCTCCCTGTGGCTTTGTTGCTCCATGTGGATTTGGTTGCTCCGTTTGGATTGAGGTTCTGCATGCCAGTCCGTTTTGCTAACCGCAGGGACAGGAACTTCCTGCCCAAACATAGGGTGGAAAAAAATAATATTTAAAGGCAATTTAGCGGTTGCTCCACGTGGCCATATTTCAGAGGACCTGTCATGCTTTTTTCTATTACAAGGGATGTTTACATTCGTTGTATTAGGAATAAAAGTGAGTGACACCATTTATTTAATTTTTTTTTTTTAAAACAGTGAAAGAATTAAAAATAAAAGGTAAAATAAATAATAAAAAAAAAATGTAAATGTTATTTAGCGGTTGCTTTATGTGGATTCAGACCTGTGAGGTTCTACATGTCAGTCTGGTTCACTAACCGCAAGGCAGGAACTTCCTGCCCAAACACATAGGGGGGGAAAAAATATTTAAACGTAATTCAGCGGTTGCTCCATGTGGCCATATTTAAGAGGACCTGTCATGCTTTTTTCTATTACAAGTGATGGCTACATCCCTTGTAACAGACACAACATCCATGAGGGAGGGGTGCGGCACCCCCCCTTTCAAAATCAGGATCCTAACATGATTTTATTGGTTGCTGGGAAAACGGTGTCCCTAGCAACAAATCACTGCACAGGAAATGCTGCTACAGTAATAGGAGGGCGGGACTCGGAAGGCCTGTCTGTGAGTGGAGGTGATGATTGGTAGCAGCTCCAGCCAACCAAAGAGTTCTCATCAGCCGCCTATGGGAGACGCTGATCCGCTGGCAGGAGATGATACACGCCCTCAGCACATCGGGAATTGCTTTGTAGGCGGGGCAGACACGGGAGGAGGCCGATCGGACCGAGCTCTCCCTCCTATCCTGTTGGTGGGAGGAGTGAGCTAATTGTGTATTGTGAGTGACATAGATTGCCGAATGGATGGACCCCGCTCGGGTACAACATTCAAGAGGAAGGGGAGTTGTCAGGGAGGCAAAATCAGACCATGGGCAGTTCCTGGTATGGAGGAGAGTATGACCTCCTCCCATGTGACAGTGCCTGAGTTTAGCCCGATCACTGACACATAAATCTAGGGAGTGAAGTTTACTGGCTAATCAATAGACATGAACTTGGGCATCCTCTGAAGTCATTCCTAGCTGAACTTGCTCTATTTTACTCTAATGAGCTGTAGGCTGGGATATTAGCATCCCACAGCCTATCTCGGCTCCTGCTGATTGGAAAGGGTTAAAGTGATATTAAACATTCATTTTTTTTTTTTATTATAATAATGAACATGTCTATATGTACCTGCTCTGTGCAATGCTTTTGCACAGAGCAGCCCTGATCCTCTTCTGGGGTCCCCCACTGGTGCTCCAGGGCCCTCCTCTTTGGCGGGTGTCCAAGAGGACCTGTCATGCTTTTTTCTATTACAAGGGATGTTTACATCCGTTGTAATAGGAATAAAAGTGAGTGACACCATTTATTATTATTTTATTTTTTTTAAAACAGTGAAAGAATTAAAAATAAAAGGTAAAATAAATAATAAAAAAAAATGTAAATGTTATTATTTAGCGGTTGCTCCCTGTGGCTTTGTTGCTCCATGTGGATTTGAACCTGAGAGGTTCTGCATGTCAGTCCGTTTTGCTAACCGCAGGGACAGGAACTTCCTGCCCAAACATAGTTGGTAAAAAAAAAATATTTAAATGCAATTTAGCGGTTGCTCCATGTGGCCATATTTCAGAGGACCTGTCATGCTTTTTTCTATTACAAGGGATGTTTACATTCGTTGTAATAGGAATAAAAGTGAGTGACATTATTTTTATTTTTTATTTTTTTTTAAAACAGTGAAATAATTCAAAATAAAAGGTAAAATAAATAATAAAAAAAAAAAATGTAAATATTATTTAGTGGTTGCTCCATGTGGGATCGAACCTGTGAGGTTCTGCATGCCAGTCTGGTTCACTAACCACAGGGACAGGAACTTCCTGCCCATTCATAGGGTGGAAAAAAAAATATTTAAATGCAATTTAGCGGTTGCTCCATGTGGCCATATTTCACAGGACCTGTCATGCTTTTTTCTATTACAAGGGATGTTTACATTCGTTGTAATAGGAATAAAAGTGAGTGACACCATTTATTATTATTTTTTTTTTAAAACAGTGAAAGAATTATAAATAAAAGGTAAAATAAATAATAAAAAAAAAATGTAAATGTTATTAAGCGGTTGCTCCACGTGGATTCGGACCTGTGAGGTTCTACATGTCAGTCTGGTTTACTAACCACAAGGCAGGAACTTCCTGCCCATTCATAGGGTGGAAAAAAAAATATTTAAATGCAATTTAGCGGTTGCTCCATGTGGCCATATTTAAGAGGACCTGTCATGCTTTTTTCTATTACAAGTGATGGCTACATCCCTTGTAACAGACACAACATCCATGAGGGAGGGGTGCGGCACCCCCCTTTCAAAATAAGGATCCTAACATGATTTTATTGGTTGCTAGGAAAACGGCGTCCCTAGCAACAAATCACTGCACAGGAAATGCTGCTACAGTAATAGGAGGGCGGGACTCGGAAGGCCTGTCTGTGAGTGGAGGTGATGATTGGTAGCAGCTCCAGCCAACCAAAGAGTTCTCATCAGCCGCCTATGGGAGATGCTGATCCACTGCCAGGAGCTGATACACGCCCTCAGCACATCGGGAATTGCTTTGTAGGCGGGGCAGACGCGGGAGGAGGCTGATCGGACCGAGCTCTCCCTCCTATCCTGTTGGTGGGAGGAGTGAGCTAATTGTGTATTGTGAGTGACACAGATTGCCGAATGGATGGACCCTGCCCGGGTACAACATTCAAGAGGAAGGGGAGTTGTCAGGGAGGCAAAATCAGACCATGGGCAGTTCCTGGTATGGAGGAGAGTATGACCTCCTCCCATGTGACAGTGCCTGAGTTTAGCCCGATCGCTGACACATAAATCTAGGGAGTGAAGTTCTCTGACTAATCAATAGACATGAACTTGGGCATCCTCTGAAGTCATTCCTAGCTGAACTTGCTCTATTTTACTCTAATGAGCTGTAGGCTGGGATATTAGCATCCCACAGCCTACCTCAGCTCCTGCTGATTGGAAAGGGTTAAAGTGATATTAAACATTCAGTTTTTTTTTTATTATAATAATGAACATGTCTATATGTACCTGCTCTGTGCAATGCTTTTGCACAGAGCAGCCCTGATCCTCTTCTGGGGTCCCCCACTGGTGCTCCAGGGCCCTCCTCTTTGGCGGGTGTCCAAGAGGACCTGTCATGCTTTTTTCTATTACAAGGGATGTTTACATCCGTTGTAATAGGAATAAAAGTGAGTGACACCATTTATTATTTTTTTTTTTTTAAAACAGTGAAAGAATTAAAAATAAAAGGTAAAATAAATAATAAAAAAATATGTAAACGTTATAATTTAGCGGTTGCTCCCTGTGGCTTTGTTGCTCCATGTGGATTTGCACCTGTGAGGTTCTGCATGCCAGACCATTTTGCTAACGGCAGAGACAGGAACTCCATGTGGCCATATTTCAGAGGACCTGTCATGCTTTTTTCTATTACAAGGGATGTTTACATTCGTTGTAATAGGAATAAAAGTGAGTGACACCATTTATTTATTTTTATTTTTTTAAAACAGTGAAAGAATTAAAAATAAAAGGTAAAATAAATAATAAAAAAAAAAATGTAAATGTTATTTAGGGATAATATAACTTGAAGGGTCTCCAGGGAGCGCTTGTTGGATGCTCAATTGCCAGTCATCTGAAAAGAACCAAAGAACATGCTTGGTTTCAAACTGAGCCTTCGGGCCCCACCAAGGTAATGAGAAAACATAAGTGTCCCTGGGTGGGCTTGAATCACCAACCTTCTGGTTAACAGCTGAACGCGCTAACTGATTGCGCCGCAGAGACTGTACGCTGAGGGCTTGGGCACGGGCCCGAGGGAGACATGAAATCTAAATGCAAGGCGCCTAAAAGGCTTCCCAATTGCCTTCTAGTCAAAGGGGAGAGAGGCAGGGTAAAAGAGGGCGTCCTTCGAGCCGGAATCAAACCAGCGACCTAAGGATTATTTTATTGACGCTACAGTCCTCCGCTTTACCAGCTGGGCTATCGAAGGGTACGCTGGCTGGAAGCGTGGCACGTGACTCCTTGCATGCAAAGCCAGCGCTTTGCACTTTGCGTTAGTCCTTCTAGCTTGAGGTATTGGTCTATGGTACTGGGTTCGTTGATCAAAACCAATTAGGCCGAAAGTTAACAAAAAGTGTTTGGAGACAGTTGGCAGCAAGAGGCCACAAAAGGGAAAGCATCCAAGCCCGGCTAGCTCAGTCGGTAGAGCATGAGACTCTTAATCTCAGGGTCGTGGGTTTGAGCCCCTTGTTGGGCGTACGGCATTGCAAAGTTTTGGACTAGTGAGTGGCATTAGACAAACTTGGTCGAACCCAGTATCTCCAGTTCATTCATGCGCACTGCACGGTCACACCTTTACAAAAGCTACTGGCTTCTCTGCCATTCTCTCTCTACAAATGGGGAAATGTTTAGAGCTTATCTTTCTAGTGGTCAATTCATATGGCAGCACGTCGGCCTTGCGCTGGGGTGTCGTTTGAATCAGCAGCGCCATGTGTGACGCTAATTGGATAGAGATAGTAGCGCTGGCAACAGGCAGCCTTGCGTTGGTGGTATAGTGGTGAGCATAGCTGCCTTCCAAGCAGTTGACCTGGGATTGATTCCTGTCCAATGCATTTGGATCCTTTTTTGGCCATGCAAAGCGGTCCTAACAAAAGACCCAAGCGATCCAGGTCCTTGAAGAAAGCTCCTAAGATATCCCGGCCAACGGAACCCAAGCTGGGGGTTCTTAGGACTCTGCCACATCGGGCTGACGTGGTAACATCAAAAAGAGCCTACAGACATCTCAGGTGTGCTTTGAATGCTTGTGGCGGCTACCCAGACTGGGTCTTTGGTTAAACATCCACAAGGTCAAGAAAACAAACTGGGGAGAAGCAGAACGTTTGGAGAAATATAGTCTGCCCCGTGGGACAGAAGCTTGTACATCAGCACTATCTGCATTCTACAATGGTAGGATAATATAACTTGAAGGGTCTCCAGGGAGCGCTTGTTGGATGCTCAATTGCCAGTCATCTGAAAAGAACCAAAGGACATGCTTGGTTTCAAACTGAGCCTTCGGGCCCCACCAAGGTAATGAGAAAACATAAGAGTCCCTGGGTGGGCTTGAACCACCAACCTTTCGGTTAACAGCCAAACGCGCTAACCCATTGCACCACAGCGACTGCACACTGAGGGCTTGGGCACCGGCCCGAGGGAGACATGAAATCTAAATGCAAGGCGCCTAAAAGGCTTCCCAATTGCCTTCTAGTCAAAGGGGAGAGAGGCAGGGTAAAAGAGGGCGCCCTTTGAGCCGGAATCGAACCAGCGACCTAAGGATTACTTTATTGACGCTACAGTCCTCCGCTCTACCAGCTGAGCTATCGAAGGATACACAGGCTGGAAGCTTGGCACGTGACTCCTTGCATGCAAAGCCAGCGCTTTGCACTTTGCGTTAGTCCTTCTAGCTTGAGGTATTGGTCTATGCCGCCTCTGCCTGAAAGGTCTAAGGCCTTGGCAGATGTTACGTGGGAAACCTTGGCTTCACGTTTTGCACAGAGAGAATACCCGTTCGTTGATCAAAACCAAATAGGCCGAAAGTTAACAAAAAGTGTTTGGAGACAGTTGGCAGCAAGAGGCCAAGAAAGGGAAAGCGTCCTACCCCGGCTAGCTCAGTCGGTAGAGCATGAGACTCTTAATCTCAGGGTTGTGGGCTCGAGCCCCACGTTGGGCGTACGGCATTGCAAAGTTTTGGCCCAGTGAGTGGCATTAGACAAACTTGGTCTAACCCAGTATCTCCAGTTCATTTATGCGCACTGCAGGTCACACCTTTACAAAAGCTACTGGCTTCTCTGCCATTCTCTCTCTACAAATGAGGAAATGTTTAGAGTAGGGTTGTCCCGATACCGATACTAGTATCGGTATCGGGACCGATACCGAACTTTTGTGCGAGTACTTGTACTCGCACAAATGCTCCCGATGCCTGACCCGATACTTGGGCGAGCGAACTCAGTGGGCGGGCGGAGTCAGTAGGCAGATCGGGCCACCTCGGTGGGCGGAGCAGGAGAGAGGATGAGCGGATTCAGTGAGCGGGGAGGGAGCGGTTGGCGTCAGTGGGCGGGGAGGGCGGGCGGAGTCAGTAGGCGTATCGGGCCGCCTCGTTGAACGGAGCGAGAGAGAGGATGAGCGGATTCAGTGAGCGGGGAGGGAGCGGTTGGCGTCAGTGGGCGTAGAGGGCGGGCGTAGTCAGTAGGCGTATCGGGCCGCCTCGTTGAACGGAGCGAGAGAGAGGATGAGCGGATTCAGTGGGCGGGGAGGGAGGGCAGCCGGCGTCAGTGGGAGGGCCGAGTCAGTATGCAGATCGGGCCGCCTCGGTGGGTGGAGCGGGAGAGAGGATGAGTGGATTCAGTGGGTGGGGAGTGCGGCCGGCGTCAGTAGGCGGATCGGGCAAAGTGGCCTCAGTGGGCGGAGCGGTCACCGTCAGCTTGGACATCCCAACGCCCATCTTGGCACACCCTGCACTTGGCCACAGTAAGCCAGCAGCTGACATCTTGTTACACCCAGCCCATATAGTTCGGGCTGGGTGTAACAAGATGTCTGCTGATACTTACTGATGCCGAGTGCAGGGTGTACCAAGATGGGCGCTGCAGCATAGCATTTCCTCATGTCGTTAATTGCCACCTGACAGTGCCAGCCACCTGTCAGTGCCAGCCACCTGTCAGTGCCAGCAGTGCCCATAAGTGCCCCCTATCAGTGCCATCTAACAGTCCCAGCCACCTATCATTGCCCATAACTGCCGCCTATCAGTGCCAGCCACCTGTCAGTGCCCATAACTGCTGCCTATCAGTGCCACCTGTCAGTGCCGCCCATCAGTGCCAGCCACCTGTCAGTGCCCATAGGTGCCACTTATCAGTGCCATCAGTCAGTCCCCATCAGTCAAACTGTCACATGGCATTAAAAAAAGTATCGGTAATCGGTATCGGCGAGTACATGAAAAAAAGTATCGGTACTTGTACTCGGTCCTAAAAAAGTGGTATCGGGACAACCCTAGTTTAGAGCTTATCTTTCTAGTGGTCAATTCATATGGCAGCACGTCGGCCTTGCGCTGGGGTGTCGTTTAAATCAGCAGCGCCATGTGTGACGCTAATTGGATAGAGATAGTAGCGCTGGCAACAGGCAGCCTTGTGTTGGTGGTATAGTGGTGAGCATAGCTGCCTTCCAAGCAGTTGAACTGGGATTGATTACTGGCCAATGCATTTGGATCCTTTTTTGGCCATGCAAAGCGGCCCTAACAAAAGACCCAAGCGATCCAGGTCCTTGAAGAAAGCTCCTAAGATATCCCGGCCAACGGAACTCAAGCTGGGGGTTCTTAGGACTCTGCCACATCGGGCTGACGTGGTAACATCAAAAAGAGCCTACAGACATCTCAGGTGTGCTTTGAATGCTTGTGGCGGCTACCCAGACTGGGTCTTTGGTTAAACATCCACAAGGTCAAGAAAACTAACTGGGGAGAAGCAGTAGTCTGCACCATGGGACAGAAGCTTGTACATCAGCACTATCTGCATTCCACAATGGTGAGATAATATAACTTGAAGGGTCTCCAGGGAGCGCTTGTTGGATGCTGAATTGCCAGTCATCTGAAAAGAACATGCTTGGTTTCAAACTGAGCCTTCAGGCCCCACCAGGGTAATGAGAGAATGTGGGCGTCCCTGGGTGGGCTTGAACCCCCAACCTTTCAGTTGACGGCTGAACACACTAACCGATTGTGCCACAGAGACTGTGCGCTGAGGGCTAGGGCACCGGGCCGAGGGAGACATGAAATCTAAATACAAGGCGCCTAAAAGGCTTCCCAATTGCCTTCTAGTCAAAGGGGAGAGAGGCAGGGTAAAAGAGGGCGTCCTTCGAGCCGGAATCAAACCAGCGACCTAAGGATTACTTTATTGATGCTACAGTCCCCTGCTCTACCAGCTGAGCTATCGATGGATACACTGGCTGGAAGCGTGGCACGTGACTCCTTGCATGCAAAGCCAGCGCTTTGCGCTTTGCACTTTGCGTCAGTCCTTCTAGCTTGAGGTATTGGTCTATGCTGCCTCTGCCTGAAAGGTCTAAGGCCTTGGCAGATGTTACGTGGGAAACCTCGGCTTCATGTTTTGCACAGAGAGAATACCCGTTCGTTGATCAAAACCAATTAGGCCGAAAGTTAACAAAAAGTGTTTGGAGACAGTTGGCAGCAAGAGGCCACGAAAGGGAAAGCATCTTAGCCCGGCTAGCTCAGTCGGTAGAGCATGAGACTCTTAATCTCAGGGTCGTGGGTTCGAGCCCCACGTTGGGCGTACGGCATTGCCAAGTTTTGGCCCAGTGAGTGGCATTAGACAAACTTGGTCGAACCCAGTATCTCCAGTTCATTCATGCGCACTGCACGGTCACACCTTTACAAAAGCTACTGGCTTCTCTGCCATTCTCTCTCTACAAATGAGGAAATGTTTAGAGCTTATCTTTCTAGTGGTCAATTCATATGGCAGCACGTCGGCCTTGCGCTGGGGTGTCGTTTAAATCAGCAGCGCCATGTGTGACGCTAATTGGATAGAGATAGTAGCGCTGGCAACAGGCAGCCTTGCGTTGGTGGTATAGTGGTGAGCATAGCTGCCTTCCAAGCAGTTGAACCGGGATTGATTCCTGGCCAACGCATTTGGATCCTTTTTTGGCCATGCAAAGCGGCCCTAACAAAAGACCCAAGCGATCCAGGTCCTTGAAGAAAGCTCCTAAGATATCCCGGCCAACGGAACCCAAGCTGGGGGTTCTTAGGACTCTGCCACATCGGGCTGACGTGGTAACATCAAAAAGAGCCTACAGACATCTCAGGTGTGCTTTGAATGCTTGTGGCGGCTACCCAGACTGGGTCTTTGGTTAAACATCCACAAGGTCAAGAAAACTAACTGGGGAGAAGCAGAACGTTTGGAGAAATATAGTCTGCACCGTGGGACAGAAGCTTGTACATCAGGACTATCTGCATTCCACAATGGTGGGATAATATAACTTGAAGGGTCTCCAGGGAGCGCTTGTTGGATGCTCAATTGCCAGTCATCTGAAAAGAACATGCTTGGTTTCAAACTGAGCCTTCGGGCCCCACCAAGGTAATGAGAAGATGTAGGCGTCCCTGGGTGGGCTTGAACCACCAACCTTTTGGTTAACAGCCGAACGCGCGAACCCATTGCGCCACAGAGACTGCGCGCTGAGGGTTTGGGCACCAGCCCGAGGGAGACATGAAATCTAAATGCAAGGCACCTAAAAGGCTTCCCAATTGCCTTCTAGTCAAAGGGGAGAGAGGCAGGGTAAAAGAGGGCGTCCTTTGAGCCGGAATCGAACCAGCGACCTAAGGATTACTTTATTGACGCTACAGTCCTCCGCTCTACCAGCTGAGCTATCGAAGGGTACGCTGGCCGGAAGCATGGCACGTGACTCCTTGCATGCAAAGCCAGCGATTTGCACTTTGCGTTAGTCCTTCTAGCTTGAGGTATTGGTCTATGCCGCCTCTGCCTGAAAGGTCTAAGGCCTTGGCAGATGTTACGTGGGAAACCTTGGCTTCACATTTTGCACAGAGAGAATACCCGTTCGTTGATCAAAACCAATTAGGCCGAAAGTTAACAAAAAGTGTTTGAAGACAGTTGGCAGCAAGAGGCCACGGAAGGTAAAGCGTCCTAGCCCGGCTAGCTCAGTCGGTAGAGCATGAGACTCTTAATCTCAGGCTCGTGGGTTTGAGCCCCACATTGGGCGTACAGCATTGCAAAGTTTTGGCCCAGTGAGTGGCATTAGACAAACTTGGTCGAACCCAGTATCTCCAGTTCATTCATGCGCACTGCACGGTCACACCTTTACAAAAGCTACTGGCTTCTCTGCCATTCTCTCTCTACAAATGAGGAAATGTTTAGAGCTTATCTTTCTAGTGGTCAATTCATATGGCAGCACGTCGGCCATGCGCTGGGGTGTCGTTTGAATCAGCAGCGCCATGTGTGACGCTAATTGGATAGAGATAGTAGCGCTGGCAACAGGCAACCTTGCGTTGGTGGTATAGTGGTGATCATAGCTGCCTTCCAAGCAGTTGAACCGGGATTGATTCCCGGCCAACGCATTTGGATCCTTTTTTGGCCATGCAAAGCGGCCCTAACAAAAGACCCAAGCGATCCAGGTCCTTGAAGAAAGCTCCTAAGATATCCCGGCCAACAGAACCTAAGCTGGGGGTTCTTAGGACTCTGCCACATCGGGCTGACGTGGTAACATCAAAAAGAGCCTACAGACATCTCAGGTGGGCTTTGAATGCTTGTGGCGGCTACCCAGACTGGGTCTTTGTTTAAACATCCACAAGGTCAAGAAAACAAACTGGGGAGAAGCAGAACGTTTGGAGAAATATAGTCTGCCCCATGGGGGGGCCTAAAAGGCTTCCCAATTGCCTTCTAGTCAAAGGGGAGAGAGGCGTCCCGAGGGGGGTGTGGTCTGCGCATGGCCGGGTGCGAGGTGTGAGGTGTGAGATGTGAGCTCCCGACGTCTCTCTCCCCCCAGCTCCATGGTTCCTACAGGAATGATTATCGGTGCCTCAGCGGTATACAAGTGACATCGCCAGCGGTATACAAGTGGCGCTGTGCTGTGAGGCGTTATACGGTATCCAAGTGACAGCATCAGCGCCTAAGAGGCAACTAAGCGGCAACTGTCTGGCCCCCTCCCGAGAGGTATGATTGCGGGGAGACAGCGGGAGATGAAAACCTCCCGCAAGGCAGCCCAGGCAGCTAAAGCAGCCAGAGAAGGGGACCTACAGCCAGTGATCCAGCAGTACTTTCCCAGGATACAGGATGAGAACCCGGAAGTGGAGAGAAAGGAGACACACTACAATACACCAGCAGAAGCTCATCCATGCAGAGCATTCAGATGGAGGTGAGAGATTGTGTGGAAGCATTACAGACTGCCCCGCAGAACTCACGAAGGTCGACAAGTACAGGTACAGGGGTCCCCCCCTAACTCAAAGGGGGAGAAGGAAGAAGGGGGGTTAAAAATAGATGACTTAAGGGTACTTATACAAGCCCTCCCCACAAAGGCAGACATAGAAGCCCTCCCTACACGGGCGGATATAGAAGCCCTTATTATTAAGGTAGAAGACGCACATCGCAAAGAGTGGGAGGCGGTTCAGGGGGAATTGCAAACTCTATCTGACCGTATGACTGATGGTGAGACTGCGGCGCAAAGTCTGGAGCAGCGTGTAAGCGATTTGGAGAGAGACAATAGTGCCCAGTAGTGATGAGCCGAACACCCCCGGGTTCGGTTCGCACCAGAACCCGCGAACGGACCGAAAGTTCGAACGAACATTAGAACCCTATTAAATACAATGGATGCGAACGTTCGAATTCTAAAGTGCTAATTATAACAACTATTATGCATGTTATTGTCCTAAAAAGGGTTTGGGAACCCGGGTTCTGCACCAGGGGACATGTATCAATGCAAAAAGAAGTTTTAAAAACGGTCGTTTTTCGGGAGCAGTCATTTTAATGATGCATAAAGTGAAAAAAAAAGTCAAATATTCCTTTAAATATCGTACCTGGGGGGTGTCTAAAGTATGCCTGTGAAGTGCCACGTGTTTCCCGTGTTTAGAACTGTCCCTGCACAAAATAACATTTCTAAAGGGAAAAAAGTCATTTAAAACTGCTTGCGGCTTTAATGCAATGTCTGGTCCCGGTAATATGGATGAAAATCTTTAGGAAAAATGGCATAGCTACCCCATCAACACCCCCCCCCCTACCCCAGCCCATTACCAGCCCCTTTGGGTCTTGTATGGATATTAAGGGGAACCCCGCACATAAAATAAAAAAGGCCCTATATACTCTGAACAGCCGTATACAGGCGGTGCATACAAGACAGGGACTGTAGGTTTGTTCTTATGTAGAATGTGTTTGTAATTTTGAACAGGTACATTGTTGAAGTGTAGCTCCAGCCCAAAAATCTATTTTTAAACTTTTTGGGAAACATAGGTAAGGGTTATCACCCCTGTAACATTTGTTTTGCTGTCTGTGCCCCTGTTCAGAACATTTCACCTCACTTTCCGTCCCAATGACAACTGTTTTTGAAATGTGGTGTTTTTCTTGAAACAAGGATTGCTGATAAAGCATCAGTACAGATGAGACACCTTTCTCCCATATTTATTCTTACAGGAGAGAATTTTCCTTTCTAGGGGTAGATTTCCTCTCACTTCCTGTTGTCTTCTTTCGTTTGCAAGTAGGAGTCGTTTGTAAGTTGGATGTTTGAAAGTAGGGACCTGCCGTATATACTCTGCAGAAATAGGCCCCTTAGTTGTTGGTGTTGGCACAACACTGTAAGCACTCACAGTTACTCTTGGTTGGTGCTGGAACGCCCTGCTGTCAACTATTATATCAGGAATTTTAATTACATATAATTGTTGAACAGTGGTAGTAAAAATTGGGGCTTTGATGGTGGTGCGTGTGCCACAACACTGTAAGCCCTGACAGTTACTCTTGGTGGGTGCAGCAATGGGCCCTGCTGTGAATTATTAGATCAAGAATTGTAATTACATGCCCCTTTTGAACAGGGGCTGAAAAATTGGGCCTTTCGTGGTGGTGGTGGTGGTGGCGTTGCCACAACACTGTAAGCCCTCAGACTTACTCTTGGTGGGTGCAGGAATGGGCCCTGCTGTGAATTATTACATCAAGAATTGTAATTGCATGCCCCTGTTGAACAGGGGCTGAAAAATTGGGCCTTAGGCACTGGTGGCACAACACTACAACCCCTCACAGATACTGTACTTGGAGCACAGCAATGAGCCCTGTTGCAAAGTATTGCTTCAAAAATTGTAATGACACGCCCCTGTTAAACAGGGGCTGAAAAATTGGGCCTTAGGCACTGGTGGCACAACACTACAACCCCTCACAGATACTGTACTTGGAGCACAGCAATGAGCCCTATGGCAAATTATTGCTAAAAAAATTGTAAGTACACGCCCCTGTAAAACAGGGGCTGAAAAATTGGGCCTTAGCCACTGGTGGCGGCACCCATAAACAAAAATGATCTTCCAAGCTATCATCATCAATCGTATCATTGAGGACTCGGAGGAGGAGGATAGCCAGTCAACATAACAGCACAGGCACTCAGCATCAGCATCAGTCTTGAAGGGACGTGACATGTTAAAATCAATTAGTCTGTTATATCAGCATCAGGTGTGTGGTAGCTGGTGGTGATCCAAGACTGGTTCATCTTGATGAAAGTCAGTCGATCAACCGAGTCGGTGGACAGGCGCACCCTGTGATCCGTGACAAATCCTCCAGCAGCACTGAATGTGCGTTCCGAAAGAACGCTGGATGCAGGACAGGCCAGTAGCTCAATTGCATACTGTGCAAGCTCTGGCCAGTGATCCATCCTCAAGACCCAGTAAGCCAGAGGATTTTCGGTGGGGAAGGTGTCCAAGTCTGACCTTGCCCCTAGATATTCCTGCACCATGTTTATCAGACGCTGGCGATGGTTGCTGGAACCAATCATACTTTGGGGCTGCGGACTAAAGAATTGTCTGAACGCATCGGTCAGACGGCCACCTTCCCCACCGCTCCTTCTTTGACTGGCCGAAGCCTCAGCAACTCGTTGTCCTGGACCAGGAGTTTGTAACCTCCCAGTCTCTGGGAACGCGTTGCACAGACCTTTCTGCAAGGCCTCCCGGAGTTGTCTCATCCTCTGCTCCCTCTGCGACGGTAACATAAGGTCCGCAACCTTACCCTTGTACCGTGGATCAAGGACAGTGGCCAGCCAGTAATGGTCCCTCTCCTTGATCCGAAGAATACGAGGATCCTTCCGCAGACTTTGCAGGATCAGGGAGGCCATGCAGCGTAGGTTTGCTGAGGCATTCGCTCCGGAGTCCTCTGGGTCACTAAGGACGACATGATCCGCAGTCACCTCCTCCCAGCCACGTACAAGTCCACTGGTTTCTTGGGACTGTAAATCATCCCTAAAAGACTGCTGCTGATGATGCTGAGTGCCAGCCTCCACCTCCATGCTGACACAATCCTCCTCCTCCTCCTCCTCCTCCTCCTCTTCCTCTTCCTGTGCGATGGGTGGGACAGAAGGAACACTGTCTGGGTAAAGGGGGCCTTGAGAGGCAAGGAAGTCCTCCTCTTCCTGCCTCTGTTCTGCCTCAAGTGCCCTGTCCATTATTCCACGCAGCGTGTGCTCCAACAGGTGGACAAGAGGTACAGTGTCACTGATGCATGCACTGTCACTGCTCACCATCCTCGTGGCCTCCTCAAATGGTGCCAGGACAGTGCATGCATCCCTGATCATGCCCCACTGGCGTGGAGAAAAAAAAACAAGCTCCCCTGACCCTGTCCTGGTGCCGTAGTCGCACAGGTACTCATTGATGGCCCTCTGCTGCGTGTGCAGCCGCTGCAGCATGGCCAACGTTGAGTTCCACCTGGTGGGCATGTCACATATAAGGCGGTTCTTGGGCAGGTTCAACTCCTTTTGCAGCTCAGCCAGGCGAGCACTGGCATTATAAGATCTGCGGAAATGCACACAGACTTTCCTGGCCTGCCTCAGGACATCCTGTAAGCCCGGGTACCTGCCCAAGAACCGCTGCACCACCAGGTTAAGGACGTGAGCCACACAGGGCACATGGGTCAGTTGTCCCTGTCGGAGGGCGGAGAGGAGGTTGGTGCCATTGTCGCAAACCACCATTCCTGGCTTAAGCTGGCGTGGCGTCAACCACCTCTCGGCCTGGCCCTGCAGAGCAGACAGGACCTCTGCCCCAGTGTGGCTTCTGTCCCCCAAACACACCAGCGCAAGCACGGCATGGCATCTTTTTGCCTGCGTACTTGCGTAGCCCCGTGAACGGCTACGGAGCACCGCTGGTTCATAGGACAAACCACAGGAAGAGGCCATGGAGGAAGAAGAAGAGGAGGGGGTGGAGGAGAGAGGTGTGTCACAACCAGTAGTAGCATTTTGGAGGCGTGGCGGTGGGACAACCTCCAACACTACTGCACCTTGTCCTGCATCCTTCCCAGCTGCCAAAAGAGTGACCCAATGGGCCGTGAAAGAAAGGTAACGTCCCTGTCCATGCCTGCTGGACCATGAGTCAGCGGTAATATGCACCTTACCGCTGACCGCCCTGTCCAGCGAGGCCAAGACATTGCCTTCCACATGCCGGTAGAGAGCCGGAATAGCCTTCCGTGAGAAAAAGTGGCGTTTGGGAACCTGCCACTGAGGAACCGCACATTGCACAAACTCACGGAAGGGGGCCGAGTCTACCAACTGAAAAGGCAGCAGTTGAAGCGCTAGCAATTTAGCCAAGCTAGCATTCAACCGCTGGGCATGTGGATGGCTGGGAGTGAACTTCTTTCGACGGTCCAGCAGCTGGGGCAGGGAAATTTGCCTGCTAGAATCGGACGTCGGTGTACTGCTAGCAGAGTGGCCGCAAGTACTTGGCTGTGACACACCTAATTCTACACCTTCATTCCTCTCAGTGCATGTTTCAGAGAGGACTGAAGTTATAGTGGGGTTGGAGATCCCAGCTGATGCGGTGCAAGGAGGGGTCCGCTTTGTTCTTTGGTGTGGGTCTTTGAGGTAGGCTTGCCAACGAGCTGCATGGCAGGTCAACATATGTCTGGTCAGGCATGTGGTACCCAAGCGGCTGATGTTTTGGCCACGCGATATACGCTTGAGACATATGTTGCAAACAGCAGCTGTGCGATCTGATGCACTAGCCTCAAAAAAGGCCCACACCAAGGAACTTTTTGAATGACGGGCAGAGGCAGCGCCCTGCACAGGCGGAGCTCTGCGGTGTGATTCCGTCGGTGTACTGCCCTTACGCTGGCCACCAAAGGGCATCCTGTCTCGTTGGAGATGTGCCTCCTCCTCATCCTCCTCCTCCTCTCTCCTATTAGGCACCCACGTGGAGTCAGTGACCTCATCATCCCCTCCCTCCTCATCACTGGAGCCAATCTGGCAGTATGCTGCAGCTGCTGGAACATGACTGCCAGATTGGTGTCCTTCTTGAGCATCCCCTCTGTCTGCTCTCACCCTACTGCCTTCCTGTAGCTGGGTTTCATCATCAGACCCTTCGAAACGCTGGGCATCCTCCTGGAGCATGTACCCAACACTGTGCTCAAACAGTTCGGGGGACTCCTCAGGAGGAGGACATGGTGGGTCTAGGGAAGGAGTGACTGATGATGAGTCTGACATTGATACCAGGGAAGAGGACGCTTTGGCAGCTGCTTTGCCAGTACCCTGAGCCTGGGTGAGAGAGGATGAGGAGGAGGAGGAGGGCTTGGTCATCCACTCTACCAAGTCTTCGGCATGATGTGGCTCAACATGTCCAGCTGCCGAAAAGAAGGACAAGCGTGTCCCATGGCCATGTGCTGATGACAATGCACCGCGTCCACGACCAGCACTGTTGCCCCCAGACACAGAGCCTGCTTGCCCTCTTTTATTGCCTCCTGACTGTCTGCCTCTCCTTGTTTGCCTTCCAGACATTCTAATAGATGGCCTGCAGGGAGATGGGAAAAAAGCAATAAGGGCTACCTTCAGGTGTCCTTCTCTGTCCCTTGAAACAAGGACTTGCACAGTGAAAGAAACTGACACTCTCCCTACCTACAGTTTTCTGTCCCTAGAAAAAATGTTTTTTTTAAGCACAATATAGCACAAGGAGAATTCACTCACTGTCCTTCCAGGTCCCTGGAAACAAGGACTTTCACAGTGAAAGAAACTGACACTCTCCCTACCTACAGTTTTCTGTCCCTAGAAAAAATGTTTTTTTTAAGCACAATATAGCACAAGGAGAATTCACTCACTGTCCTTCCAGGTCCCTGGAAACAAGGACTTTCACAGTGAAAGAAACTGACACTCTCCCTACCTACAGTTTTCTGTCCCTAGAAAAAATGTTTTTTTTAAGCACAATATAGCACAAGGAGAATTCACTCACTGTCCTTCCAGGTCCCTGGAAACAAGGACTTTCACAGTGAAAGAAACTGACACTCTCCCTACCTACAGTTTTCTGTCCCTAGAAAAAATGTTTTTTTTAAGCACAATATAGCACAAGGAGAATTCACTCACTGTCCTTCCAGGTCCCTGGAAACAAGGACTTTCACAGTGAAAGAAACTGACACTCTCCCTACCTACAGTTTTCTGTCCCTAGAAAAAATGTTTTTTTTAAGCACAATATAGCACAAGGAGAATTCACTCACTGTCCTTCCAGGTCCCTGGAAACAAGGACTTTCACAGTGAAAGAAACTGACACTCTCCCTACCTACAGTTTTCTGTCCCTAGAAAAAATGTTTTTTTTAAGCACAATATAGCACAAGGAGAATTCACTCACTGTCCTTCCAGGTCCCTGGAAACAAGGACTTTCACAGTGAAAGAAACTGACACTCTCCCTACCTACAGTTTTCTGTCCCTAGAAAAAATGTTTTTTTTAAGCACAATATAGCACAAGGAGAATTCACTCACTGTCCTTCCAGGTCCCTGGAAACAAGGACTTTCACAGTGAAAGAAACTGACACTCTCCCTACCTACAGTTTTCTGTCCCTAGAAAAAATGTTTTTTTTAAGCACAATATAGCACAAGGAGAATTCACTCACTGTCCTTCCAGGTCCCTGGAAACAAGGACTTTCACAGTGAAAGAAACTGACACTCTCCCTACCTACAGTTTTCTGTCCCTAGAAAAAATGTTTTTTTTAAGCACAATATAGCACAAGGAGAATTCACTCACTGTCCTTCCAGGTCCCTGGAAACAAGGACTTGCACAGTGAAAGAAACTGACACTCTCCCTACCTACAGTTTTCTGTCCCTAGAAAAAATGTTTTTTTTAAGCACAATTTAGCACAAGGAGAATTCACTCACTGTCCTTCCAGGTCCCTAGAAACAAGGACTTGCACAGTGAAAGAAACTGACACTCTCCCTACCTACAGTTTTCTGTCCCTAGAAAAAATGTTTTTTTTAAGCACAATATAGCACAAGGAGAATTCACTCACTGTCCTTCCAGGTCCCTGGAAACAAGGACTTTCACAGTGAAAGAAACTGACACTCTCCCTACCTACAGTTTTCTGTCCCTAGAAAAATTTTTTTTTTAAGCACAATATAGCACAAGCACAAAACACACTGACACTCTCCCTACCTATCCTTCTCTTTCCCTAAACTAAAGGAATCCAGGTTAAGCAAGAAAGAAATAAAAGTCACTGTCCCTGCCTATGCTGCTCTATCCCTGCTCCGGAACACACTACACTAGGCCGCCGTGCTGGCGGCCTTTTATAGTGTGGGGCGTGTACTAAACACCCTCAGCAATAATTGGCCACAGGCATCCTGCCTGTGGCCAATCGTTGCTCTCCTCGCTGCCGGCGCTGTGATTGGCCAAGCATGCGGGGTCACAGTGCATGCTTGGCCAATCACAGCGCCTGGATGACACTGCGATGGCGTAGTGCATTGTGGGCCGTTCGCGTCACTCGAATTTGGCGCGAATGGCCCAAATCGTTCGATCTTCGTCGAACGATCGAACAGCCGATGTTCGAGTCGAACGTATGTTCGACTCGAACACGAAGCTCATCCCTAGTGCCCAGATAGAAATTTTGTTGGGATTCCAGTTGCAGTTAGAGGAATTGGAAGACAGAAGTTGTTGCAATAATTTGCGACTAAGAGGTATCCCAGAAGCACAGGACCGGGACCGGGAGAACCTCCAGGATACGGTACAGTTGATTTTTCAAAAAACTCTACAAGACACTATGCCCGCAAACCTAGAACTTGATAGAGTCCACAGAGCACTAGGTCCCAGGTCTAAGGATATAAAGCGGCCCTGCAATGTGATTTGTCGCCTGCACTACTTTGCACATAGAGAGGCTATATTACGAAAGGCTTGGGAGATGGGTACAATAGATTTCAATGGGGGTCAACTAAAGATTCTGCCAGACTTATCGCGTGCTACGCTTCAACGCAGAGCTCTGTTGCGCCCACTTTTAGAAAAGGTACGAGAAGGAGGTGGAACATATCGATGGAGATACCCAATTTCAGTGCTGATAAAAAAAGAGACTTTATCGTTTTGGTTGAGATCAAGGTCAGAGTTACCAGACCTTTTTGCCTTTCTGGGTATTGAACCGTTTGAGGTGTCAGATTGGCTACAGTTGCTCCCTCAAATGACCAGAAAATAGAGACACTATGTCATTAGGACTAGGGAAGTTGGAACCATCAATACACCTCTCTCAACACTAAGAGGACAATTAAGAAGATAGTACTGGAAGAGAGACTGGAGGAAAGGAGAATGAGAGGGGGGAGTTAGAAATATTGCTTTGGATGGCTATGGGGTTTAGTAGGGGGGGGGGGGGGTTGTTTTTTCTCTTTTTGCACCCCAGGTTTTTTTTTTTTTTGTGTTTGTTTTTTGTGGACCAAATGGTGAATATAGACATAGATAAGGGGGTAGGAGAGTTCCTGCTTTAAGGTTTTTCTAAAGGTTTTTTTTTTTTTTTTGCTTGAGAAAGCGATCTGACGCAAAGGGGGGAGGGGGGAGGGGGGTTGGGGATGGGGGGTTTACTACTTTTTTTTTTTTTGATTTTGGTTTATGCGGAGGGGTGGGGGGGATGTTAGTGGCCTACTTCATCACCTTCCTACAGGAGATGTACACCAAGATGGGAAACACGATGGGGAGTTTCTCCATATTTTTTTTTTGTTTGGCTTTTGTTTGGCTTCTTTTTTTTTTCTCTTCTTATAAGATGTATAAGACTTATAAGACTTACACAAGACTAGCAGATAGTAGGTAGTGGGGACACAGGTAGACACAGGGAGACACAGGTAGGAGAAGAGGACGGAGATCGGGATTGGGGATTGTACCTTGTCCCGCCCCCCTTCCCCCCTCTTTTAGAGGGTCACATCAAGGGGAGTAATTAGGGGGAATAATCACACACACTAGTAATAGCACATAGTAAATATATAGTAAATATAGCAAATATAGTAAATAAAAGAACACAATAAAAGGGGGTCCCCTTTTTTTTTTTTATATTATACAATACATTAATTATCAAAACTATTAATTATAAATATATTCACATACACGTACGCAGGGATATATAGAAACACCTTACACCGTACACAGAAAGGAAGGGTGGGGATCCTGTAGAGGAGGGGAGGAGGGTTAGGAGGGGGGGGAAGGGAATAAAATAAAAAATGGTGATGATAAAGTTAAAAGAGGTGGCTAGAAATTGTTATTGTTGATATTACTGATATTATTATTGCTATTAGCTTACTAAACGGGGGGGGGGGGGTAAAAATAAGGAGGGGGGTCCCCCTCCTTTTTTTTTTGCAACCTGGGGGGTGGATCCGAGGAGAACTCTTTACCTTTCCCATATCTATTTGTATTTTTATTTTTGTGTACTTGTTAAAGGATATACTGTAATAAGATAATGGATATAAATATATAGATATATATGTGGGGGTGTGTAGATAGACATAATTAAGGAAATTTGGATATAGATGAAGATAAAGAAACACAGGAATGTGATACAAAGGAATATGGTAATATAACAGATGGTATACTACGCCCCTCACTTGAGGTGAGGGACCCATTGCTGGGGGATTTTTCTTTTCTTTTGCCTTTTGGTTTTGGCTTTTGTTTTCCCGCCCTACTTCTCTCTCTTTCTATATACATGAGTAAGGAAGATAGGAAGACAGGATTTGCCACCAGGGACGGGTAAGAGATAAGGTAACGCTGGGTCTGGTTTATGTAAGATCTGATTTTGATTTGAATGTAAATATACTGAATGCAAATATGCACCAAGACGTGAAAAATGGAGCGGGGGGTAGAGCCGGGACTCACATCCCCGGATCATGCGCATCCACTTCCCCCTAGTAGGTTAGCACTCATAAAGGGTGGGGGGATTGGAGTGCTCAAAGCTAAATAGCTTTGCATACCTCGGTACACCGAGGTATTAGAGGTTGGGGGGAGGGGGGGGTTTGAGGTAGGGTTTCTCCCTTTTTTTCTTTTTTTTTTTGTTTGTTTGTTGTCTTGTTGTCTTGTTCCCACCCCGGATTTTCTGTGAATAATATTGCTATCTTATGATCAGAAATGGATACGTTGTCAATAGTATCAATCAATGTTAAGGGGTTAAATACTTCTGAAAAAAGATGTATACTCCTTCAGGACCTGAAACGTGCGGGAAATGATATAGCATTTATTCAGGAAACGCATTTTAGGGAACGTAGTATCCCTTTTCTTAGAAATAGATTCTTCCCGACTGGATACCATGCCTCTAATCCGGTGGCTAAAAAGGGGGGAGTGTCTATATTGATATCTAACAGGATTCCATGGACATGTACAGACTCTCTGGCGGATGCTGGAGGACAATATTTGCTCCTGAAGGGCAACATTGGAGGATCTGAAGTGACCTTGGCTGCTTTTTATGCTCCAAATGCCCAACAAGATATATTTTTTGAAAGATTCTTGGATAAACTCTCGAGATTCCAGGAAGGTCAACTGATTATGGGGGGGGATCTGAATATCCCCTTGGCTCCGAACGAAGATTCTTCTTCTGGAGTCTCGGCGGCACCACCAGGTACACGGAGGCGGATCTTGCGGTCTTTGCAGGGAGGGAGGTTAGTAGATGTATGGCGACTGTTTCATCCAGGAGAAAGGGATTACTCCTTCTACTCCGTTCCGCATAAGATATACTCACGTATTGACTATTTCTTTATCCCACATAATCAATTATGCGGTAAAGGAAGTGGGAATTGGAAAGATTACGTGGTCAGACCACGCTCCAGTATCCCTGAAATATAAGCTCTTGGACATTCAACTCCCCGGCGCAACGAGTTGGAAACTAAACGAAAGTCTTCTACAAGACGATACAGTTTTGGAAGATGTACGGAAAGAAATAACATGGTGCTTTCAGACTAATGATACTCTGGATTGCGACTCGGGTGTGATTTGGGAGGCCCATAAGGCGGTGATACGGGGAGTATTAATAAAACATGGGGCAAGGATTAAAAGGGAAAGAGAAGCAAAACTAACATTATTAATGGCAGACATCTCCAGGTTGGAAATATTACATAAACAGAACGCCAACTCAGTATTGGAAAGAGATTTATTGACTGCGCGTAGACAGGTTACAGACTTACTCCTTTATAAAGCTAAGAGGGCAATTCAGACAGGAAGAAAACAGAATTATGAATATGGTAACAAATGTGGGAAACAACTTGCGAACTCCTTGAGGGAACACCAAGCTAAGACGTATGTCCCAATGATTATGGGTGCGGAAGGTGGGAAAATTACATTACCGAGGGAGATAGCACAAAGGTTTGGAGATTATTATGCATCCCTGTACAACCTACAGCCAAAACCCCGGAACCAGACTGTTATAGAGGAATACTTAGTAGACTCAGGAATGCCTAGTTTGTCAGCACCTATAAGGCAGGAATTGGAAAGACCGATTTCACTAGAAGAAATTCAGGAGGCAGTAAAAGAGACAAAAAGAGGAAAGACGCCAGGCCCGGATGGTTTCTCTATTCAATATTATAAGCTTTTCTTCCCAATCTTAGGTCCGTATCTTGTAAAAATGTTTAATGGACTAGGAGATACAAGCTCCTTCCATGTAGAAACACTGAAAGCCTTAATTACGATCTTACCTAAGGAGGGGAAAGACCCATCACAGTGCGGGAGCTATAGACCAATATCCCTTTTAAATGCGGATCTGAAGCTCTTTTCTAAAATCATAGCAACACGACTCCAACAGCAGATACACTCTCTGGTCCATCAAGACCAGGTAGGGTTTGTGAAAATGCGGGAAGCACGGGATAATACGATCAAGACTCTAAATTTGATCCATGTAGCTAATATATCTCGAACGACCTGCGTATTTTTGGGGACAGATGCGGAAAAGGCGTTCGACCGTATTAATTGGCAATTTATGTTCGCGGTCCTACGACATTTAGGGTTGGGGAAAAATATGATTTAGTGGATCTCAAGCATTTACACTCAACCGACCGCGCAAGTCAAGGTGAATGGAATTGTGTCCCCCCTTTTTAGAGTAGCCAATGGGACTAGACAGGGATGTCCTTTATCCCCAATCCTTTTTGCTCTGTCGGTTGAACCGTTACTATGCAAGACCCGAGCAAACTCAGATATAGGAGGTCTGAAAATTGGAGGAATAGAATATAAAATCTCTGCTTATGCAGATGATATGTTGTATTCACTGACCAACCCGTTAGTATCTCTCCCCAATCTAATCCAGGAAATGGAGAAGTATGGCTCGCTATCAAATTTTAAGATTAACTTCTCAAAATCAGAGGCGATGGGGGTAGCAACATCTAAAGAAGTATTGGGAACATTGAAGTCCAATTATAAATTTAAATGGACAGACCAAGCTTTGAAATACCTAGGAACTCTTATTCCAGCAGACTTGGCACAGACATATAGACTGAACTTCCCCCCACTATTATCTAGGGTGCGAGTTATGCTAGAGAGATGGCAGAGGGGGTTTCATTCCTGGTTTGGGAGGTGTAACATTATTAAAATGAATATCTTACCAAAGTTTTTATACCTCTTCCAAACATTGCCAATTAACATACCCAGAGAATTTTTCAAACAAGTACACTCTCTTATCACTAGGTTCATATGGGCAAATAAACACTCAAGAATCAAGAGATCAGTGATGTCCCTACCTAAACGATATGGGGGATTGGGGGTCCCAGTTGTATATAAATACTACCAAGCTGCCCTGCTGAGCCGCTTGGTTGATTGGAGCAGACATAAGGAGTGGAAAATTTGGCCTGGTTTAGAACAGGCTCAGAGCAGTGTGCTCCTACAACAAGCTGCTTGGTGTTTTAGGGATTTAAAGAACAGCATAAAGACACACCCTTTGATAGGCCCTACCCTCCGAATAGGATATGGGTTTTTCTCTAAAGGTAATTTATCAACAATAGACTCACCCCTTTTCCCCATCCTAGGAAACCCGCAGTTTAGACCGTTTGGAAAATTGATAGACCAGGGGCTCTTTCAAGCCGCTCACTTTATGAGATCAGGAACCTGGCCTACAATACAGGAAATGATAGCAGGTGTTACATCTTATCAACTGGATTTCTGGAGGGCAGTGCAGTTGAGACATTTCCTAGAGAGCTTGACCCCACTAAGTAGCTATGAGAGGAAGTTAACAAGGTTTGAGGAATACTGTACGGGGAGCGGGATGATGAACCAAAATCTAGCCAAAGTGATAACACTCGTGGTGGCACCGGCCGAGGATTTCCGGTTGCCATTTTTTAGGAGATGGGAGGCAGAGATAGAACAGGTATTCACGGAGGAACAACAGAACAAGATACTACAAAACACGTTTGAATCTGCAACTTGCATAAGAATGCAAGAGACAAATTTTAAGATCCTTGCACAATGGTACCGTACCACGGCTATGATACATAAATGTTATCCTGGTATACCAGATAACTGTTGGCGATGTGGGGGGAGAGGAGGGACGATGGGTCATATTTTATGGTCCTGTCCTAGAATAAAAAGTTTTTGGAAAGAGGTTCGGAGGATTGCACAAAAATTTTGCGACAGGGAGATCCCGGAGGACCCGACCTTTTTCTTATTGCAAAATACCGAAATGTCGGTTAAACAATATCGGTTCTGTGCCACCTCCTGAACGCAGCAAGAGCATGCATCCCAGGTAAATGGAAACAGACACAACCACCTTCAGTCGGAATGTGGCTCAAACGAGTAGAACAAATTAATATTATGGAAGACCTGATGTGGACAAATCGGCAAAAAAGGTGGATTTATTTAGAAACATGGTCCATGTGGAATCATTTTAAATATACAGAAGAGGGCAGATCCCTTATAGATGTGAACTGAGTAAATGCTATTCAGGAAGGGAATGGGACAAGACATGGTGGGAGAGGGGGGGTTTCTTCCCTTTTTTTTTTTTTCTCTTGTTTGGGAAGCTTTTTCCGGGAAGCCTCCCCCTGGACGCCACGAGGAAGGCGGCAGGGGGAATAATGATGGTAAAGATATAACACAGAGAATAGAATGATATAATGGTTTGCAATTAATATCTAGAGACGGGTGATATGTTATGTTATGTATGATATGTTATGTATGATATTTACTGAATGTACGCCTCTGTGTTTTGCTTTAGAATACAATAAAAAAAAGGTGATGAATTGAGAACAAAGGGGAGAGAGGCAGGGTAAAAGAGGGCGTTCTTTGAGCCGGAATCAAACCAGCGACCTAAGCATTACTTTATTGACGCTACAGTCCTCCGCTCTACCAGCTGAGCTATCGAAGGGTACGCTGGCCGGAAGCGTGGCACGTGACTCCTTGCATGCAAAGCCAGCGTTTTGCACTTTGCGTTAGTCCTTCTAGCTTGAGGTATTGGTCTATGCCGCCTCTGCCTGAAAGGTCTAAGGCCTTGGCAGATGTTACGTGGGAAACCTCGGCTTCACGTTTTGCACAGAGAGAATACCCGTTCGTTGATCAAAACCAATTAGGCCGAAAGTTAACAAAAAGTGTTTGGAGACAGTTGGCAGCAAGAGGCCACAAAAGGGAAAGCGTCCTAGCCTGGCTAGCTCAGTCGGTAGAGCATGGGACTCATAATCTCAGGGTCGCGGGTTCGAGCCCCACGTTGGGCGTACGGCATTGTAAAGTTTTGGCCCAGTGAGTGGCATTAGACAAACTTGGTCGAACCCAGTATCTCCAGTTCATTCATGCGCATTGCACGGTCACACCTTTACAAAGCTACTGGCTTCTCTGCCATTCTCTCTCTACAAATGGGGAAATGTTTAGAGCTTATCTTTCTAGTGGTCAATTCATATGGCAGCACGTCGGCCTTGCTCTGGGGTGTCGTTTGAATCAGCAGCGCCATGTGTGACGCTAATTGGATAGAGATAGTAGCGCTGACAACAGGCAGCCTTGCGTTGGTGGTATAGTGGTGAGCATTGCTGCCTTCCAAGCAGGTGACCCGGGTTCAATTCCCGGCCAATGCATTTGGATCCTTTTTTGGCCATGCAAAACGGCCCTAACAAAAGACCCAAGCGATCCAGGTCCTTGAAGAAAGCTCCTAAGATATCCCGGCCAACGGAACCCAAGCTGGGGGTTCTTAAGACTCTGCCACATCGGGCTGACGTGGTAACATCAAAAAGAGCCTACAGACATCTCAGGTGGGCTTTGAATGCTTGTGGCGGCTACCCAGACTGGGTCTTTGGTTAAACATCCACAAGGTCAAGAAAACAAACTGGGGAGAAGCAGAACGTTTGGAGAAATATAGTCTGCCCCGTGGGACAGAAGCTTGTACATCAGCACTATCTGCATTCCACAATGGTGGGATAATATAACTTGAAGGGTTTCCAGGGAGCGCTTGTTGGATGCTCAATTGCCAGTCATCTGAAAAGAACCAAAGGACATGCTTGGTTTCAATTTGAGCATTCGGGCCCCACCAAGGTAATGAGAAAACGTAAGCGTCCCTGGGTGGGCTTGAACCACCAACCTTGACGGTTAACAGCCGAACACGCTAACCGATTGCGCCACAGAGACTGCGCGCTGAGGGCTTGGGCACCAGCCCGAGGGAGACATGAAATCTAAATGCAAGGCGCCTAAAAGGCTTCCCAATTGCCTTCTAGTCAAAGGGGAGAGAGGCAGGGTAAAAGTGAGCATCCTTCAAGCTGGAATCGAACCAGCGACCTAAGGATTACTTTATTGACGCTACAGTCCTCCACTCTACCAGCTGAGCTATCGAAGGGTACGCTGGCTGGAAGTGTGGCACGTGACTTCTTGCATGCAAAGCCAGCGCTTTGCACTTTGCGTTAGTCCTTCTAGCTTGAGGTATTGGTCTATGCCGCCTATGCCTGAAAGGTCTAAGGCCTTGGCAGATGTTACGTGGGAAACCTTGGCTTCACGTTTTGCACAGAGAATACCCGTTCGTTGATCAAAACCAATTAGGCCGAAAGTTAACAAAAAGTGTTTGGAGACAGTTGGCAGCAAGAGGCCACAAAAGTGAAAGCATCCTAGCCCAGCTAGCTCAGTTGGTAGAGCATGAGACTCTTAATCTCAGGGTCGCGTGTTCGAGCCCCACGTTGGGCGTACGGCATTGCAAAGTTTTGGCCCAGTGAGTGGCATTAGACAAACTTGGTCGAACCCAGTATCTCCAGTTCATTCATGCGCACTGCACGGTCACACCTTTACAAAGCTACTGGCTTCTCTGCCATTCTCTCTCTACAAATGGGGTAATGTTTAGAGCTTATCTTTCTAGTGGTCAATTCATATGGCAGCACGTCGGCCTTGCTCTGGGGTGTCGTTTGAATCAGCAGCGCCATGTGTGACGCTAATTGGATAGAGATAGTAGCGCTGGCAACAGGCAGCCTTGCGTTGGTGGTATAGTGGAGAGCATAGCTGCCTTCCAAGCAGTTGACCCGGGTTCGATTCCTGGCCAACGCATTTGGATCCTTTTTTGCCCATGCAAAGCGGCCCTAACAAAAGACCCAAGCGATCCAGGTCCTTGAAGAAAGCTCCTTAAGCCCCGTACACACGGTCAGACTTTTGCCCAACAAACTTAGTTTTAAGCAAGTTGGACCAACAATCCGACCGTGTGTACGCTCCATCGGACAAACTTTTTTACTTTGGTTTTTGATTTCATCGGACAAAAGTTGGGTCTGCAAACAGACAAACTTTTGCCCAACAAAAGTCCGATGGAGCAAAGTCCAAACGTGTGTATAGAAAACCATCAGACTTTTGTCCTAGGTCCGAACGCGCATGCTCCGAAGCAATGAACAGCCGGGAGTCTTCAGTCTTGTAAAACTAGCGTTCGTTCTGGAGATTTCACATTCGTGAAGTGGCAATTCAGATATTTTTGAATACAGAGCACATTAGGAATATTGTTTACAATGCCGTTAAAAGATATAAAGTTTGTTTTCTGTATATACCTTTTTTTTGTTAATCTAAACAAAGTATTTCATTAAAAATGTGTTAAATTTTATCACAATTATTATATATTTTTTTTTTGGGCAATTTAAGCTCCACCACATTATCCCATATGTATTTCATGCTGCATTTCTTGGTAATATTTTTTGGTCCCTTATTAATATTCTTCTTCAATTTACTGCCTACTCCCAAACATAAATTAGTCAGAGAAAATACAAAAGTAATTTTTTAGCACTATTTTTATTTTGGTGACCATAAAAAATAAAACAATTCTATAATGACAGAATATTATCTTTTTAGTAAACAGAAAGGCAGCAATCGATGATTTGGTGGAATTTGCGAAGACTGTGTACCCCAGGGCATACAAATATCCAATGAAGGTTGTCATTGGTCACCAGAGGAGTACCTAAAACAGGGAGGTCAAAGAAGGTCAAGAACTCAAAAAGATCGTGAGCAGCAGCAGAAGACATATCTGTCCCCAGGCTGTGGTACTCCAGCAAGGGTCTGGTATTTCTGTCATACCAGACGGAAGCACAGAGATATACATTCCCTTCCACACTAACATCCACATCATCTGAGGTAATTTTATAAATATTGTCTAGTAAACATACCCAACACAAAACAAGCCTTTTTTTCAGGCTGACCCCCACAAATAATTACCTAAAAAATAAAGTATTTACATAAATGCTACTGACCTCATTAGTAGCCCCTAAACTCCCCAGACCATTGGCCTTGTGGATCCTGTGGCTGATGTTGCCACTGACCCCGATGTTGCTGGGTTGGGTGTCCTTGCTGGGGTGGCTGGCCCTGCTGGGGTGGGTGGCCTTGCTGGGGTGGGTAGTTTGGATGGGGTGGATAATTAGGAATTTGAGGAGCTGTGTGCTCCAAATCGCACAGATGGGTTGTGGGTGTTATCTCCCCTTTTCTCGCTTTGCTGAGTAGCTGTATGATGAGCCCCTCACATCACTCCCTTTGTTCAACATCCACCTCCCTCAGCTTGTTGGTTGTAAAGCACCCAAAACCTTCTGCACTATCGGGTGCCGTGGTGATGACTGCCGTAGCCCGCTGCAGAAACTCAGCAGTGGCCTCGTCAAGGTGGTGCCTCTTCCTGGCCCTTTTGGTAGGAGGGCGCAGGGTAGGCACTCTGGACTCGGTGGTGATGCTGCTGGGCCCGGCCTCCTCTTGTGGCAAACTTTCCTGGGTCTGTAAAATAAACATACATTTACAATGTGTTATTATTAGGACACATTTGTGCTAATCATTTTATCAGCCTTTGTAACGTAAAAATAGAATGTCTTCCAAAAACAAAGGTTAGCATTGTCACACCAGCATTTTTGGGGTATAAAATTCCTTTGTGATCAGTATTTTTAAATCGATTTACATTTCCAAAGATTTACATTCCAAATTGTTTGACTAAATCCTAACAACACATTGCCCTCACTTTCTCAACTAATCTTGTTTGTAAAAATGCTATACCTGGGGTAAGCTGAGATCCTCCTCCTCCTCCTCTTGTGTTGGATCTGCCTCTGTATCAGTGGCCTCAGCTGATGTGGAGGGTAGTGTGGAGGGTAGTGTGGAGGGTAGGGTCGAAATATGTCTTCGTGGCACAGTCTGGTCCTTCAAAAATCCAAGGCTTGCGAAGTACCACAGCTTGGGGACATAAACGTCTTCTGCTGCTGCTCCCGATCTCTTCGAATCCTCAATCTTCTTGACCTCCCTATTGAACATGCTCCTGAGGCCTCCAATTTTGGTCTTCACCAATGTTTCATCTGCCCTGGGGTACAGAGACTTCGCCAAATCCACCAAATCATCGATTGCTGCCTGCCTTTTGTTTTTATTAGAATAATCTTTGTTTTTGACTTGCCAAAGAGAGGCGTGATGGCGATATCTCTCTATTAAGTCAGCCATAAATTCAGGGCTATTAAGAATTGTCCCCTTCATTATTTAGAAAATTGGTGAAGATGGCTGCAAGAAATAACACAAGACAAAATATTTTAATTTGGCTTCAAGCTCAGAACCTGATAAGAATATAGGCCTTTATGCATGTCCCCCCATCATAAATAGATGTTCCCCTTAACCAGCTTCAGGCATGTCCCCCCTGGAGGCTTGGTGAAGTGGGGGGTGGGTGGCCTTAAACGTGGTCATTTTCAAAGCGTTGTCTGCTAACGCAACGATTTATCTAGCTTTGCTTTCCTTTGGATGCTGATGATCAAGTTAATAAAAAGTGTGTGATTGCATCCTGTGCCCCTGGGACCCTCAGCCATGTCTGCCATCATGGGGGTACAGGCAGTACATCTGTAAGTGGACGGGAGGTCCCTAGGGCCCTGGATGTTCCCCTCAAATTTTAAGAATTTGTTTAGTGTTTGTTAGCACCCAAAGACCCTTGACCTCCCCAATTATCATTGGCAGCACCCCCTTCGCAATTCGTGCACCCCCCTTTGTTTTTTGTGGGCGTCAGCAAACCCCCCCGGTTCTCCTCTGCTCCAGGGGGCACATGCCTGCCTCCATGACCCTTACAGGTGTACTGCCTGTACCCCCCTGTTGTCAGCCTTGCCATTAGGTCTAAACAAGTTTGCCATTAGGCCCCATACACATGAGACGCTGCTCAATGCACATTCAATAGGGCTTAGTCCAAAGATTTAAACAGCCCCAGCACTCATTCCATGTTATGTTAGGTAGCCATTGCCCACCCTGTCACTAAATTGTCACGTACCTTTCTTTCGACTATGCGATCGTCAGATTTTCGGATCTCAAAGGCTACGTTCCAGCGTACGGTCCAACGTCCGGTCTGGCGAACGTTCGTTAGGTCTTTTATACCCTGCGTCATGACGCTGGGTCGTGCCACCTGACTTTTTTCATGCATGCGACATAACGGAAATAACCTTCGTGAGGCAAAACAAGATGGATGCCGCAACGACCAAGAAAAGGCCCCGCGGTGGTGATTATATTAAACACAAGGCCACCCCCATGAGCAAGGGGGAGATGGTGGAGATGGTGAGGATCTTTGACAAGTATGACTATGATTGCAAGCAGGAGAACTATGACAGGCCCAACAGCCATAAAGACTATATTTTGGAGAAGGTCATTGCGGTATTGCATCGTGATTATGGGGTAAAACGAACAAAAGATCAGATTAGAAAAAGATGGTCTGATTTAAAAATCAGAGAAAAAGAACAGTTGGACGCCATTCACCGCATCATCACCAAAAAAAGTAAGTTAAAAAATTTACATTACGAAGGATCTAGATGTTTTCTTTATTCCTTTTGTCTTTATTTGTGGTGTTTTAAAATCATTGATGTGCTACCCACATTGTAGTTTTCAGTGAATGCATATATGTTTGACTCAACATAGTATTTCAGAATACTACTTTTGGAGGCGAGATTTAATATACTGTATCTAATTCAATTCACAGGAAAAAGGCACAGAGAAAGCCAGCAGACAAGACACCAGAGGGGAGAAAGGGAGGCTTCCCTTGGCAAGGCCCCAACAGGGGAGACAACAGTGCCCGCATCATCAATAAATCGTAAGTTTCTTTAATGTTTTATTATTTAGAACTTTGCCAGGGAATATTATTGTTTGTCACAAGGACATGGTCTCCAATAGTTAGCTTTATTATTGTATATTGAATATTTTATGTCTGCTGTGCTTATCATCACTGCACATTAAATGACGCCTTTCAACACTATAGATGGGTAGAGTAGAGGGCCTGGGGATCACAGTCACACAGGTGTTTATTTACTAAAGTAAAATCAGATTAGCACTTGAAAGTGCACTGAAAGTGCACATGGAAGTACATATGCTGGAGATCTGAGGGGGACATGCAATTTAGGAATAAAGCAGTATTTTAGCTAGCACAGGATTGGATGTAAAATTCAGCAGATCTTTCCTAAAAAATAAGGCCTTCCTCTCAGATTGACAGCGAGCAACACCGACTGCATTTCCATGTGCACTTTCAAGTGCAAAGTGGATTTCAACAAAGTAAATGAAGCACACAGAGTCACGCCTGATTGACTGTTCATCATAGATCACATCTTCCATAGGACACAAGAGTTTTTTGGGACAAATGTATTTTTAGTGACATCTGGCCATATTGTGTATTAATGCATAATTCTAAATGCCATCATATAACCTTTTCAATGCACATTTTACTGTAAATATGTGTCGATTGCGCATGTTCGTCCACTCGTCTGTATAATACATTGTCACTAGTGCAAGGTTAATTTCATTATTCTCGTCCAGGGATACTCCTCCTATTTCTTGCATTTGGTGTTATTTATTTATTTATTTATTTTTTGGTAATTATTTTAGTGGAACTTGAGTGTGTTGAGGCCATAAATTTTGAGGACTGGGATCATGGAGCTGGAGCCATCAAAGAGCCTACAGTGGACATCACATCCCCAGACACAAGTCATGCAGAGGGTGGAGTAGTGCATCCACTTGAAGAGGATTTAATTGAGCCAGTTGTTTGCCCCAGTAAGTATTTGTGGGTTCTTTTTTATTCTTCCAATAGACAATTAGATAATTTGCCATACAATTGCACAGAAAGTGCACTTTCAAGTGCAGTCACAGTAGATTGGTGGGGGACATGCAAGGACCCCCAAAACGCAAAAATAGTTTGAACACATAATTTATGGGGAAAAACAGCAGAGCTTCCTCTGATTTCATAGATTAACAGCATAACTTCACCGATCTACAGTGACTGGACTTCCAAGTTCATTTTCAATATCACTTGGAGTGCAGAGTGGATTTTCCTTTAGTGAATAAACAACATTGTGCATAAAATTGGAGACAGTGGTGTCTCTAAATTTTTGGGAGATGGCTTTTGTGGGCTGCTAACCAAGTGTAACTGTGTCCATTAAACGCACCAAAGGGCAACAGTTTGTCACATCTAAAATGCAACCTTTAACACAAAAGTTAACTTATTTTTAGACCAAAACATGCATTTACCAGCCTTGCCTCATCAATGTCCTTACTCAGTACTAGATGTCTTCTTTGGCACGCAATGTTGCTTGCGACAATTATGTTACTGGTCAGTGGCGTCACTAGGGTTGTTGTCACACATTGCCTAACAAAATGGTGTCATCCCACAAAAAATGAGGTCACCTTCAGTACAGACCCCCTCAACTAAATACAGAGCCCCCCTCACGCAGTATAGATCCACCTCACTCAGAAAAAGATTACTCACCTCAGTGCAGACCCCCAGCAGTATAGACACCACATCATTTACAGTCACCCCTCAATTACAGATCCAAACCCTTGGCCCATACACAGCCATAGTGCAGCTCCCCCCCTTACATTACAGAGCAGCAGAATGACCATAAACACAGCGGTGTGACCCTCAAGCATGGCTTCCACCTCCTCATCCTGTGTGTATGCAAATATAGAGGAGGAGGGGGTGGCATGTTATATTTGCAAAACAGAGGAACACAAGACGCGGAACAGATCAGCATGTGGCTGTTGGTAGCGTTGTGCCACTATCCATGTGTGTCAGCCGGGTCCGCAACACACCCCCTGCACCTTGGTTGCAACACCGCTGTCACTGTTAACAATATAGAATGTTCATGAATGGCTGAGATGCATGTCATTCCTTTTTTTTATAGAAATATCACTGTGGGATAACTTCGCACAATTTTGAGAGTCAATTACTGTGTGAGGTCTTTTCATCAGTAGAGGCTATCTATCAGAGGCACTTGCTCTGATCTCGACACTTCAAAAACACAAACACTGTTCTTCAAAATTAAGATGTCCTGTACTCAACAGGAGACCATCCATCAGAAGATTGTTTGGAAGGGGCAACAAGACACAGATTCATGCAATGCATTAATCTGGGGATTGTCTTTCAGAGCCTTATAACAAGACAGAGTGGGGGCGTTCAGATGTCGCCATATATTGCTGCTACACAACTGGGATAGACATGTCTAGTGATTGGCTAATGTCTCAAATTGGAGGAATACAGACAGAGGCAAACTAGGTAGTGCCTTGAATAATTAAAAGTCGAAGTAGACAGAAGGTGCAATCTGATGGCAATGTTCATATCTAAACAATTTTCGGAGACACAGGCACGAGGGAACAAAATCTAGAATAGCTACAGTCTGTACATTCCTAGTAGTGTAGGTGTCGAAATAACAAGAAGCTTTGTTAAAACTAATTATTTAGGTGGGAAGTATTTTCAACAATTAACAGGCTTATTAATGTTGTCAAAAATCACTTTAGTAGGGCCACTGCCACTTGTCTGATTCCCATTTGTAATGTCTCTATTTTTCTAAGGCCACGAACTACCAAAATGCACCATTGGAAGGATCACTGCTGATTTTCTGCAGGCAATGACCGAACTTGAAAAAATAAAGGAGGCTGCCACTGGTGTACAGAGGCGTATGCAGGATTATGTCGACCTGTTGGCAAAATTTTAAAATTATTTTGTTATGGTTAATCTGAAGCACATAATATGTTTTTTGCTATGTTCATTTAGCCCAAAAAATGCACATAATTGTTTGGCTTTTAGATAAGGTAACACCAATGACATATGATGTGTCTTTTGATGTGAATTGTCATGTGGAATCGCATGTGAATTCACTTCAAGGGTTAGTAATTTTTTTTAATTATTTTTTGTTACACCACGAATGCACCTTACTCCAGCCCTCCTTCAACTACCTCATCCTTTACATTTTGGGATTGAAATTTTGATATGTTGGCGGATGATATTCATTAGTTAATGCTCTTCTGCCTGGAATCAACACTGGAATGTGTGCCTTGCTCTCTGGTGTGGAGTGTCGTGCTTGCCCCCTCCCTTGGACTACAGGAGAGTCAGAACGCTCTCTACGTAGCATATAGAAAAAGGACATGTGTTTTAGTGGTCAAAATGAATCTCCTGTAGTCCAAGGGAGGGGGCAGGGCCAAGACTAAACACCTGTGAGAATGAGGCTCAATACTGTGTGGAATTCCACACAGAGGAACACCAAATAAACATTACTATGAATCAATAAGGACATATTTCTAGATTATCAAAAGGATGAGGTAAGTGAAGAAGGACTTCACTTCAATCTTTTCTAAAATTACAGTCTTCCGAAAAGTACATTTTTAATTAAAAACAACCCCCACACAATAATTCAGTTGAGGTTTGTAGGTCAGTGTTTCTCCAACCGCCTTCTCTAGGTGCTTGACCCCCTCCTTGAAAATTTAACTGTAGTCACTATACCCAACATCTTGGTTTATTGTTGAAAAAAAAAGAAAATAGAATTATTCTTTAGTTTCAAAAGGAAAAAGAAATATGAGAAGATGAACCTGGAGAAGGAGAGGTTGCAAACACTGTTCACTAAATATAATTTAGATAAAGGTTTAGCATACTAGGAAAGTTTCAAAGGTAATTACGAATATACGGGTTTTAACACTGAGTATTGAAAATGTTATTTGTATAAAAAGTTTATGAAGACAGAAAAAAATATATATATGTGGCATGTGCACTTTATTTTTCTATATTTTTATTTTTGTAGTCCCGAAAATGCACTTTGCACACATGTGCAAGCTGGCATTAACAACAAAAACGACAAATCACATTATGCCAACTAGCACATGTGGACACAGTGGTCTTTCTTTAATAAGGTCAAAAGTGCCCTTTAAATTTTTGATATGCTTCTCATTTTTTGCATAAAGCTAGGAGCTCTTTACACATGAGCAAGGCTATATATTCTCACGTTGAGAATACAATGTGAAATTTTGGGGATGCCATTTTGCTAGAATATAAGAACATTTGTTATGTTGGGATTTAAGGGATGTGTATCGTGTTGCTTTGTAAAATACATGTTTACCCATCTCAAAGTTTAGCAATATCCCCCAAAACCAAAAAAATAGACATGTTTTGTTGTTAACGCATAACAGACAAATTTTATGGTCGAAATACAAAATTAAGCAAAACTTACCTATTTGTGGCTTCTTATTTATATGATTAATAAGCAAAATAAATTTAGTAGGTTGGTGTAGTTACATTGACAGTGTACTTGAAAATGGGTGGAGCAGAGACACAGCACAACATTAAATACCCTACATTTGGCAAGGCATGTTTTACAGGTAATACCTTACAAATCTTGTTTGTATACTATACGTGATAACTAGTGTTGAGCGGACCCGAACTGTAAAGTTCGGGTCCGTACCGAATTTTGGCGTTTTCCCGACCCCGGACCCGGACCCGGATTTTGCGCTAAAGTCCGGGTTCGGGTCCGGATTCGGGAATTTAATGGCGCAGTTAGAAATTCTTCAGGGGCCAGCCAATCACCATTTGATTAGCTGGTGTGCCCTTAGAAGCCATCATAGCCATGCCTACTAATGGCATGGCTGTGATTGGTCAGTGCAACATGTGACCCAGCATGTGACCAGCTTCTATATAAGAAAGAGGCACACAGCACAGATCGTCACTCTGCTTTTAGACAGTGTAGGGAAAGGATCCTGGCTGCTGTTGCTGTGAGGGAGAGAATTATATGATAGGAGTTAGTCCTGATTCTGCAATCTACTGATAGAAAAGATAGGGAGACAGTGTAGTGTAGTGTAGTGTAGGGGCAGGATCCTGTTTGTGCTTTCAGGGAGAGAGATTTAGATAGGAGTCCAGATTGAGAGATATAATAGCTCAGCGATCTGCATAGGTTTATCTGTTTGTGTTGCAAGCTCAGTGCACCAGCACTGCATTACGTTGAGTGATACACCTATTCCATACTGTGGCTGTATTGTGCTCTTGCTAAAAGACCTATTTCGGTCAGAAAAAAAAAAAAAAGGCACTTTATTGTGCTTTTGCTAAAAAGACCCATTTTTGGGCCCCAAAAAAAAAAAAGGCACTTTATTGTGCTGTTGCAAAAAAAAAAAAGGCACTTTGTTGTGCGCAAAAAAGACCTATTTTTGGGCAAAAAAAATATTTTGCAGTGTATATCTCTAGTTGTGTGAAATAACCAATTTCTATATATTTTTCTTGTACTATGCTATACTAAAAATAAAAAAAACAACTTTTTTTTGAATAGCATTCTCTGCAGCTGTGCGATTCAGCGGTTATATACTGTGGTTGTGTTGTGCTCTTGCAAAAAACGCCATTTAGGGCCACAGAAAATATTTTGCAGTGTGAAATACACATGTGGAGGTGTGTAAAATAAACAATTTCTATATATTGTACAGTGCTATACTAAAAAAAAAAACATTTTTTTTGAATAGCATTCTCTGCACTTCTATAGCTGTGCGATTCAGTGGTTAAATACTGTGGTTGTGTTGTGCTCTTGCAAAAAAACGCCATTTAGGGCCACAGAAAATATTTTGCAGTGTGAAATACACATGTGGAGGTGTGTAAAATAAACAATTTCTATATATTGTACAGTGCTATACTAAAAAAAACAACATTTTTTTTGAATAGCATTCTCTGCACTTCTATAGCTGTGCGATTCAGTGGTTAAATACTGTGGTTGTGTTGTGCTCTTGCAAAAAAACGCCATTTAGGGCCACAGAAAATATTTTGCAGTGTGAAATACACATGTGGAGGTGTGTAAAATAAACAATTTCTATATATTGTACAGTGCTATACTAAAAAAAAACAACATTTTTTTTGAATAGCATTCTCTGCACTTCTATAGCTGTGCGATTCAGTGGTTAAATACTGTGGTTGTGTTGTGCTCTTCCAAAAAACGCCATTTAGGGCCACAGAAAATATTTTGCAGTGTGAAATACACATGTGGAGGTGTGTAAAATAAACAATTTCTATATATTGTACAGTGCTATACTAAAAAAAACAACATTTTTTTTGAATAGCATTCTCTGCACTTCTATAGCTGTGCGATTCAGTGGTTAAATACTGTGGTTGTGTTGTGCTCTTGCAAAAAACGCCATTTAGGGCCACAGAAAATATTTTGCAGTGTGAAATACACATGTGGAGGTGTGTAAAATAAACAATTTCTATATATTGTACAGTGCTATACTAAAAAAAAAAACTTTTTTTTTGAATAGCATTCTCTGCACTTCTATAGCTGTGCGATTCAGTGGTTAAATACTGTGGTTGTGTTGTGCTCTTGCAAAAAACGCCATTTAGGGCCACAGAAAATAAATTGCAGTGTGAAATACACATGTGGAGGTGTGTAAAATAAACAATTTCTATATATTGTACAGTGCTATACTAAAAAAAACAACATTTTTTTTGAATAGCATTCTCTGCACTTCTATAGCTGTGCGATTCAGTGGTTAAATACTGTGGTTGTGTTGTGCTCTTGCAAAAAACGCCATTTAGGGCCACAGAAAATATTTTGCAGTGTGAAATACACATGTGGAGGTGTGTAAAATAAACAATTTCTATATATTGTACAGTGCTATACTAAAAAAAAAAACATTTTTTTTGAATAGCATTCTCTGCACTTCTATAGCTGTGCGATTCAGTGGTTAAATACTGTGGTTGTGTTGTGCTCTTGCAAAAAAACGCCATTTAGGGCCACAGAAAATATTTTGCAGTGTGAAATACACATGTGGAGGTGTGTAAAATAAACAATTTCTATATATTGTACAGTGCTATACTAAAAAAAACAACATTTTTTTTGAATAGCATTCTCTGCACTTCTATAGCTGTGCGATTCAGTGGTTAAATACTGTGGTTGTGTTGTGCTCTTCCAAAAAACGCCATTTAGGGCCACAGAAAATATTTTGCAGTGTGAAATACACATGTGGAGGTGTGTAAAATAAACAATTTCTATATATTGTACAGTGCTATACTAAAAAAAAAAACATTTTTTTTGAATAGCATTCTCTGCACTTCTATAGCTGTGCGATTCAGTGGTTAAATACTGTGGTTGTGTTGTGCTCTTGCAAAAAACGCCATTTAGGGCCACAGAAAATATTTTGCAGTGTGAAATACACATGTGGAGGTGTGTAAAATAAACAATTTCTATATATTGTACAGTGCTATACTAAAAAAAACAAAATTTTTTTTGAATAGCATTCTCTGCACTTCTATAGCTGTGCGATTCAGTGGTTAAATACTGTGGTTGTGTTGTGCTCTTGCAAAAAACGCCATTTAGGGCCACAGAAAATAAATTGCAGTGTGAAATACACATGTGGAGGTGTGTAAAATAAACAATTTCTATATATTGTACAGTGCTATACTAAAAAAAAAAACATTTTTTTTTGAATAGCATTCTCTGCACTTCTATAGCTGTGCGATTCAGTGGTTAAATACTGTGGTTGTGTTGTGCTCTTGCAAAAAACGCCATTTAGGGCCACAGAAAATATTTTGCAGTGTGAAATACACATGTGGAGGTGTGTAAAATAAACAATTTCTATATATTGTACAGTGCTATACTAAAAAAAACAAAATTTTTTTTGAATAGCATTCTCTGCACTTCTATAGCTGTGCGATTCAGTGGTTAAATACTGTGGTTGTGTTGTGCTCTTGCAAAAAACGCCATTTAGGGCCACAGAAAATAAATTGCAGTGTGAAATACACATGTGGAGGTGTGTAAAATAAACAATTTCTATATATTGTACAGTGCTATACTAAAAAAAACAACATTTTTTTTGAATAGCATTCTCTGCACTTCTATAGCTGTGCGATTCAGTGGTTAAATACTGTGGTTGTGTTGTGCTCTTGCAAAAAACGCCATTTAGGGCCACAGAAAATATTTTGCAGTGTGAAATACACATGTGGAGGTGTGTAAAATAAACAATTTCTATATATTGTACAGTGCTATACTAAAAAAAAAAACATTTTTTTTGAATAGCATTCTCTGCACTTCTATAGCTGTGCGATTCAGTGGTTAAATACTGTGGTTGTGTTGTGCTCTTGCAAAAAAACGCCATTTAGGGCCACAGAAAATATTTTGCAGTGTGAAATACACATGTGGAGGTGTGTAAAATAAACAATTTCTATATATTGTACAGTGCTATACTAAAAAAAACAACATTTTTTTTGAATAGCATTCTCTGCACTTCTATAGCTGTGCGATTCAGTGGTTAAATACTGTGGTTGTGTTGTGCTCTTCCAAAAAACGCCATTTAGGGGCACAGAAAATATTTTGCAGTGTGAAATACACATGTGGAGGTGTGTAAAATAAACAATTTCTATATATTGTACAGTGCTATACTAAAAAAAACAACATTTATTTTGAATAGCATTCTCTGCACTTCTATAGCTGTGCGATTCAGTGGTTAAATACTGTGGTTGTGTTGTGCTCTTGCAAAAAACGCCATTTAGGGCCACAGAAAATAAATTGCAGTGTGAAATACACATGTGGAGGTGTGTAAAATAAACAATTTCTATATATTGTACAGTGCTATACTAAAAAAAAAAACATTTTTTTTGAATAGCATTCTCTGCACTTCTATAGCTGTGCGATTCAGTGGTTAAATACTGTGGTTGTGTTGTGCTCTTGCAAAAAACGCCATTTAGGGCCACAGAAAATATTTTGCAGTGTGAAATACACATGTGGAGGTGTGTAAAATAAACAATTTCTATATATTGTACAGTGCTATACTAAAAAAAACAACATTTTTTTTGAATAGCATTCTCTGCACTTCTATAGCTGTGCGATTCAGTGGTTAAATACTGTGGTTGTGTTGTGCTCTTGCAAAAAAAACGCCATTTAGGGCCACAGAAAATATTTTGCAGTGTGAAATACACATGTGGAGGTGTGTAAAATAAACAATTTCTATATATTGTACAGTGCTATACTAAAAAAAACAAAATTTTTTTTTAATAGCATTCTCTGCACTTCTATAGCTGTGCGATTCAGTGGTTAAATACTGTGGTTGTGTTGTGCTCTTCCAAAAAACGCCATTTAGGGCCACAGAAAATATTTTGCAGTGTGAAATACACATGTGGAGGTGTGTAAAATAAACAATTTCTATATATTGTACAGTGCTATACTAAAAAAAACAACATTTTTTTTGAATAGCATTCTCTGCACTTCTATAGCTGTGCGATTCAGTGGTTAAATACTGTGGTTGTGTTGTGCTCTTGCAAAAAACGCCATTTAGGGCCACAGAAAATATTTTGCAGTGTGAAATACACATGTGGAGGTGTGTAAAATAAACAATTTCTATATATTGTACAGTGCTATACTAAAAAAAACAAAATTTTTTTTGAATAGCATTCTCTGCACTTCTATAGCTGTGCGATTCAGTGGTTAAATACTGTGGTTGTGTTGTGCTCTTGCAAAAAACGCCATTTAGGGCCACAGAAAATAAATTGCAGTGTGAAATACACATGTGGAGGTGTGTAAAATAAACAATTTCTATATATTGTACAGTGCTATACTAAAAAAAAAAACATTTTTTTTGAATAGCATTCTCTGCACTTCTATAGCTGTGCGATTCAGTGGTTAAATACTGTGGTTGTGTTGTGCTCTTGCAAAAAACGCCATTTAGGGCCACAGAAAATATTTTGCAGTGTGAAATACACATGTGGAGGTGTGTAAAATAAACAATTTCTATATATTGTACAGTGCTATACTAAAAAAAACAAAATTTTTTTTGAATAGCATTCTCTGCACTTCTATAGCTGTGCGATTCAGTGGTTAAATACTGTGGTTGTGTTGTGCTCTTGCAAAAAACGCCATTTAGGGCCACAGAAAATAAATTGCAGTGTGAAATACACATGTGGAGGTGTGTAAAATAAACAATTTCTATATATTGTACAGTGCTATACTAAAAAAAACAACATTTTTTTTTGAATAGCATTCTCTGCACTTCTATAGCTGTGCGATTCAGTGGTTAAATACTGTGGTTGTGTTGTGCTCTTGCAAAAAACGCCATTTAGGGCCACAGAAAATATTTTGCAGTGTGAAATACACATGTGGAGGTGTGTAAAATAAACAATTTCTATATATTGTACAGTGCTATACTAAAAAAAACAACATTTTTTTTGAATAGCATTCTCTGCACTTCTATAGCTGTGCGATTCAGTGGTTAAATACTGTGGTTGTGTTGTGCTCTTGCAAAAAAACGCCATTTAGGGCCACAGAAAATATTTTGCAGTGTGAAATACACATGTGGAGGTGTGTAAAATAAACAATTTCTATATATTGTACAGTGCTATACTAAAAAAAACAACATTTTTTTTGAATAGCATTCTCTGCACTTCTATAGCTGTGCGATTCAGTGGTTAAATACTGTGGTTGTGTTGTGCTCTTCCAAAAAACGCCATTTAGGGCCACAGAAAATATTTTGCAGTGTGAAATACACATGTGGAGGTGTGTAAAATAAACAATTTCTATATATTGTACAGTGCTATACTAAAAAAAAACAACATTTTTTTTGAATAGCATTCTCTGCACTTCTATAGCTGTGCGATTCAGTGGTTAAATACTGTGGTTGTGTTGTGCTCTTGCAAAAAACGCCATTTAGGGCCACAGAAAATAAATTGCAGTGTGAAATACACATGTGGAGGTGTGTAAAATAAACAATTTCTATATATTGTACAGTGCTATACTAAAAAAAACAACATTTTTTTTGAATAGCATTCTCTGCACTTCTATAGCTGTGCGATTCAGTGGTTAAATACTGTGGTTGTGTTGTGCTCTTGCAAAAAACGCCATTTAGGGCCACAGAAAATATTTTGCAGTGTGAAATACACATGTGGAGGTGTGTAAAATAAACAATTTCTATATATTGTACAGTGCTATACTAAAAAAAACAACATTTTTTTTGAATAGCATTTTCTGCACTTCTATAGCTGTGCGATTCAGTGGTTAAATACTGTGGTTGTGTTGTGCTCTTGCAAAAAAACGCCATTTAGGGCCACAGAAAATATTTTGCAGTGTGAAATACACATGTGGAGGTGTGTAAAATAAACAATTTCTATATATTGTACAGTGCTATACTAAAAAAAACAACATTTTTTTTGAATAGCATTCTCTGCACTTCTATAGCTGTGCGATTCAGTGGTTAAATACTGTGGTTGTGTTGTGCTCTTCCAAAAAACGCCATTTAGGGCCACAGAAAATATTTTGCAGTGTGAAATACACATGTGGAGGTGTGTAAAATAAACAATTTCTATATATTGTACAGTGCTATACTAAAAAAAACAAAATTTTTTTTGAATAGCATTCTCTGCACTTCTATAGCTGTGCGATTCAGTGGTTAAATACTGTGGTTGTGTTGTGCTCTTGCAAAAAACGCCATTTAGGGCCACAGAAAATATTTTGCAGTGTGAAATACACATGTGGAGGTGTGTAAAATAAACAATTTCTATATATTGTACAGTGCTATACTAAAAAAAACAACATTTTTTTTGAATAGCATTCTCTGCACTTCTATAGCTGTGCGATTCAGTGGTTAAATACTGTGGTTGTGTTGTGCTCTTGCAAAAAACGCCATTTAGGGCCACAGAAAATAAATTGCAGTGTGAAATACACATGTGGAGGTGTGTAAAATAAACAATTTCTATATATTGTACAGTGCTATACTAAAAAAAACAACATTTTTTTTGAATAGCATTCTCTGCACTTCTATAGCTGTGCGATTCAGTGGTTAAATACTGTGGTTGTGTTGTGCTCTTGCAAAAAACGCCATTTAGGGCCACAGAAAATATTTTGCAGTGTGAAATACACATGTGGAGGTGTGTAAAATAAACAATTTCTATATATTGTACAGTGCTATACTAAAAAAAACAAAATTTTTTTGGAATAGCATTCTCTGCACTTCTATAGCTGTGCGATTCAGTGGTTAAATACTGTGGTTGTGTTGTGCTCTTGCAAAAAACGCCATTTAGGGCCACAGAAAATAAATTGCAGTGTGAAATACACATGTGGAGGTGTGTAAAATAAACAATTTCTATATATTGTACAGTGCTATACTAAAAAAAAAAACATTTTTTTTTAATAGCATTCTCTGCACTTCTATAGCTGTGCGATTCAGTGGTTAAATACTGTGGTTGTGTTGTGCTCTTGCAAAAAACGCCATTTAGGGCCACAGAAAATATTTTGCAGTGTGAAATACACATGTGGAGGTGTGTAAAATAAACAATTTCTATATATTGTACAGTGCTATACTAAAAAAAAAAACATTTTTTTTGAATAGCATTCTCTGCACTTCTATAGCTGTGCGATTCAGTGGTTAAATACTGTGGTTGTGTTGTGCTCTTGCAAAAAACGCCATTTAGGGCCACAGAAAATAAATTGCAGTGTGAAATACACATGTGGAGGTGTGTAAAATAAACAATTTCTATATATTGTACAGTGCTATACTAAAAAAAACAACATTTTTTTTTAATAGCATTCTCTGCACTTCTATAGCTTTGCGATTCAGTGGTTAAATACTGTGGTTGTGTTGTGCTCTTGCAAAAAACGCCATTTAGGGCCACAGAAAATATTTTGCAGTGTGAAATACACATGTGGAGGTGTGTAAAATAAACAATTTCTATATATTGTACAGTGCTATACTAAAAAAAACAACATTTTTTTTGAATAGCATTCTCTGCACTTCTATAGCTGTGCGATTCAGTGGTTAAATACTGTGGTTGTGTTGTGCTCTTGCAAAAAAACGCCATTTAGGGCCACAGAAAATATTTTGCAGTGTGAAATACACATGTGGAGGTGTGTAAAATAAACAATTTCTATATATTGTACAGTGCTATACTAAAAAAAAACAAAATTTTTTTTGAATAGCATTCTCTGCACTTCTATAGCTGTGCGATTCAGTGGTTAAATACTGTGGTTGTGTTGTGCTCTTCCAAAAAACGCCATTTAGGGCCACAGAAAATATTTTGCAGTGTGAAATACACATGTGGAGGTGTGTAAAATAAACAATTTCTATATATTGTACAGTGCTATACTAAAAAAAAACAACATTTTTTTTGAATAGCATTCTCTGCACTTCTATAGCTGTGCGATTCAGTGGTTAAATACTGTGGTTGTGTTGTGCTCTTGCAAAAAACGCCATTTAGGGCCACAGAAAATATTTTGCAGTGTGAAATACACATGTGGAGGTGTGTAAAATAAACAATTCCTATATATTGTACAGTGCTATACTAAAAAAAAAAACATTTTTTTTGAATAGCATTCTCTGCACTTCTATAGCTGTGCGATTCAGTGGTTAAATACTGTGGTTGTGTTGTGCTCTTGCAAAAAACGCCATTTAGGGCCACAGAAAATATTTTGCAGTGTGAAATACACATGTGGAGGTGTGTAAAATAAACAATTTCTATATATTTTCCTTGTACTGTGCTATACTAAAAAAAACAACCTTTTTTTTTGAATAGCATTTTCTGTAGCTGTGCGATTCAGCGGTTACGTGCTGTGGGTGTGTTGTGGTCTGTCAAAAAACGCCATTTAGGGCCACAGAAAATATTTTGCAGTGTGAAATACACATCTGGAGGTGTGTGTAAAAAAACAATTTCTATATATTTTCCTTGTACTGTGCTATACTAAAAAAAACAACCTTTTTTTTTTTGAATAGCATTTTCTGCAGTTCTGTAGCTGTGCGTTTCAGCCATTACGTACTGTGGGTGTGTTGTGGTCTTCCAAAAAACGCCATTTAGGGCAAGATCCTAAATTTGGAAAATATGAGGGGAAGGTCAAAGGGACGTGGTGGCCCCGGTCGTGGTGCTGCTGGTGGAGCTCCTGTTGCAGGGAGAGGACGTGGTGGATCTGTGCCAGCTACACGCACAAGTGAAACACCTTCCTCAGGTGCGAGTAGGCGACCGAGCCTGCGGCGGTATTTTGTCGCGCCTAATGAGGCTGTACCAATGTTTAGGCCAGGACAAGTACAGGCGATAGTAGATTGGGTTGCTGACAGTGCCTCGGGTTCCTTCACATTGTCTCCCACCCACTCTTCTGCTGAAAGATCAGAGTTGGCACCTGAAGCCCATGTCCATCAGTCTTTCACCTCACCCCCTTGCAAATCGGCCAAGCAGTCTGAGCCCCAAATCATGCAGCAGTCTCTTCTGCTTTTCGATGACTCTGTTAGCAGGGTTTCCCAGGGCCATCCACCTAGCCCTGCCCCAGAAGTGGAAGAGATTGAGTGCACCGATGGCCAACCACTTATGTTTCATGATGGGTACATGGGAGGACCATCGCAGCACGTCTCGGATGATGACGAAACACAGGTGACAACTGCTGCTGCTTTCGCAATTGTGCAGACAGACATGGAGGGCAGGGGTGAAGACTGGGTGGAAGATGATGTGGAGGACGATGAGGTCCTCGACCCCACATGGAATCAACGTTATGCAGGTGACCAGTGTAGTTCGGAGGAAGAGGCGGTGGTCGCACAGAGCCACCAGCACAGCAGAAGAGGGAGCAGGGTGCAAAAACGGAGCATTCGTCCCCTAGACAGTACATCTGCTACTGCCCAACGCAGCAAGGGACCGAGCACACCAAAGCCAGGTCCAAGGACTTCCCTAGCGTGGCAGTTCTTCACACAGTGTGTTGATGACAAGACACGAGTGGTTTGCACGCTGTGCAATCAGAGCCTGAAGCGAGGCATAAACGTTCTCAACCTGAGCACAAGCTGCATGACCAGGCATCTAAGTGCAAAGCACGAGCTGCAGTGGAGTAGACACCTCAGAAACCAAGAAAGGTCTCTGGCTCCTCCTGCTTCCTCTTCTGCTGCAGTCTCGGCCTCTTCATCCACCTCTGTAGTGACAGTGGCACCTGTCACCCCGCAAACAGAGGATCTGACAGCAACACTACCACCTGGGTCACCGACCATCTCCACAATGTCCCATGGAAGCGTTCAGCTCTCTATCTCCCAAACATTGGAGCGGAAGAGGAAGTACCCCCCTAGCCACCCGCGATCCCTGGCCCTGAATGCCAGCATTTCAAAATTCCTGGCCTTTGAAATGCTGTCATTCCGTCTGGTGGAGACGCAGAGTTTTAAAAGCCTGATGGCATTGGCTGTCCCGCAGTACGTCGTGCCCAGCCGCCACTACTTTTCCAGGCGAGCCATCCCTTCCCTGCACAACCAGGTGGGGGACAAAATCAGGTGTGCACTGCGCAACGCCATCTGTGGCAAGGTCCACCTAACTACGGATGCGTGGACCAGTAAGCACGGTCAGGGACGTTATATCTCCCTAACAGCACACTGGGTAAATGCAGTGGCTGCTGGGCCTGAGGCAGATAGCGGTTTGGCGCATGTCCTTCCACCACCGAGGATTGCAGGGCGCTTCAGTTTGCCTCCTGTTGCTAACTCCTCCTTCTCCGCTTCCTCATCCTCTACCGCCTCCTCATCCATTCAGCGTAACACCTTCACCACCAACTTCAGCACAGCCAGGGGTAAACGACAGCAGGCAGTTTTAAAACTTTCCTGTTTGGGGGAAAATCCCCACACCGCGCAGGAGTTGTGGAGGGACATGGAACAACAGACCGATGAGTGGTTGCTGTCAGTGAGCCTCAAGCCCGGCCTGGTGGTGTGCGATAATGGGCGAAATCTCGTAGCAGCTCTGGGTCTAGCCGGTTTGACGCACATCCCTTGCCTGGCGCATGTGCTGAACTTGGTGGTCCAGAGGTTCCTTAAAAATTACCCCAATATGCCAGAGCTGCTGCAGAAAGTGCGGGCTGTCTGTGCGCACTTTCGGCGTTCTCACCCTGCTGCTGCTCGCCTGTCAGCGCTGCAGCGTAACTTCGGCCTTCCAGCTCACCGCCTCATATGTGACGTGCCCACAAGGTGGAACTCCACCTTGCACATGCTGGCCAGACTGTGCGAGCAGCAGCAGGCAATAGTGGAGTTTCAGCTGCAGCAATCACGCGTGAGTCTCTCTGCGGAACAGCACCACTTCACCACCAATAACTGGGCCTCCATGCGAGACCTGTGTGCCTTGTTGCGCTGTTTCGAGTACTCCACCAACATGGCCAGTGCCAATGACGCCGTTCTCAGCGTTACTATCCCAGTTCTATGCCTCCTTGAAAAAACGCTTCGTGCGATGATGGAAGAGGATGTGGCACAGGAGGATGAGGAGGAGGAGGAGGAAGCGGGATCATTTCAAAGGCTTTCAGGGCAGTCTTTCACAAGTGGCTACGAGGGTGGGTTCCTGCACCAACAAATGCCAGGTACACAATTGTCCGGCAGAAAGGGCACAGTTCTGGAGGATGACGAGGTGGAGGAGGAGATGGAGGAGGAGGAGGAGGAGGAGGAGGAGGAGCCATGTTCACAGCAGGGTGGCACTCAGACCAGCTCGTGGCCATTACTGGTGCGTGGCTGGGGGGATACAGAGGACACAGACGATACACCTCCCACAGAGGACAGCTTTTCTTTGCCTCTGGGCAGCCTGGCACACATGAGCGATTACATGCTGCAGTGTTTCCGCAACGACAGCCGAGTTGCCCACATTTTAACTGGTGCTGATTACTGGGTGGCCACCCTGCTGGATCCCCGTTACAAGGACAACGTACCGTCCTTAATTCCCTCACTGGAGCGGGATCGTAAGATGCGCGAGTACAAGCGCACGCTGGTAGACGCGCTGCTGGTGGCATTCCCACCTGACAGCGGGCGTACGGTGGAAGCACAAGGCGAAGGCAGAGGAGGAGGAAGAGGTCGCCAACGCAGCCGGGGCACCGGCAGCACCTCAGAAGGCAGGGTTAGCATGGCCGAAATGTGGAAAAGCTTTGTCAGCACGCCACAACAACCAGCACCACCAGCTGAGATGGAACGTCTTAGCAGGAGGCAGCATTTCACCAACATGGTTGAGCAGTATGTGTCCACAGGCCTACACGTACTGGATGACGGGTCTGCCCCCTTTAACTTCTGGGTCTCCAAATTGGGCACATGGCCTGAGCTTGCCGTTTATGCCTTGGAGGTGCTGGCCTGCCCTGCAGCCAGTGTATTATCTGAACGTGTATTTAGCACGGCAGGGGGCGTTATCACAGACAAGCGCAGCCGCCTGTCCAGAGCCAATGTGGACAAGCTCACGTTCATTAAAATGAACCAGGCATGGATCCCACAGGACTTGTCCGTACCTTGTGCAGAATAGACATGTATACCGGTGTTGTGACAAAAACTGTCCGGCCATCGGATTGTGCCCGGCCCGTACTGCGCAGGCGCAGCGCTTGCGCAGTACAGAGGACAAGGAGATTCACAAAATCTCCGAAGATGAACGGCGCCTGCGCTGTGAGTGCAGGTTCAAGCCCCACCATCCAAGAGGACATACGGTAGCACATAGTAACAGGGCCCCTCACGGGCTCGCTTCGATCGCGGCCTTGCTTGGCTCGGCTTGAACCACGGATGGTGTGGCCTTCACCTGAACTCAACACGCAGGCGCCGTTAGTCTTGGGAGATTTTTGAAATCCCCTTGTCCTACATACTCAGCAAGCGCAGTACAGGGCGGACACTATTCGACAGGGGACAGAATTCGACACATCACCGGCCTTACCCAGCCATTGTTGTATTTTTGAACCAGTGTTGGCTACCTCGTCCTCCTCCACCGCCGCTTCCACCTACACAGCCACATCCACCGCCACCTCAACCTCCTACTCCATATGGACCTCGTCCTGCTAGGCCAAGATTAAAATTTTTATTTTATTTTTTTGTAGCGCACAGATCCTTTCCCCCTTACCTGCCTTTATGTTGTTGGCTCTTCGCAGGAGGGAGAAAGGCACACCACACTACCAGCCCGTATACTCCTATATAAAGAGGTTGAGCGGTGTACTTGACGGGCCGTGTCCACAGCCGGAGTCAAAACTCCTCCAGAGGATGATTCTCACCTCTACTGTAGGTAGAGGCAAGTCCTTTAATTGCCAGTAAAGTCAATGTCCACACCAGCTGAAACTCCAACTCTTATTCTCTCATGGCAAAATAAACTGTACTCAGATAGAAAAGGTTAGAGCAAAGAAACAGGACAGCTTAAGGTGTGGAGGAGGTCCAGGCACAAACGTAGCACATTCACTTCACTGCTTAGGTTTCTCAAACAGTTTTTGGCGCACGGTCTCTGCCACAGACATTGAGGTTGGTCTCTGCCACAGACCGGGTGTACAAGGCCCCTGCCACGGGCCTGGAGAACTTTGGTCTCAGCCACAGACCAGGTTGTATAAGGCCCCTGCCACGGGCCGGTTGAATAAGGCCTCTGATACAGCCAAGGTGACCTTGAGCTTCTCCTTCTACGAACCTAGCCCATATCAAGGGGAAGACATCTCTCCAGGGAGTCAACAGACCATTCCTTCACCGTGACTCCCGCATCGGTCCATCAGAATGATCCTCCCTTCCCTGGAACAGGGTCCCCTACACGAGGCGGCTCTGGACTCCAGGCTTTACTCCCGCCCCTAGGCCTCCATACCCAGGGCAGCAAGAACTCCAGGATAGTACCTCACCCCAGGCTAAAGGTGCCCGAGATGGAACAGGAACACATGCACCCAGGCCGAAGGCACCTGGGCGCGGACCCCACTGGACATCAGCCCCCAGGCCAAAGGTCTGCCCCTTTTATATGCTCTCCCGGCATGCACAGCAGGTTCCCCGCCCCGCTGTACTACTGCCAAGAGGGGACACAAAAGGCGCCACCTGTAGGCCGCAGGGAACTGCACACCAATACTGTCCCCCGAGGACAAAATGGTCCATGAATCCTACAGAATTAGGGTATTTGAGCCTATTTACCACTCAAACACTTTCCTTAAATTTAGCACCCCGCTACATTTTTATTTCAAAGTATTTTATTTTCCCACTAGCTTATCCATTAAATTAAATAATTTATTCCAGAAAGGGCGTATTCTGGGGCATTCCCACCATATGTGTGGCATCGTGCCGTTGAGTTTCTGAGGTTCTTAATGACTTCCTGTACCTCTTCTGCTGAAAAGGGGGCCTCCAGCATATTTTTTTATTTTTTATTTTTTTTTATGTTCTTTTAAGTTATTTCCTATCCACATTTGTTTGCAGAGCACTTGGGTTAAAGTTCGGTCCCGAATCCGAACTTTTTTACGAAGTTCGGCCGAACCCGCCGGACCCGAATATCCAGCTACCCGCTCAACTCTAGTGATAACGTAACAATTTAATGAGAAGAATTTTAGCAGAAAATATACACAAAAACAAGTTATTCAGGTATATTGTTGTTTATTTTAAAGAAAAAAAAGGGGTAAATTAAACATTTTGGGCAATATTTTCTTGCCAGGGCACTGCCCCACTACCCACAAAATATTCTTTATATTGCTCCCGGACGAGACAGCCAGTTTGGGAGGCAGAGCCAACTCCCCCACTTTGAAGAGCTGGCATCACAGGCTCTTCAGCTGCCAGACCACCTGAGATGGGATCTTGAGCCACTGTACCAATATAGTTTTGCCATGTCTACGCAAATAATTATGTAGAATGCAGCAACACAAGACTACATGGTTAATTTTATATTCCGCCATATTGATAGCGGTTAAAAAGAGCCGGAATCTGTTGGAAAAAATTCCAAACGCATTCTCTACAACCCTCCTGGCACGGGATAGCCGGTAGTTGTAGATGCGCTGCTCGGGGGTCAAGTTCCTCATCGGAAAGGGCTTCAATAAATGTGGGCCGAGAGCAAATGCATCATCTGCAAGGAAGACAAAATTGAGCCCCTCAATATTATCTTGGGGAGGGGGAAAATTCAACGTTCCATTCTGAAGCCGGGAATTGAATTTGGTGTGGACCATCACACCACCATCAGAATGCCTCCCATTGATGCCCACATCTAAATAAAGAAATTCATAATTGGCTGAAACCAGGGCTAACAAAACTATACTAAAAAAGCCCTTATAATTTAAAAAAAAAGAGCCAGAGTTGGGTGGGGGGGTGATGCGGACATGTTTCCCATCAATGGCACCCCCACAGTTGGGAAAGTTCCAGAAGTTATGGAATTGTGCCGCCACGTCCTGCCACTGCTGGGGAGTCGAAGGAAACTGCAAATCAAAAAAAAAATTAGGAAAAAAAAAAGAGCCATGAAAGCAATAATTATAGATCACACCTACATTTGTGTGCCCAAAATAAATAAAGAAAATAAAAAGTAAAAGGTAAAAATATAAAACCAAAAAATATAAAAATAATAAAATATACTTCCTCACTCCCTCTGGTGGCCCATTTTTGGAATTATGGGAGGGGGGGGGTTTGGGGGGAAAGGTTAGAAGCCTCTCCACTTACATTATTAAAAAAAGAGTAACAAATTAAGGTTCTTTATACAATCCACTCTGTTTGAAAAATATTGACAGCACGATGTGGCACAAAATGAAGTCATTAAATATAATAGAAGATAAACAACATAAAAACTTTACCTAAAAAATATATTAACAATCATGAGTAACTATGAATATTACACTACATGCTAGTGAGTACATGCTTCTAAAAATTAGCCCAAAAAAAAAAAAATACATAAGAGAATTAAATTCTTAGTACAATAGCATAAAAATAGAATTTTGGTGAGTTGATTAAGCATTTGGGGGAGGGGAGAGTGGGTTGTAAACTAGTTTCTGTGTGCTAAAATATATTAAATAGATAAATAAATGAGAACAATAATGTGACACCGTTTAGGGGGTGTTTGGAGTAATCCACTAAAACAATTTTCTACATTTCTATGTGAACAAACTGGGTATGTGCCAAGGGAAGCATGCTGGGGAGGTAAGTACTGACATATATGTTTTGAAGGACATGTAAAAATAAATTGGGAAACATAAAAGGATATTGGTGTAAATTTTAGTAATGGAAAAAATGTAAAATCTAAAATTAAAACAAATAATAGTGCAAGAAGTATATACAATTGTAGATAATATCACATTTTACATACCCGAATATAATCCTTCTGCAAAACTTGTATTATCGCACAGCAGGTCTCGGGGATAATATGGCCAAGAGCCTGGGGAGAGATACCTGTAGTAAATTTTAGGTCTTGCAGGCTTCTCCCTGTGGCCAAGTAGCGCAGCGTTGCTATGAGCCTTTGCTCTTCAGGAATAGCACTCCTCATGCATGTGTCCTGCTTCCTAATGTGAGGGGACAGCAAGGACAATAGGTGTTGGAAACATGAGTCGGACATCCTGAGATAGTTTCTAAAATCATTGGGATTATTCTCCCTCAGCTCTCTCAGCAACGTCATATGTGACAATTGGTCACGTTGCTGCAACCAATTTTTTACCCAGGTACTCCTCCTCCTACCCCTTGACCTGGACTGCGCATGTGAAATAGCCACAACACCCAGGCTAAACACTGCACGCTCTCGCTCAGCGTTCCTCAACATCTGCAAGAAAGAACGGAGCATTAAAGACACGAACGTTAAAAGGAACAGAACGAATCTGCTGACGCCAAACCGTCACTACCTCTCGCTTAGCACAACAAGTCCAGAGCGTGACGGACGTACATTGAATGATCCTCTTTTGAAGGCTCGTCAGAGCGTTGAAACGTCACTACGTTCATGTTTGTTGGCTCCAAAGTCCGAGCGTGTGTATGCTATGGGTGTTCCCAACCAACTCTGTTCGGACAAAAAAACACGGAAAAGTCCGATGGAAGTCCGACCGTGTGTACGAGGCTTAAGATATCCCGGCCAACGGAACCCAAGCTGGGGGTTCTTAGGACTCTGCCACATCGGGCTGACGTGGTAACATCAAAAAGAGCCTACAGACATCTCAGGTGGGCTTTGAATGCTTGTGGCGGCTACCCAGACTGGGTCTTTGGTTAAACATCCACAAGGTTAAGAAAACAAACTGGGGAGAAGCAGAACGTTTGGAGAAATATAGTCTGCCCCGTGGGACAGAAGCTTGTACATCAGCACTATCTGCATTCCACAATGGTGGGATAATATAACTTGAAGGGTTTCCAGGGAGCGCTTGTTGGATGCTCAATTGCCAGTCATCTGAAAAGAACCAAAGGACATGCTTGGTTTCAAACTGAGCCTTCGGGCCCCACCAAGGTAATGAGAAAACGTAAGCATCCCTGGGTGGGCTTGAACCACCAACCTTTCAGTTAACAGCCAAACGCACGAACCGATTGCACCACAGAGACTGCACGCTGAGGGTTTGGGCACCGGCTCGAAGGAGACATGAAATTTAAATGCAAGGCGCCTAAAAGGCTTCCCAATTGCCTTCTAGTCAAAGGGGAGACAGGCAGGGTAAAAGAGGGCATCCTTCGAGCCAGCGACCTAAGGATTACTTTATTGACGCTACAGTCCTCCGCTCTACCAGCTGAGCTATCGAAGGGTACGCTGGCCGGAAGCGTGGCACGTGACTCCTTGCATGCAAAGCCAGCGCTTTGCACTTTGTGTTAGTCCTTCTAGCTTGAGGTATTGGTCTATGCCGCCTCTGCCTGAAAGGTCTAAGGCCTTGGCAGATGTTACGTGGGAAACCTCGGCTTCAGGTTTTGCACAGAGAGAATACCCGTTCGTTGATCAAAACCAATTAGGCCGAAAGTTAACAAAAAGTGTTTGGAGACAGTTGGCAGCAAGAGGCCACGAAAGGGAAAGCGTTCTAGACTGGCTAGCTCAGTCGGTAGAGCATGAGAATCTTAATCTCAGGGTCGTGGGTTCGAGCCCCACGTTGGGCGTACGGCATTGCAAAGTTTTGGCCCAGTGAGTGGCATTAGACAAACTTGGTCGAAACCAGTATCTCCAGTTCATTCATGCGCACTGCACGGTCACACCTTTACAAAGCTACTGGCTTCTCTTCCATTCTCTCTCTACAAATGGGGAAATGTTTAGAGCTTATCTTTCTAGTGGTCAATTCATATGGCAGCATGTCGGCCTTGCTCTGGGGTGTCGTTTGAATCAGCAGCGCCATGTGTGACGCTAATTGGATAGAGATAGTAGCGCTGGCAACAGGCAGCCTTGCATTGGTGGTATAGTGGTGAGCATAGCTGCCTTCTAAGCAGTTGACCCGGGTTCGATTACCGGCCAACGCATTTGGATCCTTTTTTGGCCATGCAAAGCGGCCCTAACAAAAGACCCAAGCGATCCAGGTCCTTGAAGAAAGCTCCTAAGATATCCCAGCCAACGGAACCCAAGCTGGGGGTTCTTAGGACTCTGCCACATCGGGCTGAAGTGGTAACATCAAAAAGAGCCTACAGACATCTCAGGTGGGCTTTGAATGCTTGTGGCGGCTACCCAGACTGGGTCTTTGGTTAAACATCCACAAGGTCAAGAAAACAAACTGGGGAGAAGCAGAACGTTTGGAGAAATATAGTCGGCCCCATGGGACAGAAGCTTGTACATCAGCACTATCTGCATTCCACAATGGTGGGATAATATAACTTGAAGGGTTTCCAGGGAGTGCTTGTTGGATGCTCAATTGCCAGTCATCTGAAAAGAACCAAAAGACATGCTTCGTTTCAAACTGAGCCTTCAGGCCCCACCAAGGTAATGAGAAAACGTAAGCATCCCTGGGTGGGCTTGAACCACCAACCTTTCGGTTAACAGTCGAACGCGCTAACTGATTGCGCCACAAAAAATGCGCGCTGAGGGCTTGGGCACCGGCCCGAGGGAGACAGGAAATCTAAATGCAAGGCGCCTAAAAGGCTTCCCAATTGCCTTATAGTCAAAGGGGAGAGAGGCAGGGTAAAAGAGGGCGTCCTTCGAGCCAGCGACCTAAGGATTACTTTATTGACGCTACAGTCCTCCGCTCTACCAGCTGAGCTATCGAAGGGTATGCTGGCCGGAAGCGTGGCACGTGACTCCTTGCATGCAAAGCCAGCGCTTTGCACTTTGCGTTAGTCCTTCTAGCTTGAGGTGTTGGTCTATGCCGCCTCTGCCTGAAAGGTCTAAGGCCTTGGCAGATGTTACGTGGGATACCTCGGCTTCACGTTTTGCACAGAGAGAATACCCGTTCGTTGATCAAAACCAATTAGGCCGAAAGTTAACAAAAAGTGTTTGGAGACAGTTGGCAGCAAGAGGCCACAAAAGGGAAAGCGTCCTAGCCCGGTGAGCTCAGTCGGTAGAGCATGAGATTCTTAATCTCAGGGTCGTGGGTTCGAGCCCCACGTTGGGCGTACGGCATTGCAAAGTTTTGGCCCAGTGAGTGGCATTAGACAAACTTGGTCGAACCCAGTATCTCCAGTTCATTCATGCGCACTGCACGGTCACACCGTTACAAAGCTACTGGCTTCTCTGCCATTCTCTCTCTACAAATGGGGAAATGTTTAGAGCTTATCTTTCTAGTGGTCGATTCATATGGCAGCATGTCGGCCTTGCTCTGGGGTGTCGTTTGAATCAGCAGTGCCATGTGTGACGCTAATTGGATAGAGATAGTAGCGCTGGGAACCGGCAGCCTTGCGTTGGTGGTATAATGGTGAGCATAGCTGCCTTCCAAGCAGTCGAACCAGGTTCGATTCCCGGCCAATGCATATGGATCCTTTTTTAGCCATGCAAAGCGGCCCTAACAAAAGACCCAAGCGATCCAGGTCCTTGAAGAAAGCTCCTAAGATATCCCGGCCAACGGAACCCAAGCTGGGGGTTCTTAGGACTCTGCCACATTCGCCTGATGTGGTAACATCAAAAAGAGCCTACAGACATCTCAGGTGGGCTTTGAATGCTTGTGGCGGCTACCCAGACTGGGTCTTTGGTTAAACATCCACAAGGTCAAGAAAACAAACTAGGGAGAAGCAGAACGTTTGGAGAAATATAGTCTGCCCCGTGGGACAGAAGCTTGTACATCAGCACTATCTGCATTCCACAATGGTGGGATAATATAACTTGAAGGGTCTCCAGGGAGTGCTTGTTGGATGCTCAATTGCCAGTCATCTGAAAAGAACTAAAGGACATGCTTGGTTTCAAACTGAGCCTTCGGGCCCCACCAAGGTAATAAGAAAATGTAAGCGTCCCTGGGTGGGCTTGAACCACCAACCTTTCGGTTAACAGCCAAATGCACTACCCGATTGCGCCACAGAGACTGCATGCTGAGGGCTTGGGCACCGGCGCGAGGGAGACATGAAATCTAAATGCAAGGCGCCTAAAAGGCTTCCCAATTGCCTTCTAGTCAAAGGGGAGAGAGGCAGGGTAAAAGAGGGTGTCCTTCGAGCCGGAATCGAACCAGCGACCTAAGGATTACTTGATTGACGCTACAGTCCTCCGCTCTACCAGCTGAGCTATCAAAGGGTACGCTGGCCGGAAGCGTGGCACGTGACTCCTTGCTTGCAAAGCCAGCGCTTTGCACTTTGCGTTAGTCCTTCTAGCTTGAGGTATTGGTCTATGCTGCCTCTGCCTGAAAGGTCTAAGGCCTTGGCAGATGTTACGTGGGAAATCTCGGCTTCACGTTTTGCACCAAGAGAATACCCGTTCGTTGATCAAAACCAATTAGGCCGAAAGTTAACAAAAAGTGTTTGGAGACAGTTGGCAGCAAGAGGCCACAAAAGGGAAAGCATCCTAGCCCGGCTAGCTCAGTTGGTAGAGCATGAGACTCTTAATCTCAGGGTTGTGGGTTCGAGCCCCACGTTGGGTGTACGGCATTGCAAAGTTTTGGCCCAGTGAGTGGCATTAGACAAACTTGGTCAAGCCCAATATCTCCAGTTCATTCATGCGCACTGCACGGTCACACCTTTACAAAAGCTACTGACTTCTCTGCCATTCTCTCTCCAATCTATCATCTTGATCTGTTGCTTGGAATAAGCGTCCAAAGGGCTCCGACTCCTTTTCATAAATTTCTGTGAGTTCAATCCCCACCACAGCCTGTCAATTCATGCTTTTTTTCCCCCTTCTGCAACGAGTGGCCCCGCCACTGACCAGCTGCTCACTATCAATACGGTACGCTGCCCTTTTTCGTGGCAAAAGGTACATTGACATTAAAGAACAACTTGGGACATCCACAGAGCTGCCACACCGTCGCAGTAGCGGTTCTGAGCTTGCTAATAGGTGCTGAAACTATTACCGAGATCTGAGCAGTGGGTGAAGAGTTCCAAGTGCCTAGTAGACTCTTAATGGATGGATGATAGGTTCAAGCCCAACAGGCTGTCATTTTGCCAAAGGGGTGAAGAGGAGTCCAAACTGCTTAGACTTTTCATCAACGGGTCGTCAGCTTCCAACAAATCCTTTCCTTATCAACAGGTGCCCTCCGCCACAAACCATCCACTGAATATGGAAACTGTACGCAGTGTCTTTTTTAACCAAAGCGTAGTCGGCAGGATTTTAACCTGCGCGGGGAGACCTCCATGGATTTCAGGTCCATCGTCTTAACCACTCGGCCACGACTACCTGATGCTTTTCTCTACTGTAGGCGGTGCCCACAGGGCAACAAATGACAGCATGAGACCAGGTGATCAATGCAAATCGTATGCAGCTGTAAAACACAAGTTGCAGTAAGGAATGTTGAGTTGACTATGCCTTGGAAAAGAGCGTAGTCGGCAGGATTTGAACCTGCGCGGGTAGACCCCAATGGATTTCTAGTTCATCACCTTAACCACTCGGCCACGACTACCTAACGTTCCCTGCCCTTCTATGACGTCACTGGAGTAGTTATGGCATCAAATTACTTTCCATGCCATAATCCTCTTTGACTGCATTATGACAATGACATCATAATATATTAACTGTCATATCGCAGTGGCTAGGCTCTGTTTATTGAAAACCAAATCACTCGTAAACATATTGGGAAGCTATCATCTTGATCTGTTGCTTGGAATAAGCGTCCAAAGGGCTCCGACTCCTTTTCATAAATTTCTGTGAGTTCAATCCCCACCACAGCCTGTCAATTCATGCTTTTTTTTTTCCCCTTCTGCAACGAGTGGCCCCGCCACTGACCAGCTGCTCACTATCAACACTGTAAGCTGCCCTTTTTCGTGGCAAAAGGTACCGTAACATTGACATTAAAGAACAACTTGAGACATCCCCAGAGCTGCCACACCGTCGCAGTAGCGGTTCTTAGCTTACTAATAGGTGCTGAAACTATCACCGAGATCTGAGCAGTGTATGAAGAGTTCCAAGTGCCTAATAGACTCTTAATGGATGATAGGTTTAAGCCCAACAGGCTGTCATTTTGCCAAAGGGGTGAAGAGGAGTCCAAACTGCTTAGACTTTTCCTCAACGGGTCGACATCTTCCAACAAATCCTTTCCTTATCAACAGGTGCCCTCCGCCACAAACCATCCACTGAATATGGAAACTGTACGCAGTGTTTTTTTTTAACCAAAGCGTAGTTGGCAGGATTTGAATCTGCGCAGGGAGACCCCAATGGATTTCAAGTCCATCGCCTTAACCACTCGGCCACAACTACCTGATGCTTTTCTCTACTGTAGGCGGTGCCCACAGGGCAAAAAATGACAGCATGGGACCAGGTGATCAATGCAAATCGTATGCAGCTGAAAAACACAAGTTGCAGGAAGGAATGTTGAGTTGACTATGCCTTGGAAAAGAGCGTAGTCGGCAGGGTTTGAACCTGCGCGGGGAGACCCCAATGGATTTCTAGTTCATCGCCTTAACCACTCGGCCACAACTACCTAACGTTCCTTGCCCTTCTATGACGTCACTGGAGTAGTTATGGCATCAAATTACTTTCCATGCCATAATCCTCTTTGACTGCATTATGACAATGACATCATAATATATTAACTGTCATATCGCAGTGGCTAGGCTCTGTTTATTGAAAACCAAATCACTCGTAAACATATTGGGAAGCTATCATCTTGATCTGTTGCTTAGAATAAGCGTCCAAAGGGCTCTAACTCCTTTTCATAAATTTCTGTGAGTTCAATCCCCACCACAGCCTGTCAATTCATGCTTTTGTTTTTTTCCCCTTCTGCAACGAGTGGCCCAGCCACTGACCAGCTGCTCACTATCAACACTGTAAGCTGCCCTTTTTCGTGGCAAAAGGTACCGTAACATTGACATTAAAGAACAACTTGGGACATCCACAGAGCTGCCACATCGTCGCAGTAGCGGTTCTGAGCTTGCTAATAGGTGCTGAAACTATCACCGAGATCTGAGCAGTGGATGAAGAGTTCCAAGTGCCTAGGAGACTCTTAATGGATGGAAGCTTCCTGATGACGAATTGATTTCGAAATGCATTGAGGCTGCAGGGACATCTCTGGTAATTGTAAACAGGATTCATAGCATCACTCAGCCCAGAAAGGAACTGTGAGGGGCACTTGTGCGGACCAGACATAGGGAATACCTATACATTGCTGGATCAGCTCAGTGCCGGCTTGGAGGCACAGATAAATGTGAGTGTATGACACATATATTTTTTAACTTTAATAAATGATTTTTATACATACTGCACCATGATGGCCCTTTATATCTTATGAGCAATCATAGAGTGACATTCACCACCGACATATGGGGAGAAACTGCTGGATAAATCTACAACACGGAGTGGTTATCCATATGAACCAAAGGCGCACATATTCAGCCTATCTGGTGAGTGACCAATTTACCTGGTGGTGGTTTATAGCACAACGTGGTGGAGGTTAAAATCTGGAGAATAGTTAGCAAGTCACTGGGAATAGAACATATCACCGGCACTGGATTACATGGACATTTTTCTTGGAAATCCATCCACATAATATCTCCATTCAGTTCACTGGGAGGATTTTATGAACTAAAAATATTTTATGGTTTAATTTTATTTTTTAAATGTATTTCTTATATTTACTGAACAAGGGATTGTTAGTTCATTGCACATGCACTTTTAAAAAAACACAGCAGGATTTCTGCTACTAATGACACACAGAATGGTATACTAATTGTGGTAAGGTTTAGAACACTGAGTTCACATATTGTTTAATTGTGGTTCTAATTAATAAAGTTTAGAGCACATAGTCCACATATTGAGTAGAAGATCACATAATCCTCTTTGACTGCATTATGAGAATGACATCATAATATATTAATTGTCATCAGAGTCTTCGAGGGTGACAATGATAACCCTAATGAACCAAGGCCTGAGGTGTGCCTTGGCCTAGCTGGTCAGTATGCTTGAAAAGTGGGCAAAAAGAGACAACTGTAGGTGAAGAAGGGAAGGTAACGAATCGACAGAGAAGTAGCACGCACCCGGATGGCAACAGTATCTGAACCCGGTCCCGTGCAAGAATGGAATAAGCCTGATGCCCGGCACAACCCAGACATGAGAATGACCTGCTAGTAAATGAGAGGATACGTGGGGGAAAGGAAGCACAGGCTGGCCCGAGGAGCTTCTGCAACCGATGGGCAAGAAGATCGTACTACTTCAACCGGACATCAGAGATGTGCCCCCTGGCCTACCCATACTAGGTATGGGAAAGAGAGAGGGTGAGGGCAAAAATGGTCAACTGGCAGGAGTTGTAGGGCTGGATACCTGATGGATGGGTTGCAGGAGTAGGCGGATAAGGCCAAAGTGCTACGGCAATGAGCATCGTCAAGCATGGAGAAACATGCCAGACACAGAACACTGGTCCCACCTGACTGGATCAGGTCGTGCCACCGCCTGTGACCTGACAACCGAGTCTGAAACCTGAACCGAGGAAGGAGGGTCAGACTCCATCCGGGCAAGAAAGTCTCATGGCATGATGCAGACATGCCCAAAAAAGAGATCAGACCCGCTAGCGGAACCCAGAAACATGACGACGTTGCCCAAACCCACCCCTGTGGCCGACAAGGGGCCGTGGCTCAGTACACACCCTGAGAGAGACTGTGAAACCCTAGGTGGTGACCAGGGCCTCAGCAACAGAACGACAACTGAAAAAAAATGAAGACTGCTTCCTACCCAAGGGTGAGCCCAGAGGTGAAAGACATCCGCACCAATCAACTAGCCCTGGCAACGGGCAGGACTGATGGAAGCGAGTGCAAGCATGGTAGATAATGGCGAAGATGCCGGCACATCCCAATCTGAGAACACAAACTAGAGAAAATGATAGACAACCAGACATGAGAACAACAACGAGCCTACCTAAGAAAGAGAACATGCAGAAATGAAAACACCACCGCGCGTACATGAACCTGATGACAGATGACCCCCCCTCACCCTTGTGTGAGTGGCGAGTGAGCCCGAGTAACCTGTAGCGCAGAGACAGGTAATTAAACTGAACACTCAGGGCTGGTGTACCCACGGACCATGGTGGGTGATCGTATAGGTGTAATGAATGAACGTGCATCGTATGACGTATGGTATACGGGCGAGAAGATTGTGGTCAACAATCATTTCAGCCCGTATGGATCTGTGGACGTGACAGATCCCAAAATGTGAGCCCTAGCTAACTAACCCAGGTACAAACATGGACAAAGATACAATGATACATGGTAACCAATGAAGATAAGAACAGCTACCGGAGCATGCCGTGACTGACTGAACCACAACGCCCCTCTGAAAAGCTAAGACTGAAACGTAGCAATGGAAATGCTGAGACTGAACGCTGAGGCGGAAGCGATACAACAGAAATTTGGGGTAGAAACGCAAGGACAGAAATGCGGAGACCGAAACGTTTGAGGCAGAAATGTAAAGACGGAAAATGCTGAGACTGCAACGCTGAGGCAAAAACGCAATGACAGAAATCCTGGAGGCAGAACGCTATGACAAAAAAAATCCTGGAGGCAGAACGCAATGACAGAAATCCTGGAGGCAGAACGCTATGACAGAAATCCTGGAGGCAGAACCCTATGACAGAAATCCTGGAGGCAGAACGCTATGACAGAAATCCTGGAGGCAGAACGCTATGACAGAAATCCTGGAGGCAGAACGCTATGACAGAAATCCTGGAGGCAGAACGCTATGACAGAAATCCTGGAGGCAGAACGCTATGACAGAAATCCTGAAGGCAGAACGCTACGTCAGAAATCCTGGAGGCAGAACGCTATGACAGAAATCCTGGAGGCAGAACGCTATGACAGAAATCCTGGAGGCAGAACGCTATGACAGAAAACCTGGAGGCAGAACGCTATGACAGAAAACCTGGAGGCAGAACGCTATGACAGAAATCCTGGAGGCAGAATGCTATGACAGAAATCCTGGAGGCAGAACGCTATGACAGAAATCCTGGAGGCAGAACCCTATGACAGAAATCCTGGAGGCAGAACGCTATGACAGAAATCCTGGAGGCAGAACGCTATGACAGAAATCCTGGAGGCAGAACGCTATGACAGAAATCCTGGAGGCAGAACGCTATGACAGAAATCCTGGAGGCAGAAAGCTATGACAGAAAACCTGGAGGCAGAACGCTATGACAGAAATCCTGGAGGCAGAACGCTATGACAGAAAACCTGGAGGCAGAACGCTATGACAGAAATCCTGGAGGCAGAACGCTATGACAGAAATCCTGGAGGCAGAACGCTATGACAGAAATCCTGGAGGCAGAACGCTATGACAGAAGTGCTGAAACTGAACGCTGAGGCAGAAACGCAATACCAGAATCCTGGGGCAGAATGCTGAGCAGAAAACGCCATGACAGAAAAACCGGGGCAGATACGCTACGACGGAAATGCTGAGACTGGACGCTGAGACAGAAATACTGGGGCAGAATGCTACGATGGAAACGCAACAACAGAAATCCTGGGGCAGCAAACGCAGACAGAAATCCTGGGGCAGCAAACGCAGACAGAAATCCTGGGGCAGCAAACGCAGACAGAAAGCTTGGGGCAGCAAACGCAGACAGAAATCCTGGGGCAGAAAACGCAGACAGAAATCCTGGGGCAGCAACGCAGACAGAAATCCGGAGGCAGAAAATGCAGACAGAAATCCGGAGGCAAAAAACACAGACAGAAATCCGGAGGCCGAACACGCAGACAGAAATACTTGGGTAGAAATGCTGAGGCAGGAACGCTAAGACAGGAACGCTTGGGCAGAAATGCTGGGGCAGAAATGCTGGGGCGGAAACGCAATGACAGAAATGCTGGGGCGGAAACGCAATGACAGAAATGCTGGGGCAGAAAACGCAATGACAGAAATGCTGGGGCAGAAAACGCAAAGACAGAAATGCTGGGGCAGAAAACGCAAAGACAGAAATGCTGGGGCAGAAAACGCAATGACAGAAATGCTGGGGCAGAAAACGCAATGACAGAAATGCTGGGGCAGCAACGCAGACAGAAATCCGGAGGCAGAAAACGCAGACAGAAATCCGGAGGCAGAAAACGCAGACAGAAATCCGGAGGCCGAAAACGCAGACAGAAATCCGGAGGCCAAACACGCAGACAGAAATACTTGGGTTAGAAATGCTGAGGCAGGAACGCTAAGACAGGAACGCTGGGGCAGAAATGCTGGGGCGGAAACGCAATGACAGAAATGCTGGGGCGGAAACGCAATGACAGAAATGCTGGGGCAGATAACGCAATGACAGAAATGCTGGGGCAGAAAACGCAATGACAGAAATGCTGGGGCAGAAAACGCAATGACAGAAATGCTGGGGCAGAAAACGCAAAGACAGAAATGCTGGGACAGAAAACGCAAAGACAGAAATGCTGGGGCAGAAAACGCAATGACAGAAATGCTGGGGCAGAAAACGCAATGACAGAAATGCTGGGGCAGAAAACGCAAAGACAGAAATGCTGGGGCAGAAAACGCAATGACAGAAATGCTGGGGCAGAAAACGCAATGACAGAAATGCTGGGGCAGAAAACGCAATGACAGAAATGCTGGGACAGAAAACGCAAAAACAGAAATGCTGGGGCAGAAAACGCAATGACAGAAAATGCTGTGGCAGACAACGCAATGACAGAAAATGCTGGGGCAGACAACGCAATGACAGAAATGCTGGGGCAGAAAACGCAATGACAGAAATGCAGGGGCAGAAAACGCAATGACAGAAATGCCTGGGCAGAAAACGCAATGACAGAAATGCCTGGGCAGAAACGCAATGACAGAAATGCCGGGGCAGAAACGCAATGACAGAAATGCTGGGGCAGAAACGCAACGACGGAAATCCTGGGGCAGAAACGCAATGACAGAAAAAGCTGTGACAGAAAAAGCTGTGACAGAAAAGCTGACACTGAACACTGAAGCAGAAACGCAGAGACAAGAAATGCAGAGACGAGAAACGCAGAGACTGAAACGCAGAGACTGAAACGCAGAGATCGAATGCTACGACAAAAAGCATGTATCGCAAGAAAACTGCCAACCTGACGGTGGACAGCCCCCCTCTCATGCTGCCAGCGTGTGACCCCTGGAGGAATGGTGGACAACCCCCCCTGCCAGTGAAACCCGTGTAAGGATGGACAGTGCGACCCTGGAATAAATCAGCAGACAGCCCCCCACCCCCTTGCTGCCAGGGTGAGACCCCTGGAGGAATGGACAACACCCACAAACTGCCAGCGGGACCCATGGATGGATGGACAGCCCCCCCGTGGCCAGAGCGACCCCGGAAGAATCGTGGACAGCCCCCTCCCTCCCCTCACGCTCTCAGCGTGAGACCCGTGGATGATGGACAGTCCCCCCCCCTTTCGCCAGTGCGATCCCGGAAGAAATCGGTGGACAGCCCCCCCATGCTGCCAGCATGTGACCCTAGCAGCAGGGGTGAATGGTCCCCCCCCAAGATGTCCCACGTGAGCAGGCGGGTAAGCCCCCCCCATGGAGCCAGGGTGAGAAACCAGGAGGCGTGCGGCGACCCCTCCATGATGCCCGGCGTGGGCTCCAGGGTGGTAACTGACGCATGGGTGGCAAGTGGATGGGTGGAGGAAGGACAGCCCCCCCGCATGAACACCGGGCCCCCATGCTGGAAGTAATGAAGTAATACCGGTGACAGTAAGAAGCCGGGAGAAGAGGGTGGGTGGCCCCCATGATGCTGGAACACAGGGATGAAAGGGAGAAGCGGCAGCGGCGGTGCCCCCCCCGGGATTGAGCCCAGAAAAGGTAGGTGGATGGATGAACAGACGAACCCCCCCGGTGGGATCACCGTAGGAAGCGGGCGGGCGGCACCCAGCCAGATGGAGCCCTGGGGAAAGACAGCCCCCCCCAGCATGGGCGCCGGGAGAAGCGCCCCCCACGAGGATGGAGGAACGATACCATAGCTGCGGCCGACCGCCGTGCTGCAAAGAGGCCGGAAATTACGTGCGTCGGCCACGTCGCCCAGAAATGACAGCAACCCAGACCCGACAGGGGAGGAGGCTTAAGTAGCCCTCTCAGCCTCCTCCCACAAATACAGTCTGGCCTGCAGTCAGCCTTACACCGGTCATATCGCAGTGGCTAGGCTCTGTTTCTTGAAAACCAAATCACTCGTAAACATATTGGGAAGCTATCATCTTGATCTGTTGATTGGAATAAGCATCCAAAGGGCTCCGACTCCTTTCCTAAATTTCTGTGAGTTCAATCCCCACCACAGCCTGTCAATTCATGCTTTTTTTTTCCCTTCTGCAACGAGTGGCGCCGCCACTGACCAGCTGCTCACTATCAACACTGTAAGCTGCCATTTTTTGTGGCAAAAGGTACCGTAACATTGACATTAAAGTACAACTTGGGACAACCACAGAGCTGCCACACCGTCGCAGTAGCGGTTCTGAGCTTGCTAATAGGTGCTGAAACTATCACAGAGATCTGAGCAGTGGATGAAGAGTTCCAAGTGCCTAGTAGACTCTTAATGGATGGATGATAGGTTCAAGCCCAACAGGCTGTCATTTTGCCAAAGGGTTGAAGAGGAGTCCTAACTGCTTAGACTTTTCATCAACGGGTCGACAGCTTCCAACAAATCCTTTCCTTATCAACCGGTGCCCTCCGCCACAAACCATCCACTGAATATGGAAACTGTATGCAGTGTTTTTCTTAACCAAAGCGTAGTCGGCAGGATTTGAACCTGCGTGGGGAGACCCCAATGGATTTCAAGTCCATCGCCTTAGCCACTCGGCCACGACTACCTGATGGTTTATTCTACTGTAGGTGGTGCCCATAGGGCAACAATGACAGCATGAGACCAGGTGATCAATGCAAATCGTATGCAGGTGAAAAACACAAGCTGCAGTAAGGAATGTTGAGTTGACCATGACTTCGAAAAAAGCATAGTCGGCAGGATTTGAACCTGCGCGTGGAGACCCCAATGGATTTTTAGGCCATCGCCTTAACCACTCGGCCATGACTACCTAACGCTCCTTGCCCTTTTATGACGTCACCGGAGTAGTCATGGCATTAAATTACTTTCCATGCCATAATCCTCTTTGACTGCATTATGACAATGACATCATAATATATTAACTGTCATATCGCAGTGGCTAGGCTCTGTTTCTTGAAAACCAAATCACTCGTAAACATATTGGGAAGCTATCATCTTGATCTGTTGATTGGAATAAGCGTCCAAAGGGCTCCGACTCCTTTCCTAAATTTCTGTGAGTTCAATCCCTACCACAGGCTGTCAATTCATGCTTTTTTTTTCCCCTTCTGCAACGAGCGGCCCCGCCACTGACCAGCTGCTCACTATCAACACTGTAAGCTGCCCTTTTTCGTGGCAAAAAAGGTACCATAAAAAAATTGACATTAAAGTACAACTTGGGGGGGGTGTGGCCGCGATGTGAGTGAGGAAGGACGTGTGTAGCATAGGCTCCCGACCATCCGTCCAGTTAATCCGCCTGAATCCTCCTATTCCCCCTGCCATCCTGCTCAGAAAACACCGGGCTGTGGTCTGGGGGGACACTCCGGTCCTCCGCATGACTGGGAAACGCAAATTGGCAAGGAAGGCAGCTGCGAAATCCTCTCAGCTCTCGCCGTCAGTCATTTGTGCGGCGGCCATCTTGCCTGCCATCTCCCTGTCTCTGACCTCTATCGCGGTGCAGACGGACCCGGGGATGGCGGCTCTCGGGACATCTGCTCTGGAGGGAGCCTCGGCAGCATCTCATGAGGATCCGGAACCCTTGGGGGAGCAGTCCACCGCGGCGATCCTGGCGGCCATCGCAGACAGTAAGGCCTCTGTGGAGGGTAAGATTGATACCCTGACCATAGAATGTAGGCTCATTAGGCAGGACATGGACAAGTTCAGGGGCCGCCTTACTGAAGCAGAACACCGCATATCTGCTGTGGAAGATACCACTGCCTCCACATTGCACTCTGTGTCTGAATTGCAGCAGCAGGTTAAAATCCTTATGGTGCGCTCTGAAGACGCAGAGAATCGCCTCAGGCGCAATAATGTGTGGGTGGTGGGGCTCCCTGAGGGTGCAGAGGGCCCCAACCCTGTTGTCTTTGCGGAGGCCTTTTTTAAACAACTCCTTTGCCTGCAGCACCTGTCACGGGTGTATGTTGTGGAACGTGCCCACAGAGTGCCCACTGGTCGGAGGCCTGCCGGCGCATGGCCGCCTGCATTTCTGGTCCGCCTGCTCAACTTCAGAGACAGGGATCTGATCCTGGCGGAGGCTCGCAAGCATCAGGAATTGAAACATGATAATGCTACCATACATCTATATCCTGACTAGTGATGAGCCGAACACCCCCGGGTTCGGTTCGCACCAGAACCCGCGAACGGACCGAAAGTTCGAACGAACATTAGAACCCTATTAAATACAATGGATGCGAACGTTCGAATTCTAAAGTGCTAATTATAACAACTATTATGCATGTTATTGTCCTAAAAAGGGTTTGGGAACCCGGGTTCTGCACCAGGGGACATGTATCAATGCAAAAAGAAGTTTTAAAAACGGTCGTTTTTCGGGAGCAGTCATTTTAATGATGCATAAAGTGAAAAAAAAAAGTCAAATATTCCTTTAAATATCGTACCTGGGGGGTGTCTAAAGTATGCCTGTGAAGTGCCACGTGTTTCCCGTGTTTAGAACTGTCCCTGCACAAAATGACACTTCTAAAGGAAAAAAAAGCCATTTAAAACTGCTTGCGGCTTTAATGTAATGTCTGGTCCCGGTAATATGGATGAAATTCTTTAAGAAAAATGGCATAGCTACCCCATGACCCCCCCCCCCCCTACCCCAGCCCATTACCAGCCCCTTTGGGTCTTGTATGGATATTAAGGGGAACCCCGCACATAAAATAAAAAAGGCCCTATATACTCTGAACAGCCCTATACAGGCGGTGCATACAAGACAGGGACTGTAGGTTTGTTCTTATGTAGAGTCTGTTTGTAATTTTGAACAGGTACATTGTTGAAGTGTAGCTCCAGACCAAAAATCTATTTTTAAACTTTTTGGAAAACATAGGTAAGGGTTATCACCCCTGTAACATTTGTTTTGCTGTCTGTGCCCCTGTTCAGAACATTTCACCTCACTTTCCGTCCCAATGACAACTGTTTTTGAAATGTGGTGTTTTTCTTGAAACAAGGATTGCTGATAAAGCATCAGTACAGAGGAGACACCTTTCTCCCATATTTATTCTTACAGGAGAGAATTTTCCTTCCTAGTGGTAGATTTCCTCTCACTTCCTGTTGTCTTCTTGCGTTTGCAAGTAGGAGTCGTTTGTAAGTTGGATGTTTGAAAGTAGGGACCTGCCGTATATACTCTGCAGAAATAGGCCCCTTAGTTGTTGGTGTTGGCACAACACTGTAAGCACTCACAGTTACTCTTGGTTGGTGCTGGAACGCCCTGCTGTCAACTATTATATCAGGAATTTTAATTACATATAATTGTTGAACAGTGGTAGTAAAAATTGGGCCTTTGATGGTGGTGCTGGTGCCACAACACTGTAAGCCCTGACAGTTACTCTTGGTGGGTGCAGCAATGGGCCCTGCTGTGAATTATTAGATCAAGAATTGTAATTACATGCCCCTGTTGAACAGGGGCTGAAAAATTGGGCCTTAGGCACTGGTGGCACAACACTGCAACCCCTCACAGATACTGTACTTGGAGCACAGCAATGAGCCCTGTTGCAAAGTATTGCTTCAAAAATTGTAATGACACGCCCCTGTTAAACAGGGGCTGAAAAATTGGGCCTTAGGCACTGGTGGCACAACACTGCAACTCCTCACAGATACTGTACTTGGAGCACACCAATGAGCCCTGTTGCAAAGTATTGCTTCAAAAATTGTAATGACACGCCCCTGTTAAACAGGGGCTGAAAAATTGGGCCTTAGGCACTGGTGGCACAACACTGCAACTCCTCACAGATACTGTACTTGGAGCACAGCAATGAGCCCTGTTGCAAAGTATTGCTTCAAAAATTGTAATGACACGTACCTGTTAAACAGGGGCTGAAAAATTGGGCCTTAGGCACTGGTGGCACAACACTGCAACTCCTCACAGATACTGTACTTGGAGCACACCAATGAGCCCTGTTGCAAAGTATTGCTTCAAAAATTGTAATGACACACCCCTGTTAAACAGGGGCTGAAAAATTGGGCCTTAGGCACTGGTGGCACAACACTGCAACTCCTCACAGATACTGTACTTGGAGCACAGCAATGAGCCCTGTTGCAAAGTATTGCTTCAAAAATTGTAATGACACGCCCCTGTTAAACAGGGGCTGAAAAATTGGGCTTTAGGCACTGGTGGCACAACACTGCAACTCCTCACAGATACTGTACTTGGAGCACACCAATGAGCCCTGTTGCAAAGTATTGCTTCAAAAATTGTAATGACACGCCCCTGTTAAACAGGGGCTGAAAAATTGGGCCTTAGGCACTGGTGGCACAACACTGCAACTCCTCACAGATACTGTACTTGGAGCACAGCAATGAGCCCTGTTGCAAAGTATTGCTTCAAAAATTGTAATTACACGCCCCTGTTAAACAGGGGCTGAAAAATTGGGCGTTAGGCACTGGTGGCGGCACCCATAAACAAAAATGATCTTACAAGCTATCATCATCAATCGTATCATTGAGGACTCGGAGGAGGAGGATAGCCAGTCAACATAACAGCACAGGCACTCAGCATCAGCATCAGTCTTGAAGGGATGTGACATGTTAAAATCAATTAGTCTGTTATATCAGCATCAGGTGTGTGGTAGCTGGTGGTGATCCAAGACTGGTTCATCTTGATGAAAGTCAGTCGATCAACCGAGTCGGTGGACAGGCGCACCCTGTGATCCGTGACAAATCCTCCAGCAGCACTGAATGTGCGTTCCGAAAGAACGCTGGATGCAGGACAGGCCAGTAGCTCAATTGCATACTGTGCAAGCTCTGGCCAGTGATCCATCCTCAAGACCCAGTAAGCCAGAGGATTTTCGGTGGGGAAGGTGTCCAAGTCTGACCTTGCCCCTAGATATTCCTGCACCATGTTTATCAGACGCTGGCGATGGTTGCTGGAACCGATCATACTTTGGGGCTGCGGACTAAAGAATTGTCTGAACGCATCGGTCAGACGGCCACCTTCCCCACCGCTCCTTCTTTGACTGGCCGAAGCCTCAGCAACTCGTTGTCCAGGACCAGGAGTTTGCAACCTCCCAGTCTCTGGGAACGCGTTGCACAGACCTTTCTGCAAGGCCTCCCGGAGTTGTCTCATCCTCTGCTCCCTCTGCGACGGTAACATAAGGTCCGCAACCTTACCCTTGTACCGTGGATCAAGGAGAGTGGCCAGCCAGTAATGGTCCCTCTCCTTGATCCGAAGAATACGAGGATCCTTCCGCAGACTTTGCAGGATCAGGGAGGCCATGCAGCGTAGTTTTGCTGAGGCATTCGCTCCGGAGTCCTCTGGGTCACTAAGGACGACATGATCCGCAGCCACCTCCTCCCAGCCACGTACAAGTCCACTGGTTTCTTGGGACTGTAAATCATCCCTAAAAGACTGCTGCTGATGATGCTGAGTGCCAGCCTCCACCTCCATGCTGACACAATCCTCCTCCTCCTCCTCCTCCTCCTCCTCCTCATCCTGTGCGATGGGTGGGACAGAAGGAACACTGTCTGGGTAAAGGGGGCCTTGAGAGGCAAGGAAGTCCTCCTCTTCCTGCCTCTGTTCTGCCTCAAGTGCCCTGTCCATTATTCCACGCAGCGTGTGCTCCAACAGGTGGACAAGAGGTACAGTGTCACTGATGCATGCACTGTCACTGCTCACCATCCTCGTGGCCTCCTCAAATGGTGCCAGGACAGTGCATGCATCCCTGATCATGCCCCACTGGCGTGGAGAAAAAAAACCAAGCTCCCCTGACCCTGTCCTGGTGCCGTAGTCGCACAGGTACTCATTGATGGCCCTCTGCTGCGTGTGCAGCCGCTGCAGCATGGCCAACGTTGAGTTCCACCTGGTGGGCATGTCACATATAAGGCGGTTCTTGGGCAGGTTCAACTCCTTTTGCAGCTCAGCCAGGCGAGCACTGGCATTATAAGATCTGCGGAAATGCACACAGACTTTCCTGGCCTGCCTCAGGACATCCTGTAAGCCCGGGTACCTGCCCAAGAAGCGCTGCACCACCAGGTTAAGGACGTGAGCCACACAGGGCACATGGGTCAGTTGTCCCTGTCGGAGGGCGGAGAGGAGGTTGGTGCCATTGTTGCAAACCACCATTCCTGGCTTAAGCTGGCGTGGCGTCAACCACCTCTCGGCCTGGCCCTGCAGAGCAGACAGGACCTCTGCCCCAGTGTGGCTTCTGTCCCCCAAACACACCAGCGCAAGCACGGCATGGCATCTTTTTGCCTGCGTACTTGCGTAGCCCCGTGAACGGCTACGGAGCACCGCTGGTTCATAGGACAAACCACAGGAAGAGGCCATGGAGGAAGAAGAAGAGGAGGGGGTGGAGGAGAGAGGTGTGTCACAACCAGTAGTAGCATTTTGGAGGCGTGGCGGTGGGACAACCTCCAACACTACTGCACCTTGTCCTGAATCCTTCCCAGCTGCCAAAAGAGTGACCCAATGGGCCGTGAAAGAAAGGTAACGTCCCTGTCCATGCCTGCTGGACCATGAGTCAGCGGTAATATGCACCTTACCGCTGACCGCCCTGTCCAGCGAGGCCAAGACATTGCCTTCCACATGCCGGTAGAGAGCCGGAATAGCCTTCCGTGAGAAAAAGTGGCGTTTGGGAACCTGCCACTGAGGAACTGCACATTGCACAAACTCACGGAAGGGGGCCGAGTCTACCAACTGAAAAGGCAGCAGTTGAAGCGCTAGCAATTTAGCCAAGCTAGCATTCAACCGCTGGGCATGTGGATGGCTGGGAGTGAACTTCTTTCGACGGTCCAGCAGCTGGGGCAGGGAAATTTGCCTGCTAGAATCGGACGTCGGTGTACTGCTAGCAGAGTGGGCGCAAGTACTTGGCTGTGACACACCTAATTCTACACCTTCATTCCTCTCAGTGCATGTTTCAGAGAGGACTGAAGTTATAGTGGGGTTGGAGATCCCAGCTGATGCGGTGCAAGGAGAGGTCCGCTTTGTTCTTTGGTGTGGGTCTTTGAGGTAGGCTTGCCAACGAGCTGCATGGCAGGTCAACATATGTCTGGTCAGGCATGTGGTACCCAAGCGGCTGATGTTTTGGCCACGCGATATACGCTTGAGACATATGTTGCAAACAGCAGCTGTGCGATCTGATGCACTAGCCTCAAAAAAGGCCCACACCAAAGAACTTTTTGAATGACGGGCAGAGGCAGCGCCCTGCACAGGCGGAGCTCTGCGGTGTGATTCCGTCGGTGTACTGCCCTTACGCTGGCCACCAAAGGGCATCCTGCCTCGTTGGAGATGTGCCTCCTCCTCATCCTCCTCCTCCTCCTCTCTCCTATTAGGCACCCACGTGGAGTCAGTGACCTCATCATCCCCTCCCTCCTCATCACTGGAGCCAATCTGGCAGTATGCTGCAGCTGCTGGAACATGACTGCCAGATTGGTGTCCTTCTTGAGCATCCCCTCTGTCTGCTCTCACGCTACTGCCTTCCTCTAGCTGGGTTTCATCATCAGACCCTTCGAAACGCTGGGCATCCTCCTGGAGCATGTACCCAACACTGTGCTGAAACAGTTCGGGGGACTCCTCAGGAGGAGGACATGGTGGGTCTAGGGAAGGAGTGACTGATGATTTGTCTGACATTGATACCAGGGAAGACGACGCTTTGGCAGCTGCTTTTCCAGTACCCTGAGCCTGGGTGAGAGAGGATGAGGAGGAGGAGGAGGGCTTGGTCATCCACTCTACCAAGTCTTCGGCATGATGTGGCTCAACATGTCCAGCTGCCGAAAAGAAGGACAAGCGTGTCCCATGGCCATGTGCTGATGACAATGCACCGCGTCCACGACCAGCACTGTTGCCCCCAGACACAGAGCCTGCTTGCCCTCTTTTATTGCCTCCTGACTGTCTGCCTCTCCTTGTTTGCCTTCCAGACATTCTAATAGATGGCCTGCAGGGAGATGGGAAAAAAGCAATAAGGGCTACCTTCAGGTGTCCTTCTCTGTCCCTTGAAACAAGGACTTTCACAGTGAAAGAAACTGACACTCTCCCTACCTACAGTTTTCTGTCCCTAGAAAAAATGTTTTTTTTAATCACAATATAGCACAAGGACAATTCACTCACTGTCCTTACAGGTCCCTGGAAACAAGGACTTGCAGAGTGAAATAAACTGACACTCTCCCTACCTACAGTTTTCTGTCCCTAGAATAAATGTTTTTTTTAAGCACAATATAGCACAAGGAGAATTCACTCACTGTCCTTCCAGGTCCCTGGAAACAAGGACTTGCAGAGTGAAATAAACTGACACTCTCCCTACCTACAGTTTTCTGTCCCTAGAATAAATGTTTTTTTTAAGCACAATATAGCACAAGGACAATTCACTCACTGTCCTTACAGGTCCCTGGAAACAAGGACTTGCAGAGTGAAAGAAAAAAAACACTCTCCCTACCTACAGTTTTCTGTCCCTAGAAAAAATGTTTTTTTTAATCACAATATAGCACAAGGACAATTCACTCACTGTCCTTACAGGTCCCTGGAAACAAGGACTTGCAGAGTGAAAGAAAAAAAACACTCTCCCTACCTACAGTTTTCTGTCCCTAGAAAAAATGTTTTTTTTAATCACAATATAGCACAAGGACAATTCACTCACTGTCCTTCCAGGTCCCTGGAAACAAGGACTTGCAGAGTGAAATAAACTGACACTCTCCCTACCTACAGTTTTCTGTCCCTAGAATAAATGTTTTTTTTAAGCACAATATAGCACAAGGACAATTCACTCACTGTCCTTACAGGTCCCTGGAAACAAGGACTTGCAGAGTGAAAGAAAAAAAACACTCTCCCTACCTACAGTTTTCTGTCCCTAGAAAAAATGTTTTTTTTAATCACAATATAGCACAAGGACAATTCACTCACTGTCCTTCCAGGTCCCTGGAAACAAGGACTTGCAGAGTGAAATAAACTGACACTCTCCCTACCTACAGTTTTCTGTCCCTAGAATAAATGTTTTTTTTAAGCACAATATAGCACAAGGACAATTCACTCACTGTCCTTACAGGTCCCTGGAAACAAGGACTTGCAGAGTGAAAGAAAAAAAACACTCTCCCTACCTACAGTTTTCTGTCCCTAGAAAAAATGTTTTTTTTAATCACAATATAGCACAAGGACAATTCACTCACTGTCCTTACAGGTCCCTGGAAACAAGGACTTGCAGAGTGAAAGAAAAAAAACACTCTCCCTACCTACAGTTTTCTGTCCCTAGAAAAATTTTTTTTTTAATCACAATATAGCACAAGGACAATTCACTCACTGTCCTTCCAGGTCCCTGGAAACAAGGACTTGCAGAGTGAAATAAACTGACACTCTCCCTACCTACAGTTTTCTGTCCCTAGAATAAATGTTTTTTTTAAGCACAATATAGCACAAGGACAATTCACTCACTGTCCTTACAGGTCCCTGGAAACAAGGACTTGCAGAGTGAAAGAAAAAAAACACTCTCCCTACCTACAGTTTTCTGTCCCTAGAAAAAATGTTTTTTTTAATCACAATATAGCACAAGGACAATTCACTCACTGTCCTTCCAGGTCCCTGGAAACAAGGACTTGCAGAGTGAAATAAACTGACACTCTCCCTACCTACAGTTTTCTGTCCCTAGAATAAATGTTTTTTTTAAGCACAATATAGCACAAGGACAATTCACTCACTGTCCTTACAGGTCCCTGGAAACAAGGACTTGCAGAGTGAAAGAAAAAAAACACTCTCCCTACCTACAGTTTTCTGTCCCTAGAAAAAATGTTTTTTTTAATCACAATATAGCACAAGGACAATTCACTCACTGTCCTTACAGGTCCCTGGAAACAAGGACTTGCAGAGTGAAAGAAAAAAAACACTCTCCCTACCTACAGTTTTCTGTCCCTAGAAAAAATGTTTTTTTTAATCACAATATAACACAAGGACAATTCACTCACTGTCCTTCCAGGTCCCTGGAAACAAGGACTTGCAGAGTGAAATAAACTGACACTCTCCCTACCTACAGTTTTCTGTCCCTAGAATAAATGTTTTTTTTAAGCACAATATAGCACAAGGACAATTCACTCACTGTCCTTACAGGTCCCTGGAAACAAGGACTTGCAGAGTGAAAGAAAAAAAACACTCTCCCTACCTACAGTTTTCTGTCCCTAGAAAAAATGTTTTTTTTAATCACAATATAGCACAAGGACAATTCACTCACTGTCCTTCCAGGTCCCTGGAAACAAGGACTTGCAGAGTGAAATAAACTGACACTCTCCCTACCTACAGTTTTCTGTCCCTAGAATAAATGTTTTTTTTAAGCACAATATAGCACAAGGACAATTCACTCACTGTCCTTACAGGTCCCTGGAAACAAGGACTTGCAGAGTGAAAGAAAAAAAACACTCTCCCTACCTACAGTTTTCTGTCCCTAGAAAAAATGTTTTTTTTAATCACAATATAGCACAAGGACAATTCACTCACTGTCCTTCCAGGTCCCTGGAAACAAGGACTTGCAGAGTGAAATAAACTGACACTCTCCCTACCTACAGTTTTCTGTCCCTAGAATAAATGTTTTTTTTAAGCACAATATAGCACAAGGACAATTCACTCACTGTCCTTACAGGTCCCTGGAAACAAGGACTTGCAGAGTGAAAGAAAAAAAACACTCTCCCTACCTACAGTTTTCTGTCCCTAGAAAAAATGTTTTTTTTAATCACAATATAGCACAAGGACAATTCACTCACTGTCCTTCCAGGTCCCTGGAAACAAGGACTTGCAGAGTGAAATAAACTGACACTCTCCCTACCTACAGTTTTCTGTCCCTAGAATAAATGTTTTTTTTAAGCACAATATAGCACAAGGACAATTCACTCACTGTCCTTACAGGTCCCTGGAAACAAGGACTTGCAGAGTGAAAGAAAAAAAACACTCTCCCTACCTACAGTTTTCTGTCCCTAGAAAAAATGTTTTTTTTAATCACAATATAGCACAAGGACAATTCACTCACTGTCCTTACAGGTCCCTGGAAACAAGGACTTGCAGAGTGAAAGAAAAAAAACACTCTCCCTACCTACAGTTTTCTGTCCCTAGAAAAAATGTTTTTTTTAATCACAATATAACACAAGGACAATTCACTCACTGTCCTTCCAGGTCCCTGGAAACAAGGACTTGCAGAGTGAAATAAACTGACACTCTCCCTACCTACAGTTTTCTGTCCCTAGAATAAATGTTTTTTTTAAGCACAATATAGCACAAGGACAATTCACTCACTGTCCTTACAGGTCCCTGGAAACAAGGACTTGCAGAGTGAAAGAAAAAAAACACTCTCCCTACCTACAGTTTTCTGTCCCTAGAAAAAATGTTTTTTTTAATCACAATATAGCACAAGGACAATTCACTCACTGTCCTTACAGGTCCCTGGAAACAAGGACTTGCAGAGTGAAAGAAAAAAAACACTCTCCCTACCTACAGTTTTCTGTCCCTAGAAAAAATGTTTTTTTTAATCACAATATAACACAAGGACAATTCACTCACTGTCCTTCCAGGTCCCTGGAAACAAGGACTTGCAGAGTGAAATAAACTGACACTCTCCCTACCTACAGTTTTCTGTCCCTAGAATAAATGTTTTTTTTAAGCACAATATAGCACAAGGACAATTCACTCACTGTCCTTACAGGTCCCTGGAAACAAGGACTTGCAGAGTGAAAGAAAAAAAACACTCTCCCTACCTACAGTTTTCTGTCCCTAGAAAAAATGTTTTTTTTAATCACAATATAGCACAAGGACAATTCACTCACTGTCCTTCCAGGTCCCTGGAAACAAGGACTTGCAGAGTGAAATAAACTGACACTCTCCCTACCTACAGTTTTCTGTCCCTAGAATAAATGTTTTTTTTAAGCACAATATAGCACAAGGACAATTCACTCACTGTCCTTACAGGTCCCTGGAAACAAGGACTTGCAGAGTGAAAGAAAAAAAACACTCTCCCTACCTACAGTTTTCTGTCCCTAGAAAAAATGTTTTTTTTAATCACAATATAGCACAAGGACAATTCACTCACTGTCCTTACAGGTCCCTGGAAACAAGGACTTGCAGAGTGAAAGAAAAAAAACACTCTCCCTACCTACAGTTTTCTGTCCCTAGAAAAAATGTTTTTTTTAATCACAATATAGCACAAGGACAATTCACTCACTGTCCTTCCAGGTCCCTGGAAACAAGGACTTGCAGAGTGAAATAAACTGACACTCTCCCTACCTACAGTTTTCTGTCCCTAGAATAAATGTTTTTTTTAAGCACAATATAGCACAAGGACAATTCACTCACTGTCCTTACAGGTCCCTGGAAACAAGGACTTGCAGAGTGAAAGAAAAAAAACACTCTCCCTACCTACAGTTTTCTGTCCCTAGAAAAAATGTTTTTTTTAATCACAATATAGCACAAGGACAATTCACTCACTGTCCTTCCAGGTCCCTGGAAACAAGGACTTGCAGAGTGAAATAAACTGACACTCTCCCTACCTACAGTTTTCTGTCCCTAGAATAAATGTTTTTTTTAAGCACAATATAGCACAAGGACAATTCACTCACTGTCCTTACAGGTCCCTGGAAACAAGGACTTGCAGAGTGAAAGAAAAAAAACACTCTCCCTACCTACAGTTTTCTGTCCCTAGAAAAAATGTTTTTTTTAATCACAATATAGCACAAGGACAATTCACTCACTGTCCTTACAGGTCCCTGGAAACAAGGACTTGCAGAGTGAAAGAAAAAAAACACTCTCCCTACCTACAGTTTTCTGTCCCTAGAAAAAATGTTTTTTTTAATCACAATATAACACAAGGACAATTCACTCACTGTCCTTCCAGGTCCCTGGAAACAAGGACTTGCAGAGTGAAATAAACTGACACTCTCCCTACCTACAGTTTTCTGTCCCTAGAATAAATGTTTTTTTTAAGCACAATATAGCACAAGGACAATTCACTCACTGTCCTTACAGGTCCCTGGAAACAAGGACTTGCAGAGTGAAAGAAAAAAAACACTCTCCCTACCTACAGTTTTCTGTCCCTAGAAAAAAATTTTTTTTAATCACAATATAGCACAAGGACAATTCACTCACTGTCCTTACAGGTCCCTGGAAACAAGGACTTGCAGAGTGAAATAAACTGACACTCTCCCTACCTACAGTTTTCTGTCCCTAGAATAAATGTTTTTTTTAATCACAATATAGCACAAGGACAATTCACTCACTGTCCTTCCAGGTCCCTGGAAACAAGGACTTGCAGAGTGAAATAAACTGACACTCTCCCTACCTACAGTTTTCTGTCCCTAGAATAAATGTTTTTTTTAAGCACAATATAGCACAAGGACAATTCACTCACTGTCCTTACAGGTCCCTGGAAACAAGGACTTGCAGAGTGAAAGAAAAAAAACACTCTCCCTACCTACAGTTTTCTGTCCCTAGAAAAAATGTTTTTTTTAAGCACAATATAGCACAAGGACAATTCACTCACTGTCCTTACAGGTCCCTGGAAACAAGGACTTGCAGAGTGAAAGAAAAAAAACACTCTCCCTACCTACAGTTTTCTGTCCCTAGAAAAAATGTTTTTTTTAATCACAATATAGCACAAGGACAATTCACTCACTGTCCTTACAGGTCCCTGGAAACAAGGACTTGCAGAGTGAAAGAAACTGACACTGTCCCTACCTACAGTTTTCTGTCCCTAGAATAAATGTTTTTTTTAAGCACAATATAGCACAAGGAGAATTCACTCACTGTCCTTCCAGGTCCCTGGAAACAAGGACTTGCAGAGTGAAATAAACTGACACTCTCCCTACCTACAGTTTTCTGTCCCTAGAATAAATGTTTTTTTTAAGCACAATATAGCACAAGGACAATTCACTCACTGTCCTTACAGGTCCCTGGAAACAAGGACTTGCAGAGTGAAAGAAACTGACACTCTCCCTACCTACAGTTTTCTGTCCCTAGAATAAATGTTTTTTTAAGCACAATATAGCACAAGGACAATTCACTCACTGTCCTTCCAGGTCCCTGGAAACAAGGACTTGCAGAGTGAAAGAAACTGACACTGTCCCTACCTACAGTTTTCTGTCCCTAGAATAAATGTTTTTTTTAAGCACACTATAGCACAAGCACAAAACACACTGACACTCTCCCTACCTATCCTTCTCTTTCCCTAAACTAAAGGAATCCAGGTTAAGCAAGAAAGAAATAACAGTCACTGTCCCTGCCTATGCTGCTCTATCCCTGCTCCGGAACACACTACACTAGGCCGCCGTGCTGGCGGCCTTTTATAGTGTGGGGCGTGTACTAAACACCCTCAGCAATAATTGGCCACAGGCATCCTGCCTGTGGCCAATCATTGCTCTCCTCACTGCCGGCGCTGTGATTGGCCAAGCATGCGGGGTCACAGTGCATGCTTGGCCAATCACAGCGCCTGGATGACACTGCGATGGCGTAGTGCATTGTGGGCCGTTCGCGTCACTCGAATTTGGCGCGAACGGCCCAAATCGTTCGATCTTCGTCGAACGATCGAACAGCCGATGTTCGAGTCGAACGTATGTTCGACTCGAACACGAAGCTCATCCCTAATCCTGACTTTTCTCCGGATTTACAGAGGAAAAGGCGCTCTTTCACGGATGTCCGCAAGCGATTGAGGGAGAAGAACCTGGTCTACAGTATGCTGTATCCGAGTCGTCTGAAGGTTATTCATTATGACTCCTCAAGATTTTTTGATTCCCCTGTGGAAGCGGCAGAATGGCTGGATTCCATTGCCTAAGGATGTGTGCAAGTGGCATGTTGGTTGTGATTCCTGACTCTGGAACTGCGTGTCCCCTTGCTGGCACAGGTGGTTCTTGTTGCCCAAATTAATATCCGATACTGTGCGGTCATTTAGCTGCACCTGCCTTTTCGGGGGAGGGAACTGTGTCTACTACCCGGGGTCTTTGGTCCGTTCATCATCGGGAGCCCTGCTGGATGGTACTACGTGTCCACTGGAGTGACCCCCTACTGAGTGGATGAACTCTCTGAACTGTCCACTACTGTTTTTATGGTTCTTGGGAATAAAGTTTCTCGGGCGTGTTTTTGGTTTGGTTCGCCTAGAGCAAACAGGGCGTTGGGATTTTGAACAGTTAATTTTTTGGACTGTTTTGCTGTTTTTCTTTTCCTTTTTTTTTCTTTTTTTTTGTTGCTTGTTTTTTTTTTTTCCCCGTTTGCACCCTGCTTCACAGGCTGGTGCAGATGGGTGGTTACCTTGCCTAGTATGGTCCCTATTGTGTAACTGCTGTCATATGGTGGTCCGTGGCTCACTGTATTCAGGTTCTCCCCCCTCCGGCCTTCCCTGTCTGGTGCTCTTCTCCTTCCCTCATGTTATATTCTCTCCAACGTGATGAGCTGTCCCTTAACAGGAACTGGATACAGAAGGCCATTCACTCTACCTACTCCTCTTATGCGAGAGGGATGGCTATTTTAATCCATAAGAAACTTGTATGTGCTATTGAACATGTGGTGACGGATCCTGGTGGCCGTTATGCCATTGTGGTCCTAACTGTTGAGTCTCAATTAATTGCAATTTTTAATGTTTATGTCCCCCCTCCCTTTAAAAATGAGGTACTCTATCAGGTCCTGGACAAGGTTGCCACATTTTGCCCCCTGAGGCTATTTGTGGCTGGGGATTTTAATAATATCCTTGATTACTCCTTGGATTCCTCAAACCCGAATAGGGTGCGGAATCTTGACCTGGGGCTCTGGGCAGACGTTGCGGCTTTAGAGGAGGTGTGGCGGTGGAAACATCCTGGTGAGAGAGGTTACTCCTATCTTTCCCATGTCAGTACCTCCTCTTCCCGCATTGATCTGGCGTTTGCCAACCCTGCTCTTTTGCCCCACGTTGAGGAGGTCCGTTATCTAGCAGGGGGTCTTTCTGACCACACTCCTTTGTGGGTGGCAATAACCTTTGCCATTCGGAGCCCGCAGGAGGGTTTGGAGGCTGCACCCTGGTTGGGTGGCTGAGTCCTCCGTCGAGGCCCTGGTTTCACCTCATTTGCAGGAATATTGGCAGCATAACGAGGACTCAGCGGGTGGGCCGGTGGTGTGGGATGCGTTTAAAGCGTCCACACGGGGGGCATATGTGTCGGCCATAAAGGCTGCTAGGATTGAGAAAAATTCAAAATCGGAGGAGTTGCAGGCCCATGAAATTCTGTGCGCACAGATGCATGCCGATGCGCCTTCCCCCGCTTCTCTGATTGAGCTGCAAATGGCCAGAAGGGCCCTTCTGGTACATTTTCAGGACCTGGACCACTGCACTCGCAAGAGTAGGGCTGAGGAATTGTTTGAGAGGAGCGATAAGAATGGGAAGCTGTTGGCGTACCTCTCTGCAGACACTAGGGCACATGCCATCGTCCCATGGGTCTCTTTCCCTGATGGGACCATAGTAAGGGATAGTGAGGGAATAATGCAGGCCTTTGTGTCCTACTATTCAGAACTTTACTCAGCTATCTCTCCGTATGACCACCGGGACCTGACTGACCTGCTGGGTCCCCTTCAGATCCCGGAGTTGTCCGAGGAGGCGGTAGCCAGTCTTGAGGCCCCCTTCACGGACAAAGAATTGGCATCTGCCATTGCATCTTTCCCTAATTCTAAGTCGCCGGGCCCGGATGGACTCCCAGCAGAGTGGTATAAGCAGTATCTAGATGTTTTATCCCCCAGACTCTGAAGACTCTATAGTGACTGTTTTGACTTAGGAGACCTTCCGGCATCTTTCTATGAAGCGCATGTTGTGTAACTCCCCAAACCCGATAAGGACCCTCTCTGCTGTTCTTCCAATAGGCCCATAGCGCTGTTAAATATGGATCTGAAAATCCTCACCAAGATGATTGCTAATAGACTGATGAAAATTATACACCACTTGGTATCGCCTGACCAGACCGGGTTCATGCCCCAGAAAGCCACTGATATAAACCTGAGACGGGTGTTTACCCACACACAGTTGGGGGCTGAGGTGTCCTCGGGGGGGGGGCTCTGGTGTTCTTTGACCTGGAGAAGGCCTTTGACTCCATTGATTGGGGTTATATGACCTATGTCCTACAGCGCATGGGGTTTGGCCCCAGGTTCCTTAAATGGATTTCGCTGTTGTATGACCACCCGGTTGCGGCCCTCCGCTTTAATGGAGGGGTGTCTGGGACTTTTCCAGTGTCCAGGGGCACCAGACAGGGGTGTCCACTTTCACCCGGCCTGTTTCCTCTCGTCATGGAGCCTTTGACGATTGCGCTACGTTCCTCCCCCCAAATTCAGGGCATCTGCGTAGGCACCCTAATTGAAATCACAGCACTTTATCCGGATGACTTAGTACTGTTTATCAGAGATACTGGGCCTTCTCTACGGGCTGCGTTGTCACTTTTGGAAAAATTTGCTACAGTCTCTGGGCTCCGGGATAACTGGACTAAGTCTAAGATACTTCCCCTGTGTTCCCACCCCATCCCTGATCAGGCTGATCCTATCGTTCCTTTGCAGTGGGTCTCCCAAATTAAGTACTTAGGGCTTTAGATCACTAACTCTGTGACGGACTTTGTTAAACTTAATATCTCCCCGCTGCTCATTGCAATATCTAAAAAATGTCAGGCTTGGAAAAATCTCCCCTTGTCCCTCATAGGGAAAATCAATCTGATTAAGATGAAAATTCTGCCATTATTGCTATATACCCTTAGAAATTCTCCAGTGTAGATTCCTAAGTCCCTTTTTAAATCCATTGATACCATGATTTCCTCCTTTTTGTGGCAGGGAGGCGTCCCTCGCCTTAAATTGGCGATCTTGCAGCAGCCATGTGGGGAGGGAGGGCTTGCAGTCTCTAACTTCCACAAATATTTTTTGGCTGGGCAATTGACGGTGGCCCACCGCTGGTTACTGTTCCTCCGGATGATACATCTGTATCCCTGGAGGCTGCCTGTGTGGGCTCTTATGAGGCATTGTCTCATTTGGTCTACAGGGGCCTGAAGGCTCCCTACCCCTTGACGCACTCCATGCGCTCAGTGATGAGGGCCTGGGCTGTGGTCCAGGGATTGCGGTCGCCTAGCTCTACTAGATTATCGCCTAGTCTCCCCTTGTGGAGGAACCCCAACTTATCACATTTTTTCTGCTACCCGGACCCGGTGGTTTGGACGGGGTATGGAATTAAGCTTTTGGCCCATATTGTGTCCGACGGTACCCTATTGTCCTTTGATGAACTAAAACAGAAGTACGATTTACCTAATTCCCACTTTTTCAGGTATCTGCAGTTAAGGCATGCCTTTCACGCACAGTTTGGTGGGGGGACCCTTAGCCTGGAGCCCAGTGATCTTGAGCTATTGGCGTGCAGTGAATCCCTACCTAAACCCGTTTCCAGTTTTTACAAAGACCTGTTCCCGGAGATGACTTTCCTACTCAGACCCTGCAGAGGGGCTTGGGAGGCTGTGGCCCTGGGGTTGGACAGAGATGATTGGGATGACATGTGGGGGATTACTTTTCAATATTTGGTCTCGAGTAGGGACAGACTGATCCTTTATAAGTTTCTGCACAGAGTTTATCTTACTCTGGCAAGACTGACAAGGATGTATGGGACGCAGAGCTCTCTCTGCTGGAGATGTTCTGCACCCTTAGCCACCTTTATGCACATCTTTTGGGAATGTCCTCCAATCAAACACTACTGGCAGGCCGTTGCTGACTGTATTAGGTCGGTCACCTCCATATCTATCCCCATGTCTGTTGAGGTTTGTCTTCTACATCTGGTTGAACCCCTGGCCACTACCAGGGCTATACGAACCTTACTCACGCTTTTGTTGTACTATGCTAAAAAGCGCATCATCCTATCATGGAGAAGTTCTGTAGCTCCTACTGTTGACACGTGGAAAGCGCTGGTCAATAAAGCAATACCCTTTTATAAGGCCACTTATTTGAGTAGGGGGGCACTGACTAAATTTGACAAGGTTTGGGGGGGTTGGATGGCTACTATAGATACGGCATCTGATTGATATATTAAACTTGTAGGGATGGGGTAGTGTCTCCTTTCCTGTTGTCCTATGTCTGGGTGGGGGGGTTTGGGGGCGGGGGGGAACTGATTTCATGTGCTCTATCCAATTTGTTTCTACAGAGAGCTACTGGACTGTACTTCTGAATCATGGCGGGGTGCCTCTGGTTGGTGGCCGTGACATCTATGTTCCTATCTAGGCAGGGGGGGGTATACTTTGTTGGTTTTATGGGGGGGGATGGGGGTAGGGGGTTGAGAGTGTCACAGGTTTAATGTAATAATTTGTGTTCTGTTTTATGACTGTATGCATCGGCAAATTTTGTGGCCGGCTGTCTCCACATTGTGTGGAGTGTTGTTTTCTGTACTGTGTAAAAAAAAAAACATAATTTACAAAAAAAATAAAAGTACAACTTGGGACATCCACAGAGCTGCCACACCGTCGCAGTAGCGGTTCTGAGCTTGCTAATATGTGCTGAAACTATCACCAAGATCTGAGCAGTGGATGAAGAGTTCCAAGTGCCTAGTAGACTCTTAATGGATGGATGATAGGTTCAAGCCCAACAGGCTGTCATTTTGCAAAAGGGGTGAAGAGGAGTCCAAACTGCTTAGACTTTTCATCAACGGGTCGACAGCTTCCAACAAATCCTTTCCTTATCAACAGGTGCCCTCCGCCACAAACCATCCACTGAATATGGAAACTGTACGCAGTGTTTTTCTTAACCAAAGCGTAGTCGGCAGGATTTTGTTGTGATTTCATTAATATTTTTAATAATAATAATACATTTAAAAATTTACTGGCAGAAATTTTTAAGTCCAGTAGGCCTCAAGGGTGACGTGAACTACTGCACTTGTGAACCTTTCAGAGAAGAACACATGAACACATGTTTTTCCAACATTCAATGGATCACCTATCTGTAATTTTTACAAACAGTTGTTGGGACAGGGATTTGCCTGGATAATAGGGTCCCTTGTCACATAAACCAAAATTTTTGTTATAGGCCATTGTCGAATAGACTCAGAAAAGCAACGCAAATAGGTGGATAAGCCTGAGAAGTTACTGTGACTAACAGTTAAAACTAGAGCAAAGATTCCCATTGTTTCAGAGGGTAAGATTGCCCCTTAAAGTAAAGCAACCAGTTTACTCAGCTTGCTCCCCAAACAATGGCATCATAAACGCTGGCTAATTCTACAACCAAAATCCGATTTTAACAACCAGAGAAACATACAAACATCCAAGTTTTGTATACATTTTTCTTATATATCTGTATATATAGATATATGACCATAAGTGACGCCTATGCCATGTTCTCAGACATTTTAAGAAAACACCTGGATACATGTTACATTATAAATACGCATGATATTCAAAGTAAGAACATATATTGATATGTAATAAATAAGAATGATGTTTAGATTATCAATGACATTTTAGGTCATAGGGAAAAATATGATTTTAGTATCTGTTGACCTAGGGACTGTGTTAGAAGAATAAATATAGATATCAATGTGATTTTATAAATAGAAGTGTTTTAAAGAGTTAATTAGCAGCATGAAATATGTCAAATTGTGATTATAGAAAATAAAGGAACCTATGTTTAGAAATTAACACGTATTCAAAATATATAGATAAATATTTTTGTGTTATATTGATTGACATATAATCTGTATCCTGTTTAGAAAAACCAGCTTATAGATATATTTTTAGACAGGAATAGAAAACAAATTATTGTTATGTGAATGAATCAAAAATTATATTAGAAGTATGTTATATATTCCGGATTACCAAAAGATAAATATCCATATATAGTCTTCCCAACAATATATAAATTATACACATTCTGAAAATAGAATATATAAACTTAAAGAATTTATGCCCCAGTGGTTGAAAGTGGTATTGCTTGAGGATCGCAAAGTCCAGAAAACAGTTAATCATTAAGTTGTCAACATATAGAGCAGGGATATGCAATTAGCGGACCTCCAGCTGTTGCCAAACTACAAGTCCCATCATGCCTCTGCCTCTGGTTGTCATGCTTGATGCTGTCAGAGTCTCGCTATGCCTCATGGGATTTGTAGTTTTGCAACAGCTGGAGGTCCGCTAATTGCATATCCCTGCTATAGAGTCCAGACACTTTTGGACCATAACTCCCACATCTGCAGCCACCAATGAGTTGAAGACACCCGTCCCTGGGCAGAACTTAGTATAATTTTTATAACCTTATTGTCCAGAGACAATATTTAAGGGAAGAAAAATTAGATGAGAGAGACTCACACTCAGAACACACACTCAGGGACCCACCCTGAGGGGCACATTGGGAGATCCAATCTCTCAGACAGACTAACACACATGCACCATGCATGAAGACATATTTTTACACTCATGAAGATTCCTAGACACCCGATACCTGAAAGCCACGGCAGCCATCTTAACTCTGGTCACTTGCCAGTAGGAAATTCAAATTGTGGAATGGGTAATTTTGATTTTATCTTGAATTCATTGTTGTTCTCAAAAATATTGAAGTATTGAATATTCTGCAATTATGATTTATTCTCATTAACCAACAACTGGTAGATGTTTTTTTGAAAAGATTCAATTTTTCATTATATTTTTCTTTTTGCATAGTTCCAAGCTTAGTGACAAAACAAATGTCCAATTTATTTCACATTGTTAACCACTTACTTACCTGCAGTATAGTAATGGTTGGATGTGTGAAATACAGACGTTCTGTTTCATTGTCAACTATACAAGGTTGTTGAACCTATTGAGAATTTATCATGACAGCATTATGTCTAAGGGACTGTATGCCCATTTTGTGGGTAATTTTATTGATTTTGAAGTCGTTCATGTAACTCAATTGGTATTTTAATTTCATGTAAATATTTGCTTTTTGTCAACCAATAAATGTAGCTATTTTGTATGATCGCACGTCTCCGTGGATAAGTTTCACATTATAGACTATGTCATATAGGTTGTCTTGTATTCAAAAATATCTTTAGTTAAAAAGAACTTAAAATTAATATTGTGCGGGCAAACTGTCCCTTGATAAAGCACAACAATTTGAACCTGCGCGGGGAGACCCCAATGGATTTCAAGTCCTTCGCCTTAACCACTTGGCCACAATTACCTGAAGTTTACTCTACTGTAGGCGGTGCCCACAGGGCAACAAATGACAGCATGAGACCAGATGGTCAATGCAAATCGTATGCAGGTGTAAAACACAAGTTGCAGTAAGGAATGTTGAGTTGACCATGCCTTCGAAAAGAGTGTACTCGGCAGGATTTGAACCTGCGCGGGGAAACCCCAATGGATTTCTAGTCCATTGCCTTAACCACTCGGCCACGACTACCTAACGCGCCTTGCCCTTCTATGACATCACCGGAGTAGTTATGGCATGAAATTACTTTCCATGCCATCATCCTCTTTGACTGCATTATGACAATGACATCATAATATATTAATATACAAATAAATGATGCGCTAATCACCAACCAAATTATATGTGCACACTTAATAATATTCAGATCCTCCGTGCTGAATAATATTGAAAAAATATTGAAAAATAGTGATATACCTTACTACCACAAAAAATACAATTTCCCTATCCACAAGTAGCATAGATAGTAATGTGGAGTAACTTCTTGACCCTTATGTGCAAAAAATCCCCAGGTCCATATGCAAATATATCACTGAACAATACAAATCTTCATAAAAAACTTTATAAAAAACATAGACGCTATTGTTTATATGAAATAATTCCTGTAAACGACCTCCTCCTTCTTATCAACACTCCGGTTTCCAAGGTATTTCCATATACATGTGAATAGAAGAAAGGGAACAGATCATTGTGCAATATGCTTAACACAGGCTCAACCTTTTCACAGCTGCAGCTCCTACTCACATAACCTCCAAAGATAATCAGCGTTGCTCAGCTCAGTTTTCAGTGTGCTCCTCACTCAGACTGCTGCTGCGAGCATCACTTAGGCTCCTCCCCCTACGCATTGCATCACTGACACGTGACTTACCAAGATCGCCCAAAATCACACTTTTGCCAAAAATCGGTCCAAATTTACCAAAATCACGCTTTTAGTCCAAAATCCTCCAAGATAGCCCAAAACCCACACTTTTGGCAAAAATCACCCAAAATTGACTGAAATCACACTTTGCCAAAAATCACACTTTTTGGCCAAAATCACCCAAAATTTACTAAAATCACACTTTGCCCAAATTCACACCTTTTGCCCAAAATCATACTTTACACAAAAGATTTGCCAAAAATGACACTTTCTGCTCAAAATTGGCCAAATTTTTTTTTTTGGCCAAAATAGCACTTTATGCCTGGGGACAAGGTGCTTTGGGGTTGGGTGGGCCACAGGCCCCCCATGTTGAAGGCATGTGGCCTGGTATGGTCAAGGAAGGGAGGGAGAGCTTGCTCGTTGCCCCACTTTCCTGACCTGCCGGATGCATGCTCGGATAAGGGTCTGGTATGGATTTTGGGGGACCCCATGACGTTTTTTTATTTTGTCATGGAGGTTCCCTTAAAATCTATGCCAGACCGAAGGGCCGGGTATGGAATTGGGGGGTATTTCTATGCCATTACATTTTTTTGGACATGGGGATTCTCCTCAAGAACCATACCAAACTCAAAGTGCCTGGTATTGTCAGGATCAAAGTCGGATCCCATTCATTGAAGTCAATTGGAAGTCAGACATGAAGTCACACAGAAAAGTTGGATCCACAGTCATATGACTGTCATGTCATACCAGTGTGAACCTGGCCTCAATGTCATTTAATTAATAAATAGGCCCAGGTAATTAGCCAAGAGGAGACACACGATGAGAGAAGCCCATCCAGCAGTGGTGTGTATACCAGTGAGCACATTATAAAGCACAAATAAATAGGTATTTCTTGTGTGCTTCTGTGTACTTAAAGTGGAGCTCCACCCTAAATAGCAACTTTTGCTATTTGGAACCCTACCCCCCTCCGGTGTCACAATTGACACCTTTCAGGGGGGAGGGGGGTGAAGATACCTGTCTAAGACAGGTATTTTCACCCACATCCGGGAGTCCTCTCTCCAGGAATCTGCGGGAGTTACGTCACTTCCCGCAGACTTCCCTTGGTGTTCTGGGAGACACTCGGCTCCCAGAACACAGGAGCACCAATCAGAACGGCACAGCGCGACTCGCGCATGCGCCGTAGGGAACCGGGCATGAAGCCGCAGGGCTTCACTTCCTGGTTCCCTCAGCGAGGATGGCAGAGGGAGCAGCAGAGCGACGAGCGGTCGCTCGTCCTCTGCTGCGGACGTCGCTGGACTCCAGGACAGGTAAGTGTCCAAATATTAAAAGCCAGCAGCTGCTGTAGCTGTAGCTGCTGGCTTTTAATATTTTTTTCCGGCGGAGCTCCGCTTTAAAGTGCTGTAACAGAAAAGGGCTATAGAAAAGTGTTATTTTGGGCAGAAAATCAGATTTTGAGAAATTTTGGGCGATTTTAAGCAAAAAGTGTGATTTTTGGACAATTATGGGCAATTATGGGCAAAAAGCGCAATTTTGGATGATTTTGGGCAAAAAGTGAGATTTTGGGAGTTTTTGGGAAATTTTGGCAAAAGTGTGGTTTTGGGAAATTTTGGGAAAAAAGTGTGATTTTGTGTAATTTTGGGCAAAAGGTGCGATTTTGAGCAATTTTGGGTAATTTTAATTTTTTGCCCAAAAATTGCCCAAAATCGCTCTTTACCCAAAAGATTTGCCCAAATCACACCTTTTGCCAAAAATTTCCCAAAATCACACTTTTTGCCCAAATTGGCCAAAAACTCCCTTTGCCCAAAAACGCCCAAAATCACACCTTTTGCCCAAAATTACACCTTTTGCCCAAAATTGCCCAAAATCGCACCTTTTGCCCCAAATTATCCAAAATCATACTTTTTGTCCAAATTGCCCAAAATCACCCAAAATTTACCAAGATCGCTCAAAATCTTACTTTTTGCCCAAAATCACACGTTTGCCCAAAATCGGCCAAAATTTACCAAAATCACTCTTTTAGCCCAAAATTGCACCTGTTGCCCAAAATCACCCAAAACTGACTAAAATTGCACTTTGCCCAAAATCACACTTTTTTGCCAAAATCACCCAATCGAGTGATTTTGGGCAGAAAATTCGATTTTGAACAATTTGGGGCGATTTTAGGCGAAAGTGCAATTTTGGACAATTATGGGAAATTTTGGGCAAAAGGTGGAATTTTGGAAGATTTTTGGCAAAAAGTGTGAGTTTGGCATTTTTGGGGAAAAGGAGTTTTTTTGCCAAATTTGAGCAAAAAGTGTGATTTTGGCAATTTTAGGTAATTTTGGGCAAAACTTTTGCCCAAAATCGGCCCAAATTTACAAAAATCACTCTCTTTATCATAGACCACGGGACACAGAGCCTAAATCATTACACAGTGGGTTGGATAGTTCACCAAAAGGTGATTGGACACTGACAGAACCAATAAAGACAAGTTCCCCTCTATATAACCCCTCCCATAAGGGAAGTACCTCAGTTTTTTCACCAGTGTATAAGATGAAGGACACAAGTAAGGATTTGCTAAGAAGGAGCTCTGTTGAAAAATCCCTCCGGGGGTTAAGGAGCTACGCCACGGGTCCATCCAAACCGCTTATAAAATTAGGCCAAATGGATGGTACCCAAGCCTCGCAGAAGACCGAGGCGGTGCCTGTAATGTCTCTCTTTTCAGGACTGGGCTCTGTAATCCAGCACTTTCTCTATTTAAACACGCAAAAGTATTCTGGCAGAGTCTTTTACAAGGCCCAGGGAAGAGGCCTCCTTTAAGTAGGAATCCATACCCCTGAAGGTTGGCACAACACTACCCGCCGTGATGGGTGAAGATTGGTACTGTCTGGTCTTCAGCAGTCCTGCGGCGTGGATAAGGTAAGTGCAAAAGGCTAAGTTTTAAACACTTAAGAAACGTTCCCCTTTTTTTGAGTAGAGTGTCTTGCCTGTTAATCACCACTGGAGGGAGTAAAGAGTCGGAGTTCCACTTACCATGTCAGGAACGAGTAGCTCAGTGTCAGTCCAGCACACTTCCTCTGCTGCAAACTCTGCAAGGCAGAGGATGTCTCTTCATGGTGCCAAACTCAGATCAGGGATGCTGCCTGCTGCCTCTTTATGATGCCATCACGGATCAGTGCATACTGACTCTCTCCCCTGAGCGCCGCTATTCCCATAGGCGTGCGCTTTTAACTCTCAGAAGTAGCACGAGGGGGCGTGGTCACGCAGACACGTCGGCGTGCACGCTGCTCTACTGCGCATGCACGGAGCGGTAAGGTTTGAAATACAGACTCAGACGCCTGACAGACCCACTGAGGAGACACAGCAGCTTGGGGGCACGTGAGTTCTCTGGGTGGTTGGATTACAAGCACACTTTAAAGGCACCTACTCAGCATTCAGACTGTGTGATTAGTTGCATACTTAATTTAGATTGCTAAACTAGGACAGTAGTGTATGCACCGTCTTGTACCTCTGCTTTTGGCTTAGGAATATGTCTTTCCAGAAAAATAATTCAGGGACTAAGAAAGACGAAAAAGACAGGCCGCCTAAAATAGGAGTCTCTAACCATTCTGGGTGGGTATTATCCTCTTCTGAGGAATCAGATGCACCCATACAGGATGTGCCATTGCCTTTATCAGGTATAGCAGCCTCTCCTGTTGTGACAGCTCCTGCATATGTCACTGAAGACACTTTGGCAGCAGCTCTAGACAAATTGGAAGGCAGGATCGCTACATTAATCACTAAATCTGCAAAAAAGGATAAAAAGCGAAGCAGGTCCCCTTTGGTTATTCTAGATCCTTCTTCAGAGAAGTCTGATGAGGACGATGAGGATGATGTGGAACCCTTAGAGGATAAGGATGATGAGCAGTCGGAGGGATCAGGTGGATCAGAGGAACCTTCTCCTGCCTCACAGGCTCTAAAATTGCAGGTGCAATGTTATGCTGAAGCAGTACGTTCCACGTTCAAGTTGCCCTCTGAGGGGTTAACTGAATCACCTGTCTCCTCCCTGGGTTCATTAAAATCCCCATAATCTGCATGCTCCTTTCCTGTTCATCCTTTGTTGGAGAATCTTATTTACGCAGACTGGCAACATCCAGATAAGCGTTTCTCTCCTCCTAGGAAATTTGATGTTCTCTATCCTATGGAGGAAAAGTTTAATAAAAAATGGAAGCTACCGGCGGTTGATGCAGCCATTTCTTGTGTAAATAAAAACCTAACTTGTCCGGTAGACAATGCTCAGGTGTTTAAAGATTTTTCTGAAAAGAAGTTAGAATCTTTACTTAAATCTTCCTTTGTTATGACGGGCGCTGGGACCCAACCTGCTGTGGCAGCAGTTGGTATGTGTCAGGTCCTAAAGGAACAGGTGAAACAAGGGCTCAAGGATCTTCCTCCAGACCAGCACAAGCTTTGGGAGAGCCTGCCTAAGGCCTTATGTTTTACAGTCGATGCTATTAGAGATTCTATCCAACAGGCATCCCGCCTCACTCTCCAACTGGTGCATATGCACAGAATCCTTTGGTTAAAGCATTGGTCAGCGGAAGCGCCATGTAAAAAGCTGTTAGCTGGTTTCCACTTTCATGGGGAACGGCTCTTTGGGGATGATCTGGATAAATACATCCAGAAGATCTCAAGTGGTAAGACTACACTATTGCCAGAGAAAAATAAAAATAAACGCCCATGTTTTGAACAATCCCTCTCTCCGGTTCCAGGGACCTCTGCCTCTAGGCAGTGGCGACGGCATTCTCAGTCAACCACAAAGCCTAAGACCCAGAATCAGACCCAGGGTCCTTATAAAAGGGTTCCCCTGCTCGGCCAAGTGGGGGGACGGCTTTGGCAGTTTTCAGCAGCTTGGCAGACAGAGATCCAGGAAAAATGGGTAATTTCCACAGTATCCCTAGGATACAAAATAGAATTCCGGGAAATCCCACCTTATCGTTCCTAAGCTTAAATGTCTCCAAAGATCCATTAAAGAGAAAACCCTTCCTCCAAGCAGTGGATCACTTGCTGTCCCAAGGGGTAATCAAAGAAGTCCTCCTAAAAGAACAAGGCACGGTGTTCTATTCTAATCTCTTTGTGGTTCCGAAGCCAAACGGAGACGTCAGACCCATTCTGGATCTAAAAGCTCTGAATCAGTTTCTAAACATTCGTCATTTCCGAATAGAAACAATTCAACCAGTAGTTTCCACCCTACAAGGCGGAGAATTCTTGGCGTCAATAGACATCAAAGATGCATATTTGCACGTGCCTATTCATCCGGCTCACCAAAAGTTCCTAAGGTTCGCAGTGGAACACCACCTCTATTCGTTTGTGGCTCTACCTTTTGGCTTAGCTACGGCACCTCGAGTGTTTACAAAGGTTCTGGCCCAGCTTCTAGCAAATCTAAGGACACAGGGCATAACGGTGATGGCCTATCTGGACGATCTACTCTTGGTAGAACAGTCAGTCAGTGGCACGGTTAAATCACAGTGAACTCAGTACGGTAAAATATCTAGAGTATTTAGGCTGGATTCTAAACTTCCAGAAGTCCTCTCCACAGCCCGAGAAGGGTGGAGTATTTGGGCATGGTCTTGGACACAACCCAAACCAAAGTATTCCTTCCAGAGTCAAAGGTCAAATCTCTGAAGGATTTGGTCCGCATGGTCAGGGCAAAGGGAAAACTATCAATTCGCCTTTGCATGAAGTTGTTGGGGAAAATGGTGGCCTCTTTTGAAGCCATTCCGTATGCCCAGTTTCATTCAAGGCTACTTCAGAATAGTATCCTGGCTGCCTGGAACAGAAAGATCTAGGCTCTAGATTGGCAGATGCACCTGTCCTCAAGAGGTGTGCCAAAGCCTCAGTTGGTGGTTAAGCACCAAGAATTTACGAGCATGGAAATCCTTTCTCCCGGTCACTTGGAAGGTGGTGTCTACAGATGCCAGCCTGTTGGGCTGGGGGGCAATTATGGAAGAGGCTTCCACCCAAGGAACTTGGTCCAAGTCCGAAAGGGGCCTGCCCATCAACATTTTGGAGATTCGGGCAGTATATCTAACCCTCAGAACCTGGACATACAGGTTACAGGGTTACCCTGTTCGGATTCAATCCGACAATGCTACAGCGGTGGCTTACATCAATCACCAAGGCGGCACCCGGAGTCGGGATGCTCAGAGAGAGGTGAACAAGATTTTAGCATGGGCAGAAGCTCATATTCCTTGCCTCTCTGCGATCTTCATTCCACTGGTAGAGAATTGGCAAGCGGATTACCCAAGCCACCAGCAATTGCTGCCAGGGGAGTGGTCTCTCCACCCCGACATTTTTCAGGACATATGCTAGAAATGGGGGACCCCGGATGTAGACCTGTTCGCTTCCAGGTGGAACAGGAAATTAGACAATTTTGTGTCGAGGACAAAAGATCCTCTATCCTACGGAAAGGATGCACTGATGATTCCCTGGGATCAGTTTTCCCTGATCTATGCATTCCCTCCAGTTTCGCTCTTGCAGAGACTTCTTTGCAAGATCAGGAAAGAGGGGATATCAGTTCTCCTGGTGGCCCCGAATTGGCCCAGAAGGTCCTGGTACATCAAGATCATAAGGATGGCGGTGGGGGAGCCTTGGATTCTCCCACTTCGCCAAGACCTGCTATCACAAGGTCCAGTGTTCCATCCTTCTTTACGAAAGCTAAATTTGATGGTCTGGCCGTTGAAACCTACATGCTGAAGAAACGTGGGCTCTCGGGCCCAGTTCTTTCTACTCATTAATGCTAGGAAGCCGGCCTCCAGGATCATTTATTATAGAGTCCGGAAGGCATATGTTTCCTGCTGTGAATCCAGAGGGTGGAACCCTCAAAAATATGTCATTGGTAGGATTCTGCCTTCTGTCAATTGGGGGTAGATATGAAATTAGCCCTCAGTAGGGATGAGCTTTATGTTCGAGTTGAACATGAGTTTGACTCGAACATTGGCTGTTCGCCTATTCGCCAAACAGCGAACTATTTGGGGTGTTCGCGGCAAATTCGAAAAGCCGCGGAACACCCTTTAAAAGTCTATGGGAGAAATCTAAAGTGCTAATTTTAAAGGTTAATATGCAAGTTATTGTCATAAAAAGTGTTTAGGGACCTGGGTCCTGCCCCAGGGGACATGTATCAATGCAAAAAAAAAGTTTTAAAAACGGCTGTTTTTTCGGGAGCAGTGATTTTAATAATGCTTAAAGTCAAACAATAAAAGTGAAATATGCCTTTAAATTTTGTACCTGGGGGGTGTCTAAAATATGCCTGTAAAGTAGCGCATGTTTCCCGTGTTTAGAATTGTCCCTGCACAAAATGTCATTTCTGGAGGGAAAAAAGTCATTTAAAACCACTCGCGGCTATAATGAATTGTCAGGTCCCCGGCAATACAGAGAAAAGTCATTGAAAAAAACGGCAGGGGCCCCCCCTGCAGTCCATTACCAGGCCCTTTAGGTCTGGTATGAATATTACGGGGAACCCCTGCCATTTTTTTCAATAACTTTTATCTGTATTGCCGGACCCGACAATTCATTAATAGATGCGAGTAGTTTTAACTGACTTTTTTCCTTCAAAAATTACATTTTGCGCAACGAACCAAAATTAAAAAAAATAATAATAATGCGTGGGGTTCCCCCCAAAATTACATTACCAGGCCCTTTAGGAACCCCGCACCAATTTTTTTTTTTAAATGGCGTGGGGTCCCCCCCAAAAATCCATACCAGACCCTTATCCGAGCACGCAACTTGACAGGCTGCAGGAAAAGAGAGGGGACACGAAAGCGCCCCCCCTCCTGAACCCTACCAGGCCACATGCCCTCAACATGGGGGGGAGGATGTCCCCATGTTGATGGGGACAAGGGCCTCATCCCCACAACCCTTGCCCGGTGGTTGTGGGGGTCTGTGGGCGGGGGGCTTATCAGAATCTGGAAGCCCCTTCAACAAAGGGGACCCCCAGATTCCGCCCCCTATGTGAATTGGTAACGGGTACATTGTACCCCTACCATTTCACAAAGAAAGTGTAAAAAAAAAAAAACACAGACACAGTTGGGATAAGTCCTTTATTAAAAAAAAAAAAAAAACAAACATTCCAGCGATGTAATCCAGTCTGTCCAGCGTTGTTCTCTATACATCAGAGTGGAGGGCAGGCACTGGGACATCAGAGTGAAAGGCAGGCACCGGGACATCAGACTGGAAGGCAGACACTGGGACATCAGACTGGAAGGCAGGCACCGGGACATCAGAGTGGAAGGCAGGCACGGAGACATCAGAGTGGAAGGCAGGCACCGGGACATCAGAGTGGAAGGCAGACACTGGAACGTCAGACTGAACAGCGGGCACTGGAACATCAGACTGGAAGGCAGGCACATCATACTGGAAGGCAGGTACCGGGACATCAGACTGGAAGGCAGGCACATCAGACTGGGAAGCAGGCACATCAAACTGGAAAGCAGGTACCAGGACATCAGACTGGAATGCAGGCACATCAGACTGGGAAGCGGTCACATCAGATTGGAAGGCAGGTACTGGAACTTCAAACCAGGCAACAGGTATTGGAACTTCAGACTGGGCAGCAGGCCCAGGTGCTGGCACATCAGGCAGAACAGCAAGTGCATCGGACTGGATAGCAGGTACTGGCACTTCAAACCAGGCAGCAGGTACTGGAACTTCAGACTGGGCAGTAGGCAGAGGTGCTGGCACATCAGGCAGAACAGCAGGTGCTGGCACAACAGGCTGAACAGCAGGTGCATCGGACTGGATAGCAGGTACTGGCACTTCAAACCGGGCAGCAGGTACTGGAACTTCAGACTGGGCAGCAGGCACAGGTGCTGGCTCATCAGGCAGAACAGCAGGTGCTGGCTCATCAGGCAGAACAGCAGGTGCTGGCACAACAGGCTGAACAGCAGGTGCATTGGACTGGATAGCAGGTACTGGCACTTCAAACCGGGCAGCAGGTACTGGAACTTCAGACTGGGCAGTAGGCACAGGTGCTGGCACAACAGGTTGAACAGGTTGAACAGCAGGTGCATCGGACTGGATAGCAGGTACTGGAACTTCAGACTGGGCAGCAGGCATAGGTGCTGGCACATCAGGCAGAATAGCAGGTGCTGGCACAACAGGCTGAACAGCATGTGCATCGGACTGGATAGCAGGTACTGGCACTTCAAACCGGGCAGCAGGTACTGGAACTTCAGACTGGGCAGTAGGCACGGGTGCTGGCACAACAGGCTGAACAGCAGGTGCATCGGACTGGATACCAGGTGCTGGAATTTCAAACCGGGCAGCAGGTACTGGAACTTCAGACTGGGCAGCAGGCACAGGCGCTGGCACTTCAGGCAGAACAGCAGGTATCGGAACATCAGGCTGGAGTGGATTAGCTGGTGTGGAGGCAGGATTTGGTGATGGCAGGATGGTATGGGTTGGGAAGAACTTCCGCTTCTTTTTGGTTTTAGCCACTGAAGATTTGTATGTGGGTACAGGGCTGTAGGTAGTGGAGCGGAAGGATGGTAAAACAGAGGGAGCTGATTTTGAAGGGAGATTTAGTGGAACTGATGGAGGCAGCCGAGAAGAAGCAGAGGGGTTAAAGGCAGGGTAGGTGCAGCAGGAGGAAACAGGGTATTGGTACTTCATTGGAAGCAGGGTGTATTGGTACTTCATTGGTAGCAGGCTGGTATCTAGCTACAGAAATGGGTGGTTGGGAACTGACAGAGGCTGAGTTCAACAAGCTTGACCAGGCCTGTAATAATGATTGCACAAAATCAGGCTTGCTCACTGCTCTCCTGACCAGAGACTGCACTGAATCAATACATTTTGCAAGCACCTGTTGAGGATGAGCTGAGTACTGCTCAAAGAAAAGGGCTGAGGCCTTGTACACACGGCCGAGATTCTCGTTGAAAAAAACATGTCGTTTTTTTCGACGAGATTCTTGGACAAGAAACTTGTCCCGGCCGAGTGTACACACGCTCGTTTCAAAGAAGCCGCGGTTCTTTGAATGGAGCGTATGCGGTGACGTCATCGACTACGACGAGCATGCGCTCGTCACATTCGATGCCGTCGCCGCCATCTTGGTATACCCTACGTATGCCTAGGAAGCTACCGCGCATGCGTCGAATTCATTTCGAACATGCGCGGGCTTCCGGGAGGACAGGTAAGTGTACACACACTCACTTTTCTCGTCGAGAAACATGCCGAGGAGAATCTCGACGAGAAAATAGAGAGCAGGTTCTCTATTTTCTCGTCGAGGTTACTTGTCGGTTTTCTCGACGAGAAACCCGATAGCCGCATACACACGACCGATTTACTTGGCAAGACCTCTCTGCCAGCAAGTTTCTTGCTGGTTCTTGCCGAGAAAATCGGTCGTGTGTACGAGGCCTTAGTCATCTTCCAGTAGCCAAACCAAAGACTCTACCTGACCTGCACTAAAAGGGGGTGTATAGCCATCTTCACTAGAGGCATCAGACAGGGCCAACTCTGCACAGATCTGGATCAATGGTTGCACGTCCTCAAACAAAAAACTACCTTGATCAAAAAAAACATGAGCTAAACGGATGCATTCTAACAACTGCTCCCTAGTGTGTTTACTTAATGACTGATAACAAAAATCTCTGTCATCTGTTGTCAGGAGCGAAAAATACAGAATATCTTCCATATGCATCTTAGTAATTTAGCAACTGCTCAGACCCAATTCCCAGGTGCAGCCGATCTGATTGTATGGCTCCAGAATTCTGTCAGGGGGATGCCATACACAGACATCCAATACAGGTAATCAGATCGTTGGGCTGCACTTAAGGAATCAGAAACAGAGTATGTAAAAATA